>JAUIMM010000040.1:75127500-75727500 GCA_031769625.1 Taudactylus pleione | reverse complement strand
GCTTGTATTGAGATATGTCCCTCAGAGGGATAATGCAATACAGATAATGTGAGACAAAATTTGCTTTAGTCATATATGAGGGTCCAGGCACTGTTATGTTGCCATACATCATTCCAAAAGAGTCAGGTCATACCTGAAGCTAGGCATGGCTTCATTGCAGTGAGGGGGCCCATGTGCAAGTTTTTATGTGGCTGTGTCCCACACATAATGGTGTAGACACATGTGCAGAAGATGGCAATGACTCTGACACAGTGCCAGCATCCTTGCCATGTTCTGCACATGCACAGTATATTCGGGGGTGCAGGGGGTGCAATGTAGGTGCCTATGATCCAGGAGCCAGTGTGCACCACACATCTGCACCCATTACAGATACACACCTGCTTCATAAAAGAGGTGGTGTGGTTAATCAATACATGGCTTGGGTGGATGATGGGGGATGTAGTCAGCATCCTGGTGGTCGGGATCCTGTCAGTTAGAATACTGGAGCCAGAATCCAGACAGCAGTCGGAATCCTGGCTCTGGAATCCTGACAACTGACATCCCAATGGTAAGTATTATGGTTAGGGGGAGGATTAGCTTTAGGGTTAGGCACTATGGGGAGGGTTAGGATTAGGCTGCGGGGGGGAGAGCTAAGGTTAAACTTCTGGGGGAGGGCTGCTGTAGGCTATGGGAGGGGAGGGTTAGGCTGCAGGAAAGGTGGGAAAGGGTTGGGGAGGGTTAGGGGTTAGGATACTTACCTAATCCTGTCAGGATTCTGACTGTCAGAATGCCGATGTCGGTATTCTGACTGCCGGCATCCCAACTGCTGGGATCCCGGACCCAACCCGATGATGAGTGTAGCTTAGAAGTCTGTGAATGTCTCTTTATATATCCAAAATTTACTTAGGGGTGTATCCAATTAGCTGCAATAACGATAAGTTTTCTCCGGAGAAAACTGGTCACACCTATGGCTTGAATTTGCCGTTTATCGCATGTATGCACGCTCTCATTCATTGTGCTATCCTATTGTAAAACTGGAGCTAACCAATATGCACGATAATTCTTGCATGGATGACAGGCGATAAGTACAGATGAAAATTAAGAAATCAGCATGTACCCCAAAAGGTACAATAAGGTAGGGTAATGGTATAGAAGTGTGCTAGTGGCCATAATCCAAGGGTTTGGGGTTCTTTAATTGTGTCCAATGGCTGTTAAATGCATTTTTCTCTAACAGTGAAACAACTATAGAAAGCAATATTTTTTTGGCCAAAATAAATGCTGTAGTTAAATTAGGGGTACATTAAAATGGATGTAAGTATATCTTTGTGCCATTATAGGACATTCTTTTTCAAATGTTAAAAATACACCTGTCACTTGCACCTGCAATGTTTAAAAAACCTGTCCCATCCATATCTCTAAAACCTGAATTGTTGGGGAGCCTTGAAGACCGCGTTTGGGAACCTCTGGGATAGCACGATATCTATTTTTGTAGAAAAGTTTTCACCGCAGAAAACGGGTTATCGCCGCTAATTGGATACCCCCCTGTCTTTACAGTAAAAGTGCTAATTCCAACAAATCAGTTTCTGCATTGTGCATAATGTTTCTAAATTTGGTGCAAAGCTTCTACTACTATATACATATATTCAAGTATTCATCCTTAAACTTAAAGCGGTGTTTCCTCAGTCCTCACTCCTCAGGTCCCATTTCAGCTCAGATTTTAAAGGTATCCAAGCTTGAGTACAAATAACTTTATTAGCACCTTTGTCATTTTGAATTAACCACCTGTGCCCAAGCATGGATATTCACAATATATATAATATTAATGGGGACTTGAGAAACGTGTTTGGGAAACACTAGCATAATGTGAAGGTTCTAAAAAGCCCAGTTTTTATAAATCTGCTTTTGATATAGATGCTTTTCATTGCATACTGGTTTTAGGCTTATCCTTGATTATAGAAAGAAATTGCATAAAAAACTCCAACAAAAGTCCATGCATACTTTAGTTGTCATTTCACGTTTTTTGTTTGTTTTTGCTAATCTGACAGAAATTATGCAAAACATACAATTTATAAATAGACAATTTTGGAACAACACTACCAATATAAAGTTTATTTATGAATTAAAAAGAACACTATAATACACTGCTTTGCAATTACATACTGATATATTCATATTACACAGAGTTTAGAGCACAGTAATTACTGAAACTATTTGTTATACAATAGCACCAGTGACTATCACTTTAAGATTTACAAAATCCTAAAATATGTTGACTATAAAGTATAAACAGGGCCGGATTAAGGGGGGCGACAGGGGTGGTCGCCCGGGGTCCCCACACACAGAGGGGCTCCCACCTCTAGTGCACCTGCCAACATGGGGGTGGAGCAAATACTGTAAGTTGCCCACCCTCATGAGCAACCAGAAGCTCCTGCATGTAAGTGTGTATGTGTATTGTTTTTATGTGTATGTAGGTTTTTATGTGTATTTATGTGTTTGTGTATGTAATGTATATGTGTTAGTGTGTTTGTATGTGTTCATGTGTGTGTATACTGTATTTGTGTGGCTTGGTTTCCCCACAACTTGGTTGCCCCAGGGAACCCACAAGCCTAAAGCTGTATTACCACCCAACTGGCAAAAGACAACAAGCTCACCACTGTAAAATAGCTGCAGATGGGGAGGACAATAAAAAGCTACAATTTGTGGTTCATCTCTTACCCCCCACTCAAGCATCGCACAGCCACTGCTGTTAGCTAGGTGTGTGAGACAAACAGAGAATGTAGGAAAACATGGCTGAACAGAGTAGACAACAGGGCTCTGATCAATGGCACACCAATACTCCAAGTTAAATTTTACAGGATTCTACCATTTAATGAACGACACAACATGTGTTGAAAGAAGTACATTGATATAACTCAGATATTGCATTCATGCATCATTGCTTCCTTCCTGGACACTTATAATGACTTGTATGCAGGTACTTGTATGCAGGAGCAAAGAGCTCTGAGTTAGGGAGCCTTTTTGCATGTTACATATGTACAGTTAACTTTTCAGCAACAATATAGTTAACATTTACACAGCACATAGAAAGGAAAATGGAAATGCCATCTGATTTCTACCTGTGGCACAACTACAGAATATGTGATGCCAAACCTATAAATATTTATTTACATTAATATTGGCTCAATTTTCTTCAGCAACCTTCCTCTAACCTCACTTAGGGCTCTATTCAGCAAGCAAAATTTTACTTAAGTCAAGCGGAAACAAACATATCTGCATGATTTAAATATCCCAGCTATGGGCCGTATTCAATTAGAAGTGAAAAGTCAGTTTCAGCGATACTTTTTCGCCGATGACATCATTTTTGCCGATTTAAACTTATCCCCATATTCAATTGTAGCATCTTTTCGCCAGCGCGATAACGAAATGCAAAGTAATAGGCAAAAAAGTTTCACATATGAATACCCGGCAGAAAAAAGTGTAGAATTGGGGTTTAGGGGTGCAATGTTGCAGGAACCATCCTGCACCCTTTGGACACCCGGCCTGATGCTAACTGCGACAAAAAACCCCACAAAGGACACCCCAAAAAAGCACTTTGAAAAAATGGGCAAAAAAAAATCAAAGTTGGGGTACAAACTCAAAAACTAGCAAAATAGCCTTTGGGGGTCTGCAAGTATGGGGGAGGTGTATTTTTGATTGCAGGTGTTTGCTGAAGGTGCATTTTTGGTGCTTTTTAATGCTTGACTTTAGCAACTATAAAATATGCTTGCACCCATTTTCATGTACCCCAAATTTGATGGGTATACTTGTTTTCCCTCAAAAAAGTAGCAAAATGCTATTCTTCACCACTTGCTCAAAGACGCTAAAAAAGCGCCTATTGAGACCTTTTAAAAACCCCTAATGCCATTAGCAGGGCTATTTGGGGGTACCCATAGTGAACCCCCATGTCAGAGCATCTTTAGGGGGTGTCAGGCTTATTTCCTAAAAACTGACTGATCTTTTCGCCTGTTTGCGTTTCACCGTGTCCCGTTTTCTCCATTTTCAAATTGAATATGGGGATACGCAGGAACGCGTGCAATAATTTTTTGCACCTGAAACCAGCGAAGACGGCGAAAAGTCTGGCAATGGACTTTTTGCTTCTAATTGAATATATGTAGGAAAGTCTTAACAGGGAAGATAACAAAATTATCTTCTCCATTAATGCCAGACTCCTATAACATCGTACTGTAGCGAGCAAGCCATTGCTCTTTACAGCGTTTAACGTTTTTCTGCTACTCAGGTAGCAGAGAAACGTAAAAAAAAAATCCTTAAAGGATTACCCTATATAATGGCATCTGAGAATGGCGTTATAGGAGAAAAATCCTTATTTCAGCTGAAAACTGCAGGGGCAGATGGATCTTGTCCAATCAGTCCCTGCAACTGGATGAAGCTCCGCCCACTTATTTTGCCTCCCCTCATTTGGTAATTACACTGTCAGTGTTCTTGGCAGTGTAATTACACAGCTTTGTAAAAATGCATATATACATAAATGTGTAAAATTATATGTACACTATATACATAGCTCTTCCCGATGCTTGTCTACCTTGAATTCATGCTTCCCCCCCCCTCATTTGGGAGATGGAGAAAAATGTGTTGGAGGGAGCAATATGAATTTAGAGCTAACACGTGCTGGTATGAGCTATATATATAGGGTACATATAAATATATACTATATATGAACAGAGAAGGGGCATGCACAGTGCAGTACAGTCTTTTTGGACCACCGAAAAGACTGCCTGTGGGGACTTCACAAGGACAGCGTGTTAAAGCAACTGCTATCTCTGAGAAGTGTATTCCTGCATAGCGGAGAATATTTTGGAGAAAATAAAAAAATAAATATTTGTGCCAATATTGAAAATATTGCTGAATAGAGCCCTAAAGTTGGGTACACACGTAAAAATTTTCTGTCCAACCATCCAACTAGTTGATTGGTCGGAATGAAAATCTGGTAAGGTATGAAAGCAAATGATAATCAGCATTTTTCTCCCAAATGCAGGAAAATGGACAAAAACTGTTGTTTGAACAAATTGTTTAGATCAAACATTTAACAAACTTGTCTGACTACCATTTTCATCTGTTTTCTGGCATTTAGGAGCAAATTGCTGATCATCAGTTACTCCCATACGTTACCAGATTTTCATTCCAACCAATCAACAAGTTGGATGGTTGGACAGAAAATATTTACTTGTGTACCCAGCCTTAGGCTCATAGATAATTCAATGAGTTGATAAAGAAAACCCAGAATGACAAAATTCACAAGGGGTGTAATAGATGGGGAAGGAGGTTTTGGGTAACAATAAATTTTGATTGCAATTTTCACTGTAAAGTAGAAATAAGTTATGATGATTTTTCAATAATTGGGAGTGGGTGGAGGAATTTATAAGCATTGGTAATACTGTATTATACAATAGTTTGTATAAGTGAATATAAAGAAATTATCTACATTTAGAGTAGGTAATACTGAAAAATATGCAAATTGTTTTTAGCTTTCTATATAGTTTAATGTAGTGTACACAATTTACTGCTTCTTCTGCGCCTACAAACGCAATTGTATATCCATTGTTTTTCTTCATTCAAACATTGCATTCATTATCCTGGTCAGTTGTAATTTTACATTGAAACCAATAGTTTATATAGTTATATAGCATACATTTACTGTATTACTATAAATGGGATGCAGTTAAGATGCCAGTTGTCGGGATGCTGGCAGTCGAAATACCAGCATTGGAATCCTGATCCGCGGCCAGAATCCCGACATCAGTTGCGATGCCCATGTCCCGACAGCCAGCATCCTGAACGTAAGTATAGTGGGACGGGTTAGGTTTAGGCCGTGGGGAAGGGGGAGGTTAGGTTTAGGCTGCAGGTAGGGAGGGTTAGGTTTAGACACCCCCGGGTGGGTTAGGGTTAGGCATTAAGGGGGAGGGTTAGGTTTAGGCACTAATAGGGAGGCTAGTGTTAGGCTTTGGGGGGGAGGGTTAAGGTTAGGATGCAGGAAGGGAAAGGGAGGGTTAGGGGCTGAAGAGGGTTAGGTTTAGGCATCATCGGGGAGGTTAGGGTTAGGCTGCAGGGGGAGAGGGTTACGGTTAGGCACCAAGGGGGAGGGTCAGGTTTAGGCACTAAAGGGGAGGGTAGGGTTAGGCTGTGAAGGGCAGGGGGAGGGTTAGGGTTAGGATGCAGGAAGGGGGTTAGGGTTAGGGATGAAGGGGGGAGGATTAGCATACTTACTGAGCCCCTGTCATGATTCTGAGCATCGGAATGCCGCTGTAGGTCTTCTGACTGCCGGCATCCCGACTGCTGGTCTTCCGTATGTATTCCCTAGCTTGCTTTACTATTGCTTACTACAAGTATATATAACTAGCAAAGCAATATTTGTTTGCCGTTTCTAATGTCAGATATTTAATTTAACAAAGATAATTGAAATGTAGAATAACTGGGAAATGCAAAACATTATGAACTGTTTAGTAAAATTGGTCAGTAAAAATAATATGTTAAAGCTGGGTACACATCTATACAGTTATTGGGCTGATCAGCTGATATTGGCTTCAAATGCTCCAAGGGGTATATTTACTTAGGTGCAGGTTTTTTAGAAGTGGAGATATTGCCAATAGCAACTAATCAGATTGTAGCTATTATCTTCTAGACGGTGATAGATAAATGTTGCAAAATCTGATTGGTTGCTATGGGCAACATCTCCATTTCTTAAAACCCACACTTTAGTAAGTATACCACCTACTGTACAATGATTGGATCAAGAGTTCAGAATTGTAATCTCAGACCTCCCACTTCCCTTGAAGAAAGCTCACACTGAGCTAAAAATAACTCACTGTATACAGGGTGCTCATTTATCTGATAATCGCTACAAAGATTGTAGCAATTATCTGATCTGCAAAGTGTGTACCCAGCTTAACCCACAGTCAGTTGTTATCTGTTGTTTGTTTTCCCTTTCTACAATAAACTAAGAAAATGTTTACCAAGAGCTGCAGTATTTTTGTTGCTGTTTTTCTAAATATTCCAAGTTGTTTTGTGGTTGATAAATGTTGTTTGTAAGTATTGTAAAACTGTTTACTGTTTCTTATGGATAAATCCAGAAACAAATATAAATTCAACATTATTGTGTCAATCCTATTAGGTGGCGAGTTTCTGCAGAAACAGCGTAGAAAGGCCAGCAACATCACCGCCCCCTCACGGCCTCATCCTGCTCTGGACTTGCAGATTTTTGTATGCAGCCCTATGAGGCTGCGAACACAATCAGCGAGTCCAGAAGTACCATAAGTGCGGTACATAGCCTTACTTACTTACTTGCACCAGCAGAGAACTCGCGGCAAAAAGAATTAACCCCCTACATGGGCAATTTTAGCCATATTTAAAGCATTTATTTTCATTGTCATCGTCAATAGATATCCAAGTGTTAAGATGCAAAACTGCATTACCACCTAAGTGACAGTACTTTCCAGTTTTCTACTTTGAAATGTGGAGTGAGGGGTGAAGGGTGAACGTATGGACCAATCAGATGCTGCAGTCTCCATGACTGCAGATTTTTACTAATCATCCTTATTACATACCCCCTCTGCAGTGTCATACAGTTGTGAGATGGGTGAGCACTTGGAACAACAGCTGCATAGAGCATTCCGCAGTCTGAAGCAAAGGGAAGTACAGGTTAGTCATATGGGGTAATGCAGCTTTAGAGCAAATCAAAGGGACAGATTCAATTAAGTGCGAGGTCCAGTTGTAACCTCACTTGATGATGAGCACATTTCCAGATATTATGGTACTGAAAGCATAGTGTATTTTTGCTTGTACAAATAAGCAATGCTCAGTACCAGTAACATCTTGCGCAGACGCACCACATAAGTCTCAAATGGAACTTTGAGCTTAATTGAGTTTGCCCAAAAACATAGATAATGATAAAATACCCTGAACAATGGATCTTTGACCCTGGCCGTTGTTGCAAGTCATCTTGTAGGCAGCCTAAAAATGTCCTCCCTAATAATAATTACTGCTCACTATTATTGCCTAGCTTTAGATTTTATCCATGACATGTATGAAAGTGTGATGTGACCTTCCATTTACCTTGAGAAAATGGCACTCAAAATTAATTAAAATAACAACATTTTTTAAAATAATGGCCAAGACAGTTTTGCATGCAAAAATAAATTATTATTTTAAACACTTTCATCATTCAATTTACAATATGTCACCTACGTTTAAAACAGGATGGTGCCGAGCTGTTACATATGACATTTTCCTACATTAACAAACAAAATTATAGTATTAGAAAGGCAATTTATTTTAGCTTTGTGAACTGTGAACTTGCTGGCACTTCAGAGTATAAACAAATAACAATTACTGACAGTAACATATAACTTGCTATTTTTCAGATCAGCAATAACTGTTAACCTTCTAAATACCAAGGGCCTGACATCCCACAAGGGTTTATGCTAATCTCCAGTGAGACATCCATCTATACAACCGTAGAAGCAATTTTTATTTTACATCCCTTGACATAAAAAACACTCACTTCACTCAGTGCAACAGGAACATGTTGAGCTCTAAGAGGGTTAAATGAGTGCAACCTAAACAATGTTTTGCCTTTCATTTTTGCACAGCTACAGTACATAGACTTTTGTAGGGAGAAGACAACAAACAAAAGAACTAGGACAGCGTGTACATGTTCCTGTTAGTGTCTTTAGTAGTTCATTCAATAATAAATTGTACTATATTCTGTTGCACTAAGCTTTATATATAACGCTGCTACTGTTAGATAAGAGTTATAAAAATAACCATCTCTTACAGCTGGCTTATCTGAGCAAACGTATTATTACTTATGAAACAATGATATATATATATATATATATATATAATATATATATATATATATATATAAATATATATATATATATATATATATATATATATATATATATAAAAAGCAGCTGGAAAATCATATTTGATTTGAGCAACGTACTCCTTTCTGATTTTGAATGCATCATGCACAAATAGTGCTGCAATGCCGATTTAGCAAATAAAATGTAAGTCTAACATCTGTCAACAAATATGAGATCAGAATTATATTTGCATATTTTAGTTTTCTATAAGTATATCTGATGTATTTGCATATAGCCTTGTTTTCGGCTCTTGATGTCACACACACAGGCAAAATGATGTGAACCCATCAAGCTTAGAATTGTGTTGACACTGGACATAAGGAAACATAGCACCAGTCATAACAACTTATGTGCCAGAGTTTTACGCCCCAAACTCACAGTTCAGAAAATGAATGCTTGGAATGAGCTATGTAATAGTTGTACCATATAAATGGGTCTTTGTTACATATCTTAACATCTGTTGTTTATATCCAAGAAAATTCACCAGGGGCAAGAAAATTAATTCCCCAATTGCTGTCAACAGCGTTAGGGAACCGCAATAAACAGCTTACTGTAAAGCCTCTAGCTACAATAAAACGGCTGTCAATAAAGCGGGCCTGATATGGTAATGCTGTACTGGGAAAATAGATCCTTTGGAAATTAATTACTAATACAGTAACCATCAAATCTCTTTTTACCCTTTATACATAAAGAATGAAAAGAAGTCAAGTGTTGCCCAAAGTAACTTAAAGATCGTAATTTCTTTTTGTTTTTTCTGCAGTAGACAGGATGCATCATCAATATTTAAGACCACTATTGTAGTGCCAGTTTGGTGCCTGAGCTTGAAGCTCGTGCATAAGTCCTAGAACAATCTAAACTATGAAGAAACAATATGTGTGTGGTATGCGATTTATATGCATGTGTATTGTAGCAATATGGATAAATTTTACTTTAATGAACAATCAAACTCCAGAAGCAGCAATTAATAAGACTGCAACTTAATATAATATATATTATAGGAAATGTTAGAGTACAATTATAGTATCTATACTAAAAACATGACAAGAGCCCAAGTGACTCCGTCAGCTGTGAATCATCACTCTCTGCATTTTATGCCTTTCAAGTCTACCAACTACTGACTGTCAAACATCCACAGTTTTTAAGGCCTAATGCCAGAAGTTCCATTACATATTGGGGATATGAAATGAAGATTAGAAAGTTGGTGCAGTACACCCTATCCATCCTGTATCTGCTTTACAAACTCAAGGACTGGTCGCTCCAGTGCAACTGTCATTAAATAAAAGGTTTCTTTGGCTGTAGAGCCAGTCTCATCTATTCCTCTCCCCCCCATCTCTAATACACTGCAGGCTTGGCATAGAGCCAGCATAGACCACATAGTACCTTAGTGCCATCTACAGGCTGTTCTATCCGTCTAATTTAGAGGCAACAGAAAGGTCTCAATGAAATAAATTAGACAGCTCTGCATTTAAATCTTTATTAGTAGGGAATTATTGGACTGAAAGCTAATGCTGGATTTTGTAAAATATGAGTTTCCCTGCTCACTAATCCCTCTTTAGATGGCAAATTTCACAGCTAAAATGAGCTTTGACAGATTGCTTTTGCTTTACTTAGATGAAGAACTATTTACAATGGATTGATTTTGTTCTGCATAATTTTGCTCTAATTATTTGAATAAATCCATTTCCTCAAAGTCTAAGTTTGCTTTATAGGAACACACATAATACAGTAAATACTCAGTGATACCAGTTCCAACACAGTATTTGTACATAATAGCTAAACTTTTCCATATGACATATGTGAAACCTGGGGGCAATTCATATCTATAACCCTGTAGGCTTATACATTCAAGATACTACTATCTCATGTTTTATAATGTAGTCCCTACACATTAGGTCCCAGAAGGTAAAGACAAGTGATTCCTTTAAACAAAGTCATGAATTTTACTTAAAGAGGGATTTACACAAGAAAGAGATCATCTAAAGAATCATTATAGACAATTTATTTCATTTTGTGATTTTGTAGGACAGAAAATAGCTTAAGAACCTATTGTGCAGCTAGAGAGACTAGCAAAGGCATAGCACTTATAAGTACACATAAAACATCTATTTAGCTACAAGCACGTGTTCATTAAAATGTTTTAGCATTACTTATAAATATATATTTAAAAAAATAAACAAAAAACGAACAAAATAACACAATTTCAATTTCTTCAGATGTGAATTGCACCCAGTCATGCATTTTCTCACAATTTGTATTTTTATGCAAAATACATCAACTTATTTCTCAGTAAGAGTAAAAAAAAGTTAACCCCTTTTTGTGACCTTTTAATTCTTGTCCCTGAAATAAAAACATTAAAAGCAATCTTCTGAAGGCTGCACGGTGGAACATAGGTGACATGTTCATTGTGAAAATAGAAAGTCCTGGGGAACACTTCTTATTGTTTTAGTGTAAAAGTAACAGTGGGGCTGTGAAAATTAACATGCACATTTAGTACAATACAATCAAGAATATACATAAGTATATATGCATACACATATATATGCATATATATTCTAGACATCTGAGTCATCAGAATTTTTACACTACTCAGTGAAAAAAAGGGGTTGATTTTTTTTCCCTCTAAGTAACATGAGCAAGCCAAGAAGACCATATGAAGACATACTGGCACTTTAATACTGGTTGATTGGGCACTTGTATGCAGTACTTATAGACCAGTAAAAGTGCTCGTTTACCTGTCTGGTGTGTAAGGGACCTTTTGTCTTGAAGCCTCCCTGGGAGCTGCACTCTGAGGCACTGAAGTGATCTGAACTAGTGGAAGAGCGTTTGGAGAGGGTGTCGCAACCCCCAACAAAGGTGTTGTCCAAAGGGAGTTCCTGAATCACATGATGCTTTTTCACTGATACCGGAGTATCTGCTTTCAGATGAAAAGCAGACTGCGGAGAGGCAGATTTGTAATGCTTAGCTAGGTCAGGGCTGTTAGGCTTGAAGGTGGTTGGGGGAGCTGTACCCCAATCAAAGCGTCCAATCCCTTGCTCCTCCAGCTCGGCTGGAAGACTAATTGTCCCGTTGATAGGTTCATGAACAGTGTCATCATGTTTAGATTCCTCTATGGTAACAAAGTTCAGAAGAGAACTTTTAGGAGACTTTCTTTTCTTTCTTTTCTTTTTCTTATTTTGCTTGCTCTCTTGGTTTGGTGACATCCACTCTGCCCCCTGCTTGCTCCTCTGGGCTGCTTTAAACCTTGATGCATGTCGACACCGGACAAGGACAGTAACAAAAATGACAACAATGACCACCATGGCACCAGCCACTATGGCAATCATAATTGTGAGATAATCCTCATTTTGGTAGGGTTGACTGCTATCCCCAATATTCCTGTCTAGAGGAGTTTCCATAGTCCTGTGGATTAAATCATGAATGTAGGAAGCATTCCCAGCTGTCTCATTGACATATAAAAACACCAATACCAGAGTGTGCAAAGGCTTAGGGTATCCTAGGTCACTAATATTGACCACAAGACGGTGGAGGCCCACATCTGCTGCAGAAGGCTTCTCTTCTAAAGTAATGTTGCCTGTCACTGGATCTATTCGAAACAGACCTTTGTTATTTCCACTTACAATAGTATATTTTAATTCAGCATTCATCCCAGTGTCAATATCTACAGCAAAAACCTCTGCAACCACAGAGCCAGGAATGGCTGAAAGAGGCACCAGCTTAAATGATGTATTGGATGGAGGGTAGATAACTACAGGGCTATTATCATTAGCATCCATTATATTGATTGTTACTTTTGCAGTGGAGGAACGTGGAGTCTGCCCTCCATCTACAGCTTTAACATCAAATGTATAAGAACTTTGTTGTTCTCTGTCAAAAGAAACATTGGACTTAATCAAACCGGAATATGGATCAAGCACAAAATTTTCATTGTCATTAAGTATTGAAAGGGTTACAGCTTTGTTCTCTCCTGCATCTGAGTCTGTAGCTGTAATAACACCAACTGTGCTGTACTTTGGTAGATTCTCAGATACAAAGAACTGAAAGTGGTTGTGTGTAAACTTGGGACTGTTATCATTCTCATCTAGTACAGTCACAATTACAATTGCTTGGCTCTGCAGTGGAGGAGTGCCATTGTCTCTGGCTGTGACAGTGAAATGAAAACGATCCTGCTCCTCTCTATCAAAAACTCTTGAGGCTGTCAAAACTCCTGTCTTCCGGTCCAGATCGAAAAAAGAAGCATTAGGGCCAAGCTGATAAACAATGTCTGCGTTCTTCCCACTGTCTTCATCTGTGGCACTGATAGTAGTTAAGTATAGACCTCTGCGGTTGTTTTCAGACACTGATAGCTCAATTACAGGCTGGGTAAAAATTGGAGGATTGTCATTCTCATCCTCCAACTCCACTCTCACCAAGGCTGTTTGGTTGAGACTGGGTTTTCCAGTGTCAGCTGCAACTATCTTAAAACTGAATTCTTTGGTGCCCTCATAGTCCAACAAAGAAGAAGTCTCTAGCAAGTACTGATTATCATAAACAGCTTTTAAGTGAAAGGGTACTTCTCTTTCAATAAAGCAGATGACCTTGCTGTTGACATCAGTGTCTTTATCTGAGACTGTTATAAGTGCTATCTTGGTGTTGGTAGGATCTTTCTCTGATAAATATACTGTTCCATTGATAGGGTTTATAATATACCTGAGATCGATGTTAGGTGGGTTGTCATTCACGTCAGTCACATTAATGGTAACAGTTGCCCTTGCAGGTGTGGAACTGCCATCTGTAGCTAAGACAGTTAACTTGTGAACTGCTGTATCTTCCCTGTCCAATGGTCTCTGAACTGTAATTAATCCAGTAGTGTTATTTAAAGCAAAAAGTCTTTTGGTAGCAGATGTCACTTGTGCACCATAAATATATTTGATTTCAGCATTACTGCCTATGTCTGCATCTGTTGCATGCAACTGAACTACAGAAGTTCCTGTGGGAGCATTTTCAGGAATATGGACCTCTACTTGACTTTCTTTAAATACTGGTTTGTTGTCATTTACATCACTTACTGTAACTTGAAGAATAGCTGTGCTGGATTTTTGAGGGTTTCCACCATCCTCAACTTTGATTTTCATCACATAGGTGTCTTTTTGCTCTCTGTCCAGAACTTGCTGCACTATAAGCTGTGGCCATTTCTCCCCCTCTGGTGTCTCAACAATGTCCAGTCCAAATACACTTTGTCCATTTAAAAGTCCATAGTGCTGCACTCCATTGAAACCTGTGTCAGGATCCACTGCGGATGGAATAGGGAACCTACTGTTTATAAGAGTGTTTTCTGGAATAGAGATATTAATCACAGTTGAAGGAAACATAGGTGCATTATCATTGGTATCTGTAACAATTATTTTGATCTTAATAAGTCTGAAAAAGTCATTGGGGAGAATAATTACTTCAATTTCAAAGAAACATTCATTTTCCTCAGAAAGATATGACACAGCACATAGTTTTTCTCTGTCTATCCTGTTGGAGGTTGTGAAGATCTCTCCATTACTGGACACCCTGACCAAAGGAGAATCATTTACTTTAGAAACCAGTCTGTATACTAGGCTATTGCTCGTCCCACTGGCAGCATTGATATGTGAGATATTCAGATCCTTTGGTATGTTTCCAATTGGTACATTTTCAGGCAGTTCCTCTCGTATGGTGTAAATAAGTTCTTGGGCAATTGCAGAATCCAGCCTTAAGCAGGCAATAAGAGCAGCCAACAGGTAAAAATCCCTTAGGTCCATGATAATGTGCTTCCTTTGTTTTCTTGGATTTTAGGATTTAAGTGTTGTCACTGAGAAATGGTGCCGATTTGCAAGAGGAGGCGTGCATGGACTGCAAGATGCCTTACATCTCATTTCTAATTGGAGCCAGCAGCTGTCAACACAATCACACAAACAAACAAATTTGTTTCATTCAGTGAAAGTCTATATATGTATTCATACACAAAACATTACATTAGTACTCATGCAAAAAGTGTCTGCTCTCAACATGACTATTCTCATCTGCAAAATAAAAAAGGTCTAATTTATCAACACTGGCTTGCAAGACTTTGCATGTACACAGAATACAACAGACTAGTTTTTCCTCATTAAGTCAAATATGTTATTCCCACACATTTGTTTCTCTAATCATCCCCCTGCCTGATGTAACATTCACATCATGCATCTATCTGTAGAACTGTTGCCAATAAAATCCTAAGTCCTTACCAGTATTCCTTGTAACTGCACTGTCAGCTGCCAAATACAATTTGTGCTTCATTGCCTCAACTCTAGAGTCATCTCCCTCAGTGAAGCCTATTCCTTGCGTCTTTGGTACTACAGTACAATACTATGATATGTAGAGCCAGAAAATAGGATACAAACGCTGCAGCAGTAACCACTGAACATACTAGCAATCCCTGATAACTAATAGACAATACCTGGGCTGTATATCATGTCAGCATTTTACTGCCAGTATGGCAAGTCTAGAGCATCCTTTCACTTACTATGAATTGAGGTTTTTCAACTTACAAGCCAGTGGTTCCCAGTCCAGATGCGAGTTATGCGTAGCCACGGGTGAGCAATACAAGGTATCAGGACATTTATGTTCCTTCTGATGGCGAAAATACGCAGTCTAGTACTAAAATGTTTGCCCCAGGGATGTTATTTTCAGCTAAAACTCATAAATACTGTTGGTTACTAATGCAGGTAAAGTACAAGGCTCCTGCAGAGATGCTCTGCTAACTGCAGATTACATGGGTGCAAGCACTCCTAGCAGAGACTTTGCGTGAACTGGCCAGTTTCTAGGCACTAATCTCATCTGCATGAGGCTGTATAGCGGCTGATGCCTGGGATTAGTTCCAGCAGGGTGATACAGGCAGGTAGAGATGCAGCCAGTGCTTTAGAAGGGCGCCCTCACACCAAGATTTACAGATACTCGCAAGATACAGCAAAAACACAGGGACAGCACAGAATAAAAGGCAACCATGCTAAACTTCACACTTCCCATCCGTCCCCTGGTTTAGCGGCCCGGGTACTGGGCATCTAGGAATCCATCCAGCAGCGACTGGCATAATTACAAACACAACCAGTCTGTGAATAATAAACCAGAAAAAAAAAGAAAAAGAAAGCTCTTTTAAAATGTGTTTTTCCCGGATGGTGATTTAGCAACTCCAAGCACAATGCTCATTGCTCAGTTAAATTATCCATCATTCTCTCCGCTGGGGCCACCGGTAATCATGTGTTCCTCCAAGACAGTCAGACATGTAAAGGGGACCAGATCCTGTTGGGTAAATCAAGTCAGTTCTATTTTCCATGAAGCAGAAGCGTGCGGTATTTCCATCTGTCACAGCAGCGGCATTAATAGGGAACACATATATAAAACACGAGTGTGAAACTTGGCAACAAGGCAAATGTCAGAGTGGGAGTAATGCTGCTGGCCAGGGCTGCCAGAAATCCCCAAACGAATCGCTCTGAGATGGCAAGGTGTTCCTTCTTCTTCTTCTCCCCTCTTTATATTATCCCTCTCATAGACGTGCACTAGGTAGCCCTCCCTCTCTCCCTTTCCCTCTGAACTGGATTTCTTCATATAACTCTCAATAAACCCAAAGGGAGGGTGTGAGCTTTGCGTAGAGCCGCCCAGAGCCCAGTGGTTGGATGCATAGGAGTATGTGGTTGGCAGACAGAAAGAGGCTTAATTATCATTAGCTCTCGCTGGCGTCGCTCACAGCTCGATGCTGGGGTAAGAGGCGGTGCTACTGCTGGCCAGTGCAGAATGCTTCACAGGCTGCAGGCTCGGTGAGGTCGGTCTTGCAGACAACAAACGACAGCCATCAGGAAATAAGGTGTCTCCTGGACAAATGCAAACTTTCTCTCTCTCTCATCCTTCCTCTCTCACTCACACTCTCTCCTTCTTGCTCTCTCTCTCGCACGCACACACACTAAAACGTTTGCATGCAACGTCTATGCGGATCTCATTCTCTCGCGATGCACCCTCCTTGCTTGTTACATTCCTCACACCAGTCTCTTCAAGACTGTCCACATAGAAGCAGGCACCAGGCAATGTATAAAATGCAGGATGAAAAGATTCACGATTGCTAATCCCCCCCCCCACCACCACCCTCGCCCCTCCCTACCTGCCCCCACCAACAAGACCCCTGGGCCAGTAATCAATCCGTGAGGGGGAAAGGGTTGCGAAGGGCAATGAAATCCATTAAAAGGCCGGCATGCCTTCAGCGAGAAATGATTTTCTGTGAATGTGCTCCCCATTCAGAATCGCGGTTTTCCCTTACAGATAGAGCCGGGCGGAGGAGGACGATGCTGTGGGTGCTGGTGTAGGCGCCGGAGATACAGTGCAGCCCTTCTATAGGGAAGTATCTGCTCAGTAGTGTGCTCACACCGACAGATGCACTGCTGCCCGGCGCTATAGGACGTGTCCATGGTGCTGGTGTTGGCGCCGGAGATACAGTGCAGCGCTTCTATAGGGAAGTATCTGCCCGGCGCTACAGGACGTGTCCATGGTGCTGAAATCCGCTGTAATAACCCTTCACGTCTCTCTCATCCATGTCATGTCATGCACTGCCCATCATTAGCGTGCCTTCCTCTCAAGCAATTCATGTGTTAACACCCCATCTCTCTCCATTCACTTTCATCATTATCAGCACCCTCTGCATTAGTATTATACTGCCAGTGGAGCATAAGCTTTCACCATTGTACGTAAACGCTACAAAATATTCTATATATGTTCTATATACGTGTTTTGTGTTGCTACTGTACAACATAACTTATCAGATTCCCTTGTCAGATCACTTTCCAGTCCTGTATGAAGTCAGCAGTCTTTATTCGGAGCATGTTTCTGTAGAACAGTAACCACTATTGTATAATCACATGTTGGGTGAGATAATGCTAGCTTCACTGTGTCACCCCGTTGAGGCTTATGTCACAAAAGAAGCTTCAGTGTTAAATATAGAACAAGTTGGCTTGTGTTCTCCTACCTATATTTAAGCAGAGTAAACGTGGCTACATAATTAGAGAAAATGTAATTGTTCAACTGGTAGAAGTAATGCAAGCTGTGCACTTGTTACAGGCTTTGCCCTCTGAGCAACAAAATACCGTATTTCTGTGTACCAAATTCTTGATTTGGAGGCTCAGCACATAGCATATTACATCAGACAAACACTACGTTTAATTCAGCTGGTATACTTTATTTACCATCCTATTAAAGCCTGATATTTATTTTGAAGCGACACTTGAGCAACAAGAAGCAAGGGAGCTGTAAATTCAACAGCCTTACATGTCAGACCATCAAACACCTTATAGCCTCTTGGGGGAAAAAATGTTTGAAAAGCAAGTCTACTGCCTGATGTCATTCTAATCGTTATTTGCTTTCTGTAAATTGATGTTATTTCCCCAAACAGCAATCTTTTATTAGTCATGCCTATTGTTACTTTAGTTATATAGCACATTAGCACTTTGTGAAAATTGTGCTTTATTAACTTATTTCTGTGCTTTACTGCAGAGTACTTTGTCACTTTACATTCCTGATTTGTATTTATCTATGCCTATGGACTCTATTCAGCAAGAGTAACAATGTTGCCCTAAATATTATTGGGCAACATTATCACGATTGTTTATCAATTATAAAATGTTATGGATGCTATTCTGCATTATTTATGCAGGAACAGTGGTTGCGCTAACACGCTGTCCCTGCGATGATGTAGAAGGCATTGTTTTTGGGATTCCGAAAACAAAACCTTCTGTTTCTTCTTCTGCGCATGCTCAGTCGTGCGCTTGGGAAAGTTTCCATTCATGCTTTGCGGTGACCTCCGAGGGTAAGTCCAACTCCAGTTTGTCAAAACTGTCTCAATTGATTGAAATGTGTACACAGGCTTATATTAGTCTGTATACATTTCTATTTTTGTGCTTTTATATTTAAAATGTATATATACATTTTAAATATAAAAGTACATAAACTCGGTGGTCATCGCAAAGCAGAGATGGAGACTGGGGTGGAGTTACAAGATCCTGCAGGGACTTATGGGAAAATGTCCCTCTGTCCCCGCATTTTTTCGGGATGGCATTATATAAGGTAAAGATTTTTAGAGTAATTTAACTCTTTTTGCTTTGCTGAATAGCAAAAAGTGTTACAGCACTGTAGAGAGCAATTGCTTGCTCTCTACAGTGCCATACTATGCGATATTGGAATTAATGGAGAAGATAATTGCGTTATCTTCTCCATTAACCTATTGCTGAATAGTGGACATAGATAAAAAATGCAGAAATGATAGTTTACAAGAAAAAAAATCATTGCTGTATAGACCCCTATGTGATTATCTTATTGTACAGGGCTATTTTTGGACTATAATATGTTAAAAGTAATACATCTCTTATCCTTTAAGTAAGTGAATTGTAAACTTCTTATTAAGATAATGTAGTAGGATGTGTATTAAAAATAATATAATAATACAATGAAAAAAAAATGCAGTGATGATACTAATAATAATAATAATAATAATAATAATAATGCTAATAATATCCATCATCTTTATTTTTTTGTATCTGAAATTTATTGCAATTTTGTTTATGTTTGGAGTTTGTAGTGCTGTGCCAATATTTTATATGTTAGCTGACACTTTGGAGGTTATTTTGGCATCTTATTAAAGTACACCTGCATAATTGAATAAACATTATTAGCTGAATTTTAACAATATCTATAACACACTAAGCTTTTTTTTTTCTAAACATAGACTCTTAATTTATCTACTATCATTTAAAAACTATGAAGCTGATTTAGATTTGGATGTGGTGCTAATAGCACTTTTTTGTGCAACACATGTATACAAAAACCTCTTGTGCATCTCTCCATGTGTAGATTTGGGGCCTATTTACTAATCAATTCTGCAATTAAAATATTCAGAAACTACAGTTTCAGCCTATTTAATGCAGAATTAAGTGTTGCGAATACGTAATATAATGTAACAATACAGAAATCAGCTCTCGCATCATCTGTCCCTGCTTTGGGTTCGGTATCTAAAATTATTATCTTGAATGTGTGGGCTAATGCCATATTTAGATGGCGTTAGCTTCAGTGGGGCAGCCCTGCCAGAGAGGGATCATGCAATCACTCTCTGGGGAATTGCAGGATATCCCGATGCCCATTGCATCCTTTTCTCCCCATTGTGCATGTGCCGCTGGAAAACTGAACATGCGCAGTAGGCCGCCCAGTGTCCAAAGGTGGAGTAAAGTGATTACATCACATTCAGTGGTTAATTTCCCATTAGGCACATGAGACACATGCCTAGGAGCACTACTTGTTATGAGGGGCGGTACCTACTTTTTAAATAAACATTTTTAGCTGAATATAACAATACCTACTATACATTAAGATTTTTTTTTAATACACATAGGCTCTTAACTTATCTACTATAATTTCAAAACTATGAAGCTAATTTAAACTTGGATGTGGTGCTAATTACACTTTTCTTTTTTATGCTGCACATGCACACAAAAATGTCTTGTGTATCTATCCATAAGTAGATTTGGGGCCTATTTACTTATCAATTCTGTCCTTAAAGTATGCAGAAACTATGGGCTCAGTATGTTTAATGCAGAATTAAGTGTTGCGGATATGTTATCTAACAATACAGAATGCAGCTCTCGCATCATCCATCTCTGTAGTTTCCTTTGGGTTCGGTATCTAACAAGATCATCTTGAATGTGTGGGCTAATGCCATTTTCAGATGCTGTTAGTTTCAATGGGGCAGCCCTGCCAGAGAGGGATCATGCAGTTACTCTCAAAGCCCATTGCATCCTTTTTTCCTTCCTTCCTTTCATCTGGAAAACTGCACATGCGCAGTAGACCACCCAGTGTCCAAAGGTGGCATACAGTGATTACATATGCGATCACATTCAGTTGTGAATTTACCATTAAGCAACTGCCTAAAAGCGTTACTTATTGGGGGTGTGGCACTAGATGCTTGTTTTAGAACTTTTAGTCTGAAATTTACCAGTAACCACAAAATATTTCCACTCTGCTGTACCATATGCCATCTTGGTATTGACAGGTAGGACATGCACAGGCTGCTATGTGTACATAATTAAAAATAATGTAATAGCTCTTGGCTTCTTTATTATATTAAATTGCCAGTCATACAATGAAGGCTTCTAACCGACAATAAAAATAATAAAATTGGGCAGAGGGTGGTCGGCCATTACTGTTGTGCCTAGGGATGCCCAGACCCCTAAATCTGCCCCTGATCACCTTACTTCTTACTGATCACCAGGATGAGCTTCTTTTAGGGCCAGTGGGGTCTATGTAATAGCCTGCAGACTGCAGACATCGTCGAGTTCCTTGCAAGACTGCCAAATGATTTAAAGTAGCAGTATTTTAAAAGGCATAACCAGGTTGATTTCTCCTTTTAAATGACTGCTGCTTTAAAATATTGGGCAGTTTCGCACAGGACTCGCCAATGCCTGCAGTCCTTAGGCTGTTGCATATTCCCCAGTATCTTGGTAGAGAACAGTGACAAACATTGATCAAGTACAGTAAGGGCAAGTTCATGTTAATACGTCTCATACATAAACCTGTCAGTAGGTATGTAACTTAGGGGTGCTGGAGCCCCAGTGCAAAATATGTACTGATGATGATAATGATGATGACAGCAGCTACTGATTGGCTGTGTGCCTCTTGATGTCTCTCATTGATACTGATTAGTGTGACTGCTGCCATCTAGTTGTTATATGTTTGATACGTTTGATATTTAATTTTTAAAAGGGAAGAATACAAAAGTTTGTAGTTAACTGAACTTAACAAAACATTTGTATCTGTATTTTTTAGTATTTTACATGGAAAATGAAACTTAGTATTTATTAATAACATTGTCCAAACACAGACCGTCTTATGTATATGACACATCCTCAAAGTACTATACTGTTTATGAATTATTTACTGCAACTATAGCATTAACTAATAACTTTGTCAAACCACATCTCCAGGTGTAAATCATGTGCATACATTACTATTTTCTCCTTGCGGAAACCTGGTGCATATAATACTGCTTTCTCCTGGTGCTAACACTGCTTTTATACTACCCTTGCACAGTTGGATGTCATTTTTGGTGCATTTTACACCAGCTTTTTTGCCTACAAATCTGTATCAGCCCCTAAAATTGTACTTTTCTGATGATATTATTTTTTAATGCATGTAACATCAGCTTCTAGAGGGAGGAGACATATATAGCAGCATTATAGCAATGTAAATAGAAAGATGGCCTCTGCAGGTGTGCTTGAGTTATATTCATTATATATTTATGTAATTGATTCAGAGGATGCACTTCTCTTAAAAATAATGTTTACCGAGCAGCGGCTCCTACCCTCTTGCATGAGGGGGGCTGCCGCTGCCGGTCTAGCTGGCTGGTTCCCAGCGTCTGTGCAATGGATCTGGCAGATGCTGAGACTGGCGCATTTGCAAAAGTGGTGGTGGTTTTCCACATGCACATAACACTGGTTTTTAGGGACCGTATTGGCTACAGCCCCTAGAAGCCGTGTAGAGCTGCAGAAAAGGCAGAGCAGCAGCTTCCTCTGGAAGCCCCTCTCTGCTAATCACAGCCTGTCCAGGGAGAGAAAACACCTCCCTTTGGGTCTCCCTGTTCTGTGTGTGACTGGAAGGTAGAGCTACAAATGGGAAGCCACTACCAGTCACTGTGTATCCAGTGTACAGGATGCACTGACTAACTGAGGTGGCAGTTGGGGGGGGGGGTGCAAGGTGGCTGTAGCCTTTGGGAAAAACTGCCACTGTGTTTAACTTCTTTAGGGACATGGGGACTGTACGCTCTTGCCATCTATAGATGGCGTAAGCAATACAGTGACAACCAGCGGTAATCTCTGATTACCACTGTTTGTTAAATATTAAAAGGAGGACATAACCATTTTAGCAAGTGCTAAAAGAGTTATGTCTCATTGATAAATGGGGCACTTAGTTTCAATTAATATCAATATATAAAAAGACAAGATACTTCATATCAAATTGCAGACCATAATATGTCCATTGTCTCACTTATTGCAATTGTGCACATCTAATTATAATGTTGCGGAAATAGCCCTATTACCAGGGGCTGGCTGGCAACTTTAAGCCTCTGGGGCAACAGCAATCAAGTGGCATTAGCTTTTTCACCAGTGCGTGAGTGCCACATGTGTGTGCCCAGAAGCACCAGGCTGAGCCGCGCAATGTGGCTAAACCCACTAAAGCACTGCTCCTGTCTGGGTGCCCAAAGATTTCACATATTGCACATTTCTGCGAAAAGAAATATGTGCATCTGCAGCTATTAGCACCCGAATGGGGCAACAACTGAATTACACCCATTCAGTCTTTAAAGTGGTCCTAGAGATGTGGTGGAACTCAGTACTCCAACCCCCCCCCCCCCCTCACTTCACACAGTAACACAATCTTATTCACATTACACTTTACATAGTGCCTCTGATTCACATTACACCACCTACAGTAGTAGTGTCCCTCTTTCATGTTATGACACACAGTAAGGGCCCCTTTTACACAATACCCACATTAGTAGTGCCCCTAATACACATAATTTCCACAGTAGTAGTGCCCCTTATACACAATGCCCACATTGGTAGTGCCCCTAATACACATAATTTCCACAGTAGTAGTGCCCCTTATACACAGCCCCAGTAGTGGTGTCCCTTATGCAGTGCCCCACAGTAGTAGTGCCCCTTATGCATAGCCCACAATAGTGGCGCCCCTTATGCAGTACCCCCAGGAGTGGTGCCCCCTATGCAAAGCCCCGATTAGTAGTGCACCCAGTGGTAATTCCCCCATTAGTAGTGCCCCTTACACAAAAAGAAATAATAACACACAATACTTACCTTAAGCCCCGCTCCTGCGTCCGCTGCCATCCGACTGGCAGCTCCTCTGAACTATGGGAGAGATATCAAGACGTCTCTCCCATAGTGCCCACTGCAGGAGCCGGAAGCTAGAGCTCTGGAGTGAACTTCATCCTCAGTCTGCCGCTGTAGGGAAGAAGGCGGGTGCCCGCTAGTAACAAAAGCTCAGTGGTTGCCCGGCAAATCCCTGCGGCACAGGGCTGACTGGCCGTGTAAGGTGGGCTGTAGAAGGTTACAATTAGAACTGACGGAATGCAGTTCTGCCCAACTTTAACCCCTGCCCATTACATCTAAAGGCGCACATCCACTAGCAGATATAAATGAGCGATTGAATGATTACGACATCATAATCGTTCAATTGCTCATTAATCATGCACAAATCGTTCACTATAATGTTGGAAACGACCATCGATGCGCACTCCCGCTGGTCATTTCCGACATCAATCATCGGCTGAACATGACGGTCAATCTGCCAATAACGAAAGATTGGCCATGTTCAGGGATGAGGGAGGGTGCCTGCACTGAATTGTAGGCACTACAGCGGATGAGGAATGACTGTACGATTACGATGTTGTAATCGTACTGTCGTTGCCTCATCTGCTAGTGGATATACACCTTAAGATATATATAATCAAATACATCACCTACCAGCCCGGTCTAACAAACAGAGACTATTCTAGTGACTGATATAAAATATAGGAATAATCCAAGAAGGAAAATCATTGAGCACTTGAATTTCTTGGTAACCAGGATATGTATAAGTTTAAAAAGATTTTCACATATCATATAAATTACCCTTTATGCAACGTGTATGGAATTGTGCAGGTGCTCCCAGAGAGCATAAATGGAAGCAGATTGAAGTTAAAAAAAGGGAAGAGAAACTCTCGGGTCAGGGGCACTATGCCTATTTTAAAATGTAACTTTTAAAAAATATGCATTAAAATCAAGGCGTTTATCTTCAAAAGCATAAATACGAGAAGTGGACGTAAATCCATTAAACCGTACAATACAAAAGTGCAAATACACAAATAGTGAGAGGGAAGGGTAAGAGGAAAAAAACATAATTCACATAATGGTAAAATATAATGCATACATATAAACACATGAAATTAAAATAACCGGCAACCAGGGAATAATAATTAATAGATTAAATGACCTATATAATAGCTGCTAACATAAATGTCAGCACAACGGTCAACCTTGAAGGGCTGGTGAATCTAAAACACTGGCCTTATTCAGCACAGTTCGCAAGTCTGCAATCGCACGCACCTGGCCGCTGCGAGAATATGCTAATGAATGCATATGCACTGCCACTGCACCATATTATGAAGGCCCCCTTACCTTCACTCACATCCGTAATAATGTGCAAGATTGCGAAAAAACATCTGAAAAATCGAGAACCATCGGACCAAGACACAGAATAGTTGTTGACCTGACCCTCCTGCAGGAATTGCTAAACTTCCTGCTAGCAGTGAGTATTCAGGCTGCGTATGCAGGGGATAAAGTGGGCAGGAACGGGGTGGAACTGAGTAACATCACCTCTAATGGTAAAGTAGATAGAACTAGTTCCACTTCCACCAAGTCCCTGCACAGAAGTCCCATTGATAGCCACTCACTGTCTGCCTAGGGAGGCTCAATTTCTTCAGAGGTCCCTTATTTCAGATAAACCAGCATATAGGTAAGGAAAAAATCAAGCAAAGACAATACAGTACATAGGGGTTGCAAAAAACATTGGGCATCCAAGTGACATAGACTAGTTTGTGGGGACCCCATAAAAAAATCAGAGGCACGGCAGAAAAATAACATTGATGACATAGTGCCTAGGCGGCCCCCAGTCATTAACTTTACCATTTCCTATACACAACAGTGTGTTTGTATGTGTTTGTAAAGAACAGTTTTCACACTTGTTTGGGCCTGTCAGACTAGCGTGGAGAGGGGGGGGGGAGTAGGCGGTGGGAGAGATGAGTTCCACCACCTCTCCACGTCCACTTTAAGCACTGTGTGTATGAGTTTGCTGTGGATAATTTATGCATACCCCTGCAACGGCGCTCAAATGCACTGACACAGCTGCGTTCGCACGACCACCCCCAAACTGCACTTCTTGTCAATCACTGAGTACTGGGTCTGCGTACTGTACTGCCTGAGATCACATTCGCAGTGCCTGGTTCGTGCACTGCATCTGTTAAGCATGCACAGATTGCGAAAATCGGCCGACTGCATACAACACTTGCAATCCGTGCTGAATCAGGCCCACTGTTCGTACCAATGCAACAGGGATATATGTACAGTATATATACGATGAGCATATACACTCAACAACTGTGCTATGGAAATTAGTAAAAGCAGTGCACAAAAATCAACCTAGACAACTTGGTATGGTAGTAGTTAGAAAATGTTGTCTAGCCCCAGTGTGCAGTATATACACTGACCAAGGCAGAAAAATCTCAGGTCACACTTAGCAAATCCAAAGGAATGTCTCCACATAGGAGCAATGTGCACATGAGAAAGTAACACAAAAGATGAAAAATATACACATGTAATAAAAAGTAATTTTTCAGGTATACTTTAGTGACACAATTGATAGTAAAGGATCATAGTGGTGATGTCTAATGAGAGCACCCTGACTTGTTCAAACATAGTTTAGATAGAAAAGCATGTATAGACATATAAAGATAACTTTAGGTAAACTAGGATGAGTCCTGCTACCAACTTTGTGCAGCTGCTGGAGCATAAATTCTCCTTCTGCAGTGAACACTGGGGGAAATGAAACCTGGCTCCCCATTGGTCGACGGCAGCCATGTTTTTGTAGACTGCTGTGGGGGCCGCCATTTTCTATTGGCACCTGCTGAAAAACACATGTTGCACCAAGTGGCTGGAGAGCAGAAGAATCCTCCTCTGCCTGCCTCCAGCAGCCAGGTGGCCCTGGATCACTAAACTTGTACCGGCTCGGGGGGCAAATGGCACCCTGTCCCCCAGCCCAATCCACCCCTGCCTATTACAATATAACTTTCAGTATCATAAGTATACTCTTGCAAAGAAACAATCATAGAGCAACACCAGTCTTGCAATAAAAGTGCAATGCAGCCTTTCAAGCGTTAGCGAAGTCTTCCAGGTACTGCTAGGTCCTTGCCGGGTGAAATTGAATTGTCATGCACATGCACACACTGGCCATCACTCATACACATGACAAAGAAGCCAATTGCTGTCAACGTTAGGCTGCCAGCAGCTGAGCGGAGGATGCCACAAATGAGGGGGACTTAGCTGGACCTCGCCATAGGTAAGTAATGTTGAATATTAGTGGCATATTTTTTACTATCACTACGATACTAAACGAAATGTGCCACTGGAATTTGTTGATAAATTTTAAAATTTTTAATTTTTATATTTATTTTATTTATTTATTTGTACATGTGTATTTTGTTTTGTATTCATGTTTCAACGTATTTGTCATAATAGATATCTATACTAATACAATAAGAATGATGGTTTTTCCAAGTTGGCCTAAATACTACTGAACCGTTTTTCATGAAAAGTGCATTATTTTGTAGTGGAAACTCCTAGACATAACCTTCACTTTGTATCATCTTGATCCATCCAGTTAAAGCTGAGCAATAACAAAAACAAAATGTAATGACTTAATTACTGCAAGAGATAGGTGTGGCATCATGTGGCAGGTGTGGGCTGGAGAGGTGCTTTGGGCCCATGTTCACTTGAATAGGATAGGCTACATAGCAGTCTGTGCACAGGGCACACAGTGACACTGGTGTGAGTGGTGGGTGAATAGGATAGGCTACATAGCAGTCTGTGCACAGGGCACACAGTGACACTGGTGTGAGTGGTGGGTGAATAGGATAGGCTACATAGCAGTCTGTGCACAGGGCACACAGTGACACTGGTGTGAGTGGTGGGTGAATAGGATAGGCTACATAGCAGTCTGTGCACAGGGCACACAGTGACACTGGTGTGAGTGGTAGGTGAATAGGATAGGCTACATAGCAGTCTGTGCACAGGGCACACAGTGACCTTGGTGAGAGTGTTGGGTGAAGGTGCTGCTGCCATCAGTCTGTATAGCGCTGCTGGTCACTTGGGCCACTCCCACAACTGGACGCCTAAGCAAAGCAATACAACCAGAACAATGTTGGCAGAAGTGTTTTCATCGTGGGTGAAGCTGCAGGTAACAGTTGGTTGGTAAACACCTAAGTCAGAGTTGTACGCAAACTGATGGGTTGCGTACAATTCTGATTGTTGGAGATCTGCACTTGCGCAGGATCTATGATTACAGTTGCAGTGCCCATAAGCTGTAGCATGATTAACATGCTGCTGCAGGTTGGAGATGGGGAATGGGCGGAGATGGTCAGAGTTCCCGAAAATGGGGGAGTGTCATTTTCTGGGAGTGGTGAGGCCAGTATCTGTGTTTTCCAACACAGATTTACTGGCCTCGGCTATGGAGCTGCGACAACCATTCTGAATAGCCGTAGGCTCATTCAGATGGAGAATGCAGCGATCAATGTTCACAAGATGCAGCAGCGATGCTAACAGCGTCCATCTCTGATTTAGGCCCATACACTAGTCATCATACAATACACTGTTAGGATTAACCTCAGAGCTGTTTGTTCTTCATTTTTAGTTACAGTATTCAGTTAAATATATTAGTTGTTTATTAGATTTATAGTTGAAGGATCCTTTTTAATTTTTAATTAAATTTTTATTTATTTAGATTTTTTTATTTTAACAGCTGACAGTTGCATATTTTCCTCTAAACAAAAGACAATATGATGCTGATTTAACCAAAAACTTTAAAATACAAAGAAAGAAAGGGGGCCTCATGGACAGGACATTAGTCAATTTGTTTGTATAATTTAACAATTCTCTATTGTGCACCAAAGATGCATATGTATATGTGTGCATGCAGATTTCTCACTTCTGACTCCTTACACATAGAGAATTGGAATGTGGGAGAGTATACTTACCAATAATGATGAGCAACTGTACCAGCATGTATCTTTGCAGTATAAAATAAATAATATTGAGGTGAAGAGAGTTTCATAGAAAATATTGTTATAAAATGTTGCGTGTGTCATAAAAAATAATGTTTTTTTAAAAATACACAATAACGAAGACAGACATGATATACAACATCTTATCAGTTGAAAAATACAGGCAATCTTAATTGCTACAGATCAGTGTAAAGGGGGGTACACACGGTATGATGTGTACCCACTGATGCGACCGACGATCTGAGGGCTGACATATTGGGCGGTCCCTACACAAGGGACGATCTGGTGCGTAACTGCCCGATATGCCGCCCCCCATAGCGCTGTATGGGATCATCAGTCAATTCGCCTGATCTTTTGAACATGCAGAAAGATCAAACGAAGTAACAAAGGACCCCACAGGAGAGCACAATTCACGATATCGTGCCTACACACGGAACAATATTGTTGATTTATTGTTCCAATCTGTCAGATCATTGGCAATAGTGTTCTGTGTGTAGGGGCCTTTAAGGGGATCGGTATGATGGTTCAAATCCCAAAAGCGGAAGCCCGGCAGAGGTGAAGATCCTGACAGCAGCTAAGGTAAGTACAAACTAACCTAACCCCCCCTTAGGGGTGCCTAACCTCCCCACCCAAGTGCCTAACCCTAACCCCCGTCTAAGTGCCTAAACCTAACCCCCCCTTTGCCACTGCCTAAACCTAAGTCTCCCGGGGGGGGTGCCTAACCCTAACCTCCCCCCGGGGATGCCCAACCCTAATCCCCCTTCCCCTAGCCTAACCTTAAACCTCCTGGGGGATGCCTAACCCTAAGTCCCCCCCGGGAGCCCCTAACATAACCCTCCCCACCCCGCAGCTGTCCACGCCCGGCGCCCGGCTTACCTTCGATCGGGATGCCGGGCGTCGGGCTCCTGGCATAGGTAAAATGACGCCTGTCATTAGACCCTTTCCGGGATTAGACAGTCGGGATGCCGACAGTCGGGATTTAGATAGTCGGCATACTGACTGCATACCCCTTTAAGGACAGGACAACAATTCTGTATTGCCCTTCTGCTGGCAAGAAATTATACATTTACAACCAATTGTATCAAGATAACTGTGTCACTCTCCCAGAATCAAATTAGCTGTTACTTTTGATACAATGCATTCAGTTGTGCAGCACAGTCTCTGATGCATAAGATGCAAGAAAAATCAGTGTTAAAAAAGCAATTCCTTGCAATCCGCTGATAATGTATCTTGTGGTCTAGACAATCTTTAATCTCTAAGATATTGTTAGTTTCACAGTAGAGACCAGCAGACCTGAGCCAAAATAAATGTATTGTATGTAAATAGCCAGCTCGGCTACTGATTGATCGCCAAGAGCCAGCAGGCAACCTTCATATGTATGGCCGGCTGAACTGTAGAACGCTTATGTAAAACATGGCGGGTCTTAATGCTTTCCATCAAGTTCAACGTGACATTGTCAAAGGTATGCGCCCTCTCAGAAGAGATCCCTTAAGTACTCTATAAACGATTCTCTGGCAACTGGAAATAATTAGTTGATTAACAAGTATAGCTTCACTTAGAATAAGTGCTTAATTTTGACACTCCCTAAATAAATTAATACATTTTCTGATAGAGCCCCAAGGAAAAATATATACAGACCTGAAACATTAAGCCTATAGTATTTCAATCACTATACAAAATCCCTTAATAGCTTCCAAGCAGTTACTTGGTGTAAACTTAATCACGATATAATGATAAAATTGTCAAGAAACCTCGACCCATAAGGGCAATTGATAAATGATCGATTTAAATTTTAGGAGAGATTAATTGGTTAAAGATCCAATTCAATACACTCATTAAGTCGCTCGTGAACACAGTTTTTATAATGACCCCCCCCCCCTTTTAGTAGGCTTTATATATTCCATACCAAAGAGCTGAATCGATCTTAAGTCACTGTTATGACATTCCGGAAAATGTTTGGAAAGGCTATGGTTACACACACCTTTTTCGATGTTCCTCCTATGTTCCAGGAATCTGACTTTTAGATTCCTGGTGGTCCTACCAACATACTGCAAATGACAGCTGCACTCTAGTAAATAAATTACATACAAGTGGTTAATAAAGGACTTTATAGGGAAGGAGCATCCTCTATTTGTGGAGGTGAATGATTGTATATTGTTTTTAATATAGGAGCATGTAATACAGTGATTAGAACCATATATCAAACATCCTAAAGTTTTCTTAGTTAACCAATTGGTTGATCTAGTTTGCCCCACTTTTTCTCTCCTGTCCTCAAAGAAGCTTGGTGCCAGCCTCTGTTTGAGATTTTCAGATTTTTTAAAAATCACTAATAATGAAGCTGCTGGCAGACAGCTTCTAAAAATGGAGTCAGTTTGAAGTATAGAAAAATAATTCTGTATAATTCAAATGATTTTTCTGGATGCCCCATTAAATTTGGAGATTAAATGTGGTTGGCTAGAGTTAAATTCCTCCTTTGTTTTTTCTCTGTATTTTAGTATTTCCTCTTTATTTCGATTTCTTGTTTCTTGTAATGCTGATTTTAATAGTTGATCTGGGAAATCCTCTCTGAGTGCCTCTATAAGCTCACCAGTTTGTACTTCAAACATATCACTTTCTGTGCAGTTTCTTCGTAAGCATCTAAATTGACCACAGAAAATATTGTTGACCCATGTTGTATGGTCCGAGCTCTCGTAATATAAAAAGTTAAAGTTATCAACTGAATGGTTTTTGTAACAATCTTATAGCCACTGTGGGGGTATATTTTCTAAAGTGTGACTTTTTAGAAGTGGATATGTTGCCCATAGCAACCAGTCAGATTCTACTTAAAATGTATCTAGCACCTTATAAAGATAATAGCTAGAATCTGATTGGTGGCTATGAGCAACATCTCCACTTCTACAAACCCACACTTTAGTAAATATACCCCAGAGATAGGTCAATATCGAGGAAGGAAATGGAGCATCTATCTATACTCCTGGGGAACTTTAAATTAAAATAATTGATTAAGATGTGATGTGAATTGTGAAAAACAGCATGGATCTCCATCAAGAATAAAAACAAATCATCTATATAGCGGCCATAGAGGACAACATCAGTGCTGACATCATACTCCCAGATGTGTGCTTCCTCAGCTAATTTGATTCTGTGAAAGTGACACACTATTATCTTGATACAATAGTTGTAAACGTATAATTTCTTACCAGCAAAAGAGAAATATAGAATTATTGTCCAACCCCTTATACTGCTCTGTAGCAATGTGGCATTCTGGGAGGAACAAAACATTTGGCAAGATAGACAACTGGGGGCGGGCCTGGTATCCTGGATGAGATATATAGACGATGTTCTTTTTATTTGGAGAGGTTCAGAAGATGAACTCTCCATTTTTTGCGATAAATTAAATATGAATGATTTCAATATTAAGTTTACTTTTAGTATAAGTAGCAGTGAAATTGTGTTTTTAGATTTAAATATTTATATTAAAGAAGGTGCTATATATACTAAAAATCATAGAAAGCCCACAGACTCCAATGGCTACATTGAAAGATCAAGTCAGCACCATAGGAATTGGCTGGAAGGTATTCCTTTCAGCCAATTCTTAAGGGTAAAAAGAAATTGTACAGAACAGGATGTCTGTGACTTTCAAACTACTGAAATGGCGAATCGTTTCCTTAAAAAGGGTTATGACGCTAAGACCATTGAACGAGCAAGAAAGAAAGTGGAAACGTGTGATAGATTGAGCCTTTTGACAAGTGTTAACAAACCTGAGAAAGACAATAAATTTGAGTGGGCATTCTTTAGCCAATATAATTCTGAATTTAAGGCAGTTGAGCGAATTTTTAAAGATAATTGGTCTATCTTGAAGAATGATCCAGTAATTGGTACCAAAATTCCTGATTACCCCACATTTATTTATAGGAGAGCTCCTTCTTTAAAAGATACTCTAGTAAGGAGTAGTCTAGAGGATGAAAAACGTATTAGTATCCGCTCTAGAGGTTTTCATCGCTGCGGAAGTTGTTTAATGTGTAGAACGGTAAAAGGGGACCGGAAAATTTGTGATTTTATTATTAATGGCTATAAATATCCCATCAAAGAATTTATAACCTGTCATACGCAAAATGTTATTTATGCTCTTGAATGTCAATGTGGACTTGTATATATAGGCAAGACTAGTAGGAGCCTGAAAGTTCGCCTTTCTGAGCATATATACAACATCAGAAAAGGGTTGGATACCCATACTGTTTCAGCGCATTTTAAAAAGAAACACAATTTAAATGAATGTTGTATTAAGACTTTTTGGGGTATACAAGCACTTTCTTCTTCTTGGAGGTCAAAAGATTTGAGTGTAAGATTATCACAAGCCGAGATGCGTTGGATATACAAATTAAAAACTTTGGTACCTAATGGCCTCAATGGGGATTTTGAAATTAAGTGCTTTTTATAATCTTAATTTTTTTAAATATTAGCTTAACATCAGCTAAATTTTATTTTGTCTTCCCAAATTTTATTTTAAATATGCGCTTTTAAAAGTATAATCTGTCTGAATTTGATATATTCTTTCTTTCTCTTCTTTTCTATATGGACTATTAATGAATTATGTTTGGACGTTACCATAGAGTTTTTTTTTTTTTTTTACATTGCCTATCAACGTTCCTGAAACTTATACTCCTCGTCTCCATGGAAACTGAATGCTGGGTTGGTGTTCATAATTGCTCACTTCCTGTTTATGGAACGCAGGATCTCCGCGAAACCGGAAGTGCCGCGGCCATTTTGGATGACGCACTTCCGGTTCGCGGGATGCATGTGATGACGCACTTCCGGTTAGCGGAAGTGCGGGAAAATTGAATGGATACACCCCAGGGGAGTGGTTTATGGGGTATTTAAACCATATTGTGAAGACTCACCATTAGGCTTCTGAGGAAGGACCAGAGCGTCCGAAACATGTTAAGCCCATGGTGAGAAAGGACCTTTCTATGTGTACTGCAGGATCACCATTTGATTTACCATCCTCCATTACATTCAGGGACCCTGGCTGCCCGGGACCGGTGAGAACCTGATACATTTGGAGTATCAATTACGGTGAAACAATCTCTTGTCAGCAGACATTATTTTGGAGTTACCACTTTTTGTGGCTATATGCTGTTTTAATTTTTAAACCATGTGAGTGTAATGTTTGAATAAATTCCTATGTATTTTCTGGATTACAGTGTTGCACTATGATTTTTTTCTCTTTTCTTCTTTGAAATGCACGATTAAATGAAGAATTTTCGATTTATAAGAACACCGGTCCAACACATTTCTACAACAGGGATTTTTTACATTACAGAACTGGACGGACTTTGATACTATTGACTTATTCTAATGTAAGCGAACTTTATGATAATTAGCGCCATTTTAGGACCCATTGTCTTTTTCATGCTATGTTTATGAGGAATTGGTAATATTCCTTGGTTCCTAATAGGCTGCTTGTTTTTGTCTTTTGCGCAATTTGGGATTCAAATTTGTCTATACTATTCTGTGAAAGTGACACACTATTATCTTGATACAATAGTTGTAAACGTATCATTTCTTACCAGCAAAAGAGAAATATAGAATTATTGTCCAACCCCTTATACTGCTCTGTAGCAATCAAGATCGCCTGTATTTTTTTTAACTAATAATGTGTAATATATTATGTCTGTCTTTGCTATTTTGTCTTTTAATAAATGTTATATTTTTATGACACTTCCTACATTTTCAAACAATATTTTCTCTGAAACTCTCAAGTGCTACTTAATCTATTTTTTTTGCTGTTGGTTTTATATGTAAGCCACACAGAGGGTTATTTTAGGAAGGTGCTGAGACCTGTAACTTCCAATAGCACCTCTGGTTTGAATGCTGTTTATGTCCAGGAAGCCTAGATGTATTAACATCTCAGCCGCCACAGTGGGAGAGAGAAAACTCCTCCAGTGATCCCTGACAGTCCTGCAGCGCATCAGCCAATTGGTGAAGCATTGTGTCTTTCCTCCTGGCTTGCCTCACTGCGCATGTGTGAGATCTCACAAACATTACATGATCTCGTGCACAGACGGACTCCCACAGTGACTGCCGCAGGTTAGTACACTTACTGGCAGGTAATCCTGTCGATATGTGAAAAAATGTTAAGCTACAAAAGTGTGCTTATCATTTTTTCATAACATTAGTATGATGATGGCGAAATTGTTAGATGTATGCAGATACCTTAGAAAAAAGTAATCTTCTCTAGGTTATCTGCATTCATACAGGTTGGTTATAACACATTTGACACTTACTACCTCTTCTGAAATCCCCCCCAATGTGTTAAGTGAAAAAATTATAAAACTTAATAGGTTTCACTACTGTTACAAGCAAGCCCTGGCAACCATAAACTGTTTGGTCATGCTGCTGCTTGAAAAACAAGTGTCAGCATACCTATGGCTGGAAGGGCCAAAAGTTGATTGGGACCCAGGTACTGGGGGTCATGGCCAAATCAAAGAGCAGGGCCATGCCCCCCCTCCTTGTGGCTTGTCATTCATGTCAGCATACCACAAGGAGCTGTTTAGTATTTTCATGCACTGCAAATTGGCTGCAACTACTTTGAGTCCTTGATATTATCCACAAGAACACCCGGATCTAGGTAACACAGTGTATGTGATACGTATATCATATTTTACCAAATAATATGATACTGTCCCACATAACAGATTGGTATATACAATTACAATGCTAGAGGAACAAATCTATATGGATAGATAACTGGCATGTTCATATCTGAAAATATTAAGACTGGGTTGCCTCGGTATCCTGTCCATTGTGTTATTTCTATTTATAACCAAGGAGATAGCAATAAAGTATGGTATCCATATTTGCAGTTGACACTAAACTATGCAGAGTTATAAACTTGCTGATTAAATTTTTACATTGTATGGTACATATCCAGGCAGTTGAGTCCATTATGCCACTTTTAATGGGGTAGTGGGTAAACTCTGAGATAGAAAAGGGTACCAGGCATGATCAAGTAAAAGTTCAGTCTGCTAGGACCCTCTCTTCTTCAAATACCAAATTCATGTTATCCCTATATGAGTGTCTCAATGTATGTATTTATACTACAGGTGTGTCCTCATACCCCTAGGGGTAAATTTACTAAGAATCGAGTATGATCGAGTTGTGTTTTTTTTAACTTGATTAGCATCGCTGAAACTCGGGTGATTTGAGGCTTCTGAAACTCACAAATTTACTAATAAGTGAGTTTAGCTGAGAGTGAGTTTGCTGATGGTGAAGCAGATCAAGATTTTTCCCCCGAGTAGCAAATTTTGAAGGAGATTACTCTCCCGAGATTGCAGTGTCTAACTCTCCCGAACAAGCAGCCTGCACATATCAGTGAGATATGTGAAGGCTGCTTGTGTTGTACCTGTAAAAAATGGTTAAATGTAAAAAAAATGACATAGGGTCCCCCCCCGAAAAAAGACATAATGAGCCCTGAACTGCTCAGCCAGTCCTGGTTCCTAAAAAAATGTGTATTGTTCCCCCGCAATTTAGGAACCAGCACCTGGCTGCAGGGCCAGTCCTGTTTTTAAATATAGGGGAAGAAAATGCGTATGGGTCCCTCTATATTTAATACTAACACTAGACCCAAACCAACCAGGGTGTAATGCCACAGCCAAGAGACCCTATCACCGGGAATACCCAGCCAAATCATCAACACCCCAAGCTGGCCAGCCCAAGCCAGGGATGTCATGGGAGGTGAGGAGCCCCCCAAGAAGGGTTTCCCCCTCTCCCAACACCCCAGGCTTAGGCTGAAGCCAGGGGCTCTTCCCCACACCCCTGGGTTGTGGGTACAGGGGTAATGTTGAAAACAGTTCAAAACTATTGTATTTTACAGTGGAACTACAGGTGCCAGCATGTCTGCCCTTTGGCACTTGCAGAACTACAAGTGCCAGCAGGCGGCTGGAAACCATATTCCCACTGTAAAATAAATAGTTAAATAACCACAGTACACACACACCGTATACAGTATAACTTTAATAGATACACCTATCTCACTCACACATACTTACCTGCTGCCAGCTGCACGTCTACTTCTCCATTTAGAATCCAATGGGAGTACCTGGAATAAAGATCCCATACTCACTGCTGTCCTTGCACTGCTCTCCGTAGTATCCCTGGACTAGGCCAAAAAAACAAACAGACTGACCCGATCCATGCGGACAAATATTGGTACATGTGTTGTCACACATACCAATACATTGTGAATGACTGGTGCCGGGCCACTTCGGGAAATCCCACAGCCTGCCAGCCATACCATTTTCACCATTATTAACCCCATACCCACAGCCCAGGGGTGCAGGGCAGAGCCCCGGGTTTCAGCCTAAGCCTGGGTGTCAGGAGAGAGGGAACCCCTTCCCACCTCCCCTGAGATCCCCAGCTAGGGATGACCAACTTGGGGTGTTAATGCTGTGACTGGGGAGACGTGGTGATAGGGTCTCCTAGCTGTGGCATTACACTCCGGTCAGTTTTGGTCTGGTGCTAGTTTTAAATATAGGGGGATCTCTACACCCCGGTCAGTTTTTGTCTGGTGCTGGTTTTAAATATAGGGGGATCTCTATGCATATTTAAAACCTGGACTGGCCCTGCAGCCAGGTGATGGTTCCTAAATTTCGTGGTAACCCTACATGTTTTTTTCCCCATAATTTTAGGAACCAGGACTGGCTGAGCAGCCTGGGGCTTGTTATTCTTTTGGAGGGGGACCCTACGCCCTTTATTGTTTTTTTAAATCAATCCTTTTTAGGCTTTTTACATGGAGGAGCTGTTCATTGGCTGAGAGAGGCAGGGATCACCTTTCTCAGCCAATGAACGCTCAGATACTGATCTATAAAGGCAGAAGCCACGTCTGAGCATTTCATTCAGGAGATATCAACCATCCTGGTTGGTATATGTTGCATGGATCACGATTTTTGTTTTTTTTGTTTTAAGAAGACCTTGGATGCCTACTTTGGACAAGGGGACCACTCCTGGTACTGTAGGTGAGTGTGTGTGTGTGTGTGTGTGTGTACAGTATGTATGTAATAAAACTGTACTTTCACGGTGTGTGTTGTGTGTTTTTTTACACATTTCTTTACAAGTGAACTACAGGTACCAGCTTAATGCCCTGCATGTTGGTACTTCTGGTTCTCCAAGTACCAGCATGCGGGGGAGGCTTGCTGGGACCTGTAGTTCCACTGTAAAGACAATGTTGATATTTCTATTTTATACACACTACATACACTATCCCCTGGCCTGGGCTGACTAGCGGTCAGGACTGATGCTGCGGCTGGGGGGCCCGGTGAAAGGGCTCCCCTGGCTGTGTCATCAGCACCCCACTAGAAAGGGTCCAGTGCTGGTTTTAATTATGGGGGACCCATACACAATTATTTTCCCCTATAATTAAAACCAGGAATTGCCCTGCAGCCTGGATTTGTTACCCATAATTTTAAGTACCATTACAGGTTGGCAAGTCCACGGCTGGTTAGGCTTTTTTTGGGGGGGGACCCTATGTAATTTTTGTTTAAATATAGCCTATTTACAGGTAGAAACAGGGAGTGTTCAAACTTCAATTTGGCAGAGAGTTTGCAGGCATCTCACCCGAGATTGTCATATTGATTCTTGGTAAATTTGTGAACTGTATCTTTTAGGTGAAAAGTACTTCAGAGTTTGCCCGATGGTGATAAGATTCGAGTTTGCTATCTCACCTGAGTTTTACGAGTGAGAAGAGAGAAATCTCTCTCTAACTCACCCGACTTTGCCTTTAGTCAATTTGCGAGTTGAAAATCATGCCTAAACTCTGCTGAGATTGGCATCTCGACCATTCTCGATTCTTAGTAAATTTACCCCTTCTCTCCTGAGTTTGACATTAGTAAATTTGTGAGCGGAAAAAAATGCCCAAACTCTCCAGAAATTCTTAGTAAATTCCCGTTTTGTATTCTTGTCTAAGGAAAGTACCTGCGAGTTTGGCCAATGGTGTATTTATTTCTGTTTGTGTTTTCATTAGAGTTTTGCAGAGAGTTTCATATTTTCTCACCCTATTTTGACTTTAGTAAATAATCAAGTTTGAAAAAATGGACAAAGACACCCGAGAATGCAATCTCAACTAAATTTGATTGTTAAATATTTACCCAAGGATAAAGTCACATCCAGACAAATGGAGAAAATGTATTAGTTGCATAAACACCACAGTAAAATAAAATATACAATTAAAGATTCATTAAAATTCCATATATGGGTTCCCCAGTTTCTATAGAACCAGCAAACATACCAGAATCACAGGTTGAAAGTATCTAGGATAAAATAAACTCCTTAACAAAGCCTGGGAAGGTCATGGAGAGAAAAATCAATTTTCTGCAGATGTACAAATTCCAGCCTGGTAGTTAGAGGTCCCCAAAAAGAAGCAAGGCATCAACACGTTTCCATATGCTAACAATGTATTGAGCCTGGAACTGATACCCTAGGGTTGGCTATAAGGAGATTGTTATAATACTGTACTGCATCTATCATGTGTTATAGTGTGATAGACTAAACATAAAAGTTGATAGCTCTGTTGGTGAAAAGTGTTAAGCAATCTTAATTGTTTTTTATGTACAGTATATTTGTGTCAAAATATGTTGCAATGTCCATGGTACGGGAGGAAAGTTATAGACTCTGAGTTAGCAATTAAAGCACTCACTTATGGGCTGATTCAGCATTGCATACCAATGCAATACTGAATGCAGGTTCCCAATTGTCGGGAATATGCTTGTGCGCAGTACCCATTCTGCACATGTGCAGAACGGATCCTGTGTGATCACACACAGCCTCAGCTATGCCTCTGTCTGATTGACAAATCAGGCAGAGGCATTTTCGGGGTGGGGACGAACGGCATCCCCAGAAATGGTGGCGAGTTGTCCCCGTTTTCCGGGAGTGGCAAGACCAGAATCTGCATCCACAGATGCAGTTTCCTTGCCTCGCAATCCGGCCAATCCCCGTAAGCTGTGGCTTTCTCAGATGGCCAGCACCATCCATAATCGCGACCGATTATCACGATGGTTATACCAGCATGCGACCTCCGTCGCAGTGCTGGGATCGCAAATGCAGCAGGTGGTATCAGACACCTCTTGCTGCATTTGCATATTTTCGACATGCATCATGATGATGACTTCTGTCAGAACCAGCAGCACTTGTGGGTGTGAGTATACCTAACCCCTAACACTATGGGCAATATTGCCTATCCCTAATCTCCCTTACCATAGACTAACCCTACTCTCCCCACTTGCAGCCACACTTTAACCCTCCACTGCTGTTTCATGCAGAGTGTTGGCATTTCACATGTCTACATTCTGCACATGTCAACATTTTTCAATGTCGACATTTTAACAATGTCAACATTATAACTCTCAACATTGTGATGTCAACAATATGAATGTCGACATTGTAAATGTTGACATCTTCAGTACATTCCAAACAATCTGTGGGTGCTCCATTTGTGACAGGAGGAACCACCGGGGTGCATACATAAATTGCATTCTGGGGCTCTATAAATATCAGAGATACCAAACACTCACACTTAAAAATGTTACAGACTTTTTGATTTTATGTTTAGATGAACTCATAGGGCTAAATCTACTAAACGTCGGTTTGTGGCAGTTTTCGAAAACCGTCAAAAACCGACTATTATCAATGGCGCATTTGTGTGTATTTACTAACTGTCAGTTTTCAGTTGCATGTCAAAATTGCTAAGTCTGTCAGTTTTGACATTTCTGACTGGAAACCATTGGCAAATAGAAATGTGAACCTGACCTCAAAATGACCAAAAACAAAGTTACACTTCCTGTTTCTTTTCTATTGGCCAAACCATAGTACATGCAATGTTTACATCAAAAAAACCCTTATAAAATGCCCAAACAGACCAAGCACATGTGAAAGTGTAGTTTGGTATTTGGAGTGATCATGTGATAGTATATGTGTTGTCGTATAGAAGGTTGTTGACTAATTTTGTGATTTCCTGTTTATGTTGGATTCATTCTGCTGCTTCATTGAATTATATTCTTAGGTTAGTCTGACTGCTGGTGAGTGCAGACTCAACTGCTACTTAGAGCATGGTAACCCCTGGTGATGTGACCATAGGCCGGACATCAGTCACCACTTTTGATTAACCAGGCCCTAGATGATGATTATAGTGCTCCAAAAGAGGCCAGCAAAACACACCTTAGAATTAGACAGATGACCCAGCAAGATTATGGGAGCTGTGTAGTCCCTTCTCAAATACCTGGTGCAGGATTTAACTACAGCATGCGGACTGCCATGAAGGTGACTATTAGCCACCGATAGGCAGAACTAATGCGGCAGCCCCCCTACTCAGGAGCAATATCTGGTGATTGAATTGAAACATAAGCACACTACATGGTACCGAATACATTTAACGTTTTGTACATAATCATTTCCAACGGTGATTGCTTTAGATTAAAAGAATGTGCCTAGGATTTGGCTACTAATTGCTAACAATCTGCTATCTACATGAACTTGAGCAGCTATTTCCCATTTCTCTTGGCTATATTTCAGTTATGCATAGCAGAGACATTATATCTTGATGCTACAAAAAGAAACCTTTTGCTGTTAAATTGTTTTCAGGAGATTGATACAGTCTACAAACGAGAACAATTTATGGATAGATGTGATTGTGTCAAATGTGAATGTTTTATATTTAATACATTAAATGTGTTCATGTAATTACTAGCTTGTATGCATATTGTTACAGTTATTTGTGTTTTGTGTCATTTTGTGATTTCTGAAAGCCGACATTCCACTCCAGGGGGATGAAGACACAAGAAGAGATGGTGACACTCAATTATTTTTTTCACCAACACAGCAAGATGTGGAACAGTATGAAGATCTGACCCCTCCACCAGCACTGTTGCCCACAAGAGATGCTGCTGGGGACATTCTCAATGCATTAGCAGCTTTTGAAAGATGGCAGGTTGAGATCTTGAACACACAGAACCAGCAAAATACACAATTAAGGCAAATCAATCACACCCTAAATACTCTCAGCCATAGAGGCTCAAAATGCAGCGCTCAAACAAACCAATATAGTAGGTTGCAAGAATCACAAATAAGTTCCACATGCACACTGCATGAGGCCCATACCACAGCATTAAATAAATTAAGCAGCAGTATCACCCTGTTAGGGGCGCAGTTATTATTATGCCAGTTACCTGAAATTAGAGTTTCAACTTCCTTAAGTAGGACCTCAACACAATGCTTGGCACCATCAACTCCTCCCAAACATAGCTTGCCTCCCCACAGGCTGAAATCCTGTGGATTTCAGCGTGTCTAGTCCTGCCCAGGAAGCAGAATCAGAAGACAAACAGCTGCTTCATGAGGTATCGCAGAGCCTACGCAGGCCTAGATTCTTTCTCAGTCGGTTAAATATCAATGCAGTGTCTAATGGCAAGTTCATACAAATGTTCTGCCTTATCCATTCCAAAACAATTATGCTGTATGAACTTGTCAAGGCACTGCACAGTCACATGATGGCTAATGTCAATTTGCTTGATAGTAATATCAAACATTGGTGCAGATGAGGGAACACAGACTATCACAGTTTGGAGACCACACAGCAGTAGGAATTGAGGAATATATAGCAGCATGGAGGCATATAGGGGAAAGTGTACATGCATAGAGTATGATATTTTTAAAAATAAGGGAGCTGAACATGTATTCTAAATGAGATAAATGTATGCAGTGAGAAGGATGTTGGAAGCCAGTGAGATTATTTTGGTGATCAAATGGGAAGATTGTGGGAGCCAAATAACTGTTCAAACCTCAGTTGCATAGACTGCATGTGTGTATTCCAATGAGCACACAATTCTGTGAATTAGCAGCTCCACCATTTTGTGAGTGACAGCAATCTCATTCTGTGAGTGTTCTGAATCTGCCGTTAACCACAGGGTGTGATGGCATACCATATCTGTATTGCGCAAGGAACACGTCCATTAAGGCATCAGCCTTAATGATCGTAATGTCATTGCTTTTTGAAGTTTGAGTGGCAGAAAATCAATAGATTTTGTGAATTTTCAGATCATGTCTAAGCAGCATTAATGGGACATATGAAACCGTAAGGTTTTTTGTTTATGGAATTTCATAGCTTTTATAAAATTTATTAACTATCCGGGTTTGTATGAGCAAACCGGGCTACCTGCAGGGGAGAAGGCCAACAAAATGGTACTCTAACGCAGGTGGAAGAGGGGACAGCACACAGGAGGTTGGTTTGGGAGGTGCAGAGTGCGAGATGGCTGTAGGCGTGTGGGTAGTGGCAGCAGCAGTGGTGCAGTGCAAAGGGGGCATCAGTGGGCGACAGAGGGTGTAAGAAGGGACAGCACTCAGGAGGTTGGTTTGGGAGGTGCAGAGTGCGAGATGGCTCTAGGCATGTGGGGTAGCGGCAGCAGCAGTGTTACAGAGCAGTAGCATCGGTGCAGTGCAACGGGGGCATTAGTGGGTGACAGAGTGCTCACTGGTAGAGCGTATACACCTGAGATAATCAAATCAATAAGTCACAGATGGACAAATGCAGCAGTGAGATCTACGCATTTATGTTAAAAATTGAATGTTTAAAAAATAAAGCGTAACCCCCCCAGAAAACAACCAGCCAAGGGCTTTGGAGCCCCAGTACTGGTTGTGCTAAATACGGGGGACAAATGACATAGGGGGCCCCCGTATTTGGCGCAACCAGCACAGGGCTCTGAGCCGGTCCTGCTTCTGGAAATACAGCCGGAAAAATGCATAGGGCTCCCCCTGTATTTCCCAGAACCAGCACCAGACTCCGTCTAGCGGGGGGGGGTGATGCCACAGCCAGGGAAGTTCTTTCACCGGGTCCCCCAGCCGCAGAATCACCCCTGACCGCTAGTCAGCCCAGGCTGGGGATCTCTGAGGAGTTGGGGACCCCCCCAATAAAAGGGTCCCCCTCCTCAGGGCACCCCAGGCTGATAGCCCGGGGCTATTCCCGCCAGCCCTGGGCAGTGGATGCTGGGTTGAGTGTGTAGTGTGGTGCATAAGAAAATATAAATATTGTCTTTTGCAGTAGTACAGGTACCAGCAAGCCTCCCCAGCGTGCTGGTACTTGGAGAACCACAAGTACCAGCAGGTGGGGTATTAAGAGCCTGCTGGCACCTATAGTACCCCTGCAAAAGAAATATTAAAATAAATCAAACAGACACCGTTTTTAAAACTTTTATTTAGCAGCACCTTCACCTGGAGGGCAATCAATGGCCTTTAAGCTCTTTTGCGCGGCCGCTGCACATCCAGGACTTCCCGGCATCTTCTCGCTTCAGCTGATCTCTCCAGCTCAACCGGCCAATGGACTGAATGGACGGAGCTCGCGCTGGCTCTATTTAAGCCAGCTGAAGGGGCAGGGCGATGATGTCGCAAGCCATCTTTAAATTTCAAAAATTGCGCTGAGGCACCATTTTTGAAAAGGGCAGGGGAGGCTTGCTGGGAACTTTAGTTCCACAGCAAAAGCCAATATTTATATTTTCAAATGCACCATACTTTACACAATCAACCCGGCACCCACCACCCAGGGGTGCCGGGGATAGCCCCGAGCTATCAGCCTGGGCCTGGGGTTCCCTGAGGAGGGGGACCCCTTTATTGGGGGGGTCCCCAAATCCCCAGGGATACCTGGCCTGGGCTTACTAGCGGTCAGGGGTGAAGCTACGGCTGGGGGGCCCCCCACTAGACGGAGTCTGGTGCTGGCTCTGGGAAATACAGGGGGAGCCTTATGCATTTTTCCCCCCCATATTTCCAGAACCAGGACCGGCTCAGAGCCCTGTGCTGGTTGCGCTAAATACGGGGGACCCCTACATCATTTGTCCCCCATATTTTGGCAACTAGGACAGGTTCTCAAAAGCCTGGTGCTGGTTGTGCTAAATACAGGGGACCCCCTACATCGTTTGTCCCCTGTATTTAGCACAACCAGTACTGGGGCTCCAAAGCCCGGGGCTGGTTGTTTTCTGGGGGGTGTGGCCACGCCATTTTTTTAGGTTTTTTTTTTTTTTTTAAACACAGACATCCAGTCATGGTTGTGCTTAAATGCAGGGAACAAATGACATAGGTTTCCCCCATATTTAAGCACAACCAGAACCGAGCTAGTCAGAACCAGCCCTGGTTGCCAAAATATGGGAGACAAATGACATAGGGTCCCCCGTAAGTTGTGCAACCAGCACTGGGCTCTGATCCAATCCTGGTTCTGGAAATACAGGGGGAATATTGAGTAGGGTCTCCCTGTATTCTCCAGGACCAGCACTGGACAATTTCTAACGAGGGGCTGATGCCACAGCCAGGGGAGCCCTTTCACCAGGGCCGCCAGCCGCAGTATCAATCTTGACCGCTAGTCAGTCCAGGCCGGGGATCCCTGAGGAGCTGGGGACCCCCAGTAAAGGAGTCCCCCTCCTCAGGGCACCCTAGGCCCATGCTGATAGCCTGGGGTTATCCACAACACCCCTGGGTGGTGGGTGCTGGGTTGATTGTGTTGTGTGGTGCTTTTTAAAGAATATTTTCTTTAACTGGTGAACTATAGGTCCTAGCACGCCTCCCTGCTTGCTGGTACTTGGAAAACCACAAGTACCAGCATGCGGGGAATTAAGGCCCAATGCCACTAGTAGTCCACCTGTAAAAAAAATTATTAAAATAACACACTTTAATATTGTAAAATTTTATTCTACAGGTCTACTGGTAGGACTGTGCCCTTATAATATATATATATATATATATATATATATAATATATATATATATATATATATATAATAGTCCAGTATGCTGCACTCACAATTCAGGGTGTGTCATCCAGGGTGCTCCACTACAGACCACAAAGTACGAAATGTAAATAACAAAAAAATGGGCACTCACCAATCAGAAGAAAAAAATCTCCAATTTATTGCTTACGAATTACATGACGTTGGTCGACGTTTCGGTCCCCAAAGGACCTTTGTCAAGACAAGTGAACCACTACAAAGCTACCTTGACCAATGAAGTCCATAGCCCAATGACCCTCCAATCACCTTAAATAGCCACCGCAATTAATTAAGCACCACCCCCAACGTAATACCCGGAAGTAGGAGTTTATACATAATATAACAAATCAATTGTGGCTAATGCCAGTACTTACAATCAAAAAATCACAAAGTGCTAGGCCATCCCGGATGACCAACCACCGATCTACTATTTGTGCTGCTTTACAAACAAAGCACTCTGATAAGCCAGTGGCCAAGCACTTTGTGACACTTGGCCATTCTGCGGCTTCATTGAAGTGCATGCTAATAGATCACGTACCCCCATTGAGACGTGGTGGTGATAGGGAGCTTCTCCTGAAGAAAATGGAGGCCAGATGGATATTCAAGTTGGACACTGTGGCACCAAGAGGCCTAAATGAATATCACCCTTATAACATTTTTTTGCAGTGAGGTGCATGTATATGTGGGTACATGTGTATTTGTGGGCATGTACGTACATATATGCTTTTTATGATATGTACATGCATTAATATGATATGCGTGTGCATGTTGAATATTTAGCTATGCTGGCACACATTATCTATATTCTTCTATTTATTTTTTTCTTTGGGCTCGATTCTATTCAGCGCTATGTAAATAGCTCCGGGAGTGAGCTCCCGGAGCTATTCAATACACCGCGCTGACAAGTCCGACTAATGATTTCTTCTCTCATCCCTCCGGGGATGAGAGAAGAAATCCGACAAAAGTCCCGGCGCGAGGCTGTTTTCTGCCCTTAGCGCCGGGAAAATAGCCTCGCGCCGGGAAGTTAGGTCGGGGAATGCCCGTTATTGCGCCTAAACACCCTGTTTAAGGCGCGATAACGAGCCTTCCCCGACCTAACAGCGCGATGAATTGAATAGCTCCGGGAGCTATCTCCCGGCGCTATTTACATTGCGCTGAATTGAATCGTGCCCTTTATTATTTTAAATAGTTATTTATTATGATTATTTGTATATATGTTCAGTGTATGTTATTGTTAGTAGGTATATCCTGGCCCTGCATCACCTATTGGGTGCACACCATCTCTATTATTTGTGTTGTGTTAATAGTCAGATCTGTGGCTGTATTGTTGCTATTTGATAAGTATTAACAGTGTTTGTTTGTTGCGCTGCCTAGCAACTGTGCACTGCTAGCCGCGTAATATCCAGTTGTGATACGTTCCACGCTGTGGAGCGCATGACACTTCTGGGTTGCGGCGCCATGCACAATAGGCTTTATAGTTGTCATGTGCTGGAGTGTTGCTGTTGACACTCCTGCGGGTGGCCACTGTTGACGCTCCTGCGGGTGGCCACCGTGGGCTCTGGCATGCTGTCTGGCTGTTCAGTGTGGTTTGCCTCGTCACTTCTGGTTGGGATGCATTCTGCGTTCCATGAAGTGGAATGCACGGCACTTCCGGTGCGCGGTGCCACGTGTTTTACAATGTGTGGGGACAACATGAGCAAGAGGACACCATGTGTCAGTGAGCTACTGCCGATGAAACTTGATGGTGAATATGTATTTTTTGATTGTAAGTACTGGCATTAGCCACAATTGATTTGTTATATTATGTATAAACTCCTACTTCCGGATATTACGTTGGGGGTGGTGCTTAATTAATTGGGGTGCCTATTTAAGGTGATTGGAGGATCATTGGGCTATGGACTTCTTTGGTCAAGGTAGCTTTGTGGTGGTTCACTTGTCTTGACAAAGGTCCTTTGGGGACCGAAACGTCGACCAATGTCATGTAATTCGTAAGCAATAAATTGAAGATTTTTTCTACTGATTGGTGAGTGCCCATTTTTTGTTTTATATATATATATATATATATATATATATATATATATATGTATATATTAGAGATGAGCGGGTTCGGTTTTACTCGGTTTTACTCGGATTTACTCGGATCTCAAAACGGCATTTAATTGGCTATCGGCTATCACGTGTTTTGGATAGCCAATAAAATAAATCCGAACTTGCGGTAAAATGGCGATAAGAACCGAGTAAATCCAAACCCGCACATCTCTACTATATATATATATATATATATATATATATATAATTTTTATTGATAGGGGCCCCCACATATTTGTTGCCCAGGAGCCCCCACAGACCTTAATCCAGCCCTGCTCCTGGGACCTCTAAGTCAGGTAGTTATTAGTAGCATACCTCAGGTAAGTGTTGAGTAGAGAATAGCATTTTATTGCCATAATTGCTACAGCTACAGTGCATAACATGATTGTGTCCATTTGGCATCATGATGAAGTTTGTTCCAGTAGAACGCATTTTGGAAGTAAAATACATTTCTTAATTTTGACTTTAGTAAATGGCCTGCTTGCAAAACCAATGAAAAATTTCCCCAAAAAACCAAACCAATGATTAATAAACGTAGCCCATTGAGTAAAACAAAGATCTGAGGGGAACACATACAGTGACTGTGTGATCAAGAGAAGAAAAGTATGAAATATTGGGCCATGACCCATAATGGGGGATCCCATATTGTTGATTCTGCCATTGGGCTAAAGCTATGGCTTTCAGAAGTTACTGCCACAGATCATAACCCATTGAATGTTCCAGAGTGAAAGACATTATAGAAGAAGTCAACTGGTAATTCCACATGAAAATACTAGAAGGCACTATATCAGTGAAACCCATGGTCAGATAGAATGAGCAAGTATGCCACCACTAGAAAACCCTTATTACAACAGCTAGAGAAGAGGACCATTGGTTCTACACTCCATCTGTTTAACTAGTAAGTTTGTGAGAGGCCAACAGCAAGGTAGATGCCATGTAGAAGATATCTGTGGAGGAGGCATAGTAACTGTTTGACCAACAACCTTATCTTGGGAATGCCAAACCACTATCCATAATGTTACACAGCAGAGATAGGGAAACCAACAAAGATCAAAGAAAAACCTACGCAGATGAGGCATTGTTGAATACTTCATATGTGGTGCTTCCAAACACACTTGGCACTCCAGATCATCAACATTTTCCTGTATACTTGGGAGATGGGATGTTGCACTTCCAAAGTAAAGAGCTTACAAGTAGCCTCAAGTACTGACAGTAACACAGCTTGAAAGCCTGCATTGACTTTGATGATGAGTTCTAAGCAATCCCATCAAACACTTTTGGGCTTCAATGTAACAGATTGTAGTTTTAAATTTGGTTTGGGAAGAACAAATGAAGAATATGGGTCCAGAACAATGTTATCCCATCCAAATTTTCTGGTCAGTGAAGATAGAAGTGGAGTTTGGCTCAGTGCAGCTTGGAAGCATGCCCAAGTGGGTTTAGGATGATGTCACAGGGCTCACACCAATTTCCCTTTTTATCTTCAACTTTATGGCCAAAACAAACACCCAAGTCTTGGGCCCTGTTTAATGACTTGTGCAACACTAGTGGACTAACACAGTGCCATCTGCCACAGACTTTACATTGGATTGTTGCAATTAATTTTAAGCCACTATTCTACAAAATGGGGGAGGAAAGTTACAAAATGAGGAGTTAACTTGGCAACAATGTTATTGCAACTGTCATTCTCTGTTTAAAAATAAGGGCTGACAATTGTATATCCAGCATTATTAGCTCTCTAGCTCTCTGCCTGCAGGGCCATCATCAGGGGGGCACTTCCAGGACTAGAGTACCGGGCCCTGACAGAAAGGGGGCCTGGCTGGCAGTGGAGTGGATACTGGATAAGTGCTGGGGGAATTTTGAAAGCGGCACTGACTGTGAGCTAATTGTAGCACTTGGACCTGCAGCCAATCAGGAGAGGCCACAGCGGTGGTTCCTGATTGACTGCTGGTCCGCTATCTCTGATTAACTCCCAGATGGCACCAAATTCAAAATGCTGCTGCCTCCTGGCCTCCTGGCCCCTCTATCTGGTTGACACTGTGAGTGTGAGCTGCAGCCAGTCTGGCAACAGCCAGCCAGTGGGGAGAGGCTGGGCAAAGAAGAAAACAGCCAAGAGAGAGTGAAAAGCAGCAGTAATGGGGGAGGTAGCAGCAGTGATGGCCACAGTGCTGCCACAGTGAAGAGGAAATGCTCAGTCAGCCAGGAGAGGCTGCGGGGGATCCCACTTCCCATACAGGTACAGAGATTCCTGTTCTCTCACCCTCACCCTGCTTTCCCACTTTTACCCTGCTCTTACACCCTCACCCTGCTTTCCCACTTTTACCCTGTTCTCTCACCCTCACCCTACTTTCCCACAATCACCCTGATTTCCCACTTTAGCCCTGCTCTTCCATCCTCACCCTGCTTTCCCACTTTTGCCCTGAGTTCCCAACCTCACCCTGCTTTCCCACTTTTACCCTGCTCTCCCACTTTTACCCTGCTCTCACATCCATGCCTTGCTTTCATATCCACACCTTGCTCTCACACCCTCATCCAACTCTCTCATGCTCACCCTCACCTTTATATTATACTGTAGATTAACATTTTAACACCCACCCCTACAGCCCAAATGTTGATATTTGTTTTTAATTGGTTTACGCACCAATTGATGCCCTACCTCTGCAATAGTTCCACCTACATTATCCACAGCAATGCCCACCTCTGACAAACTGCCCTCTCCCAACCCAAGTGGAGGGGTGATACCTATTTTGACGGTCCCGGGCCCCTCAATCTCTGTTGGCAGCCCTGTCTGCCTGTATCCAGAAAGCATGAGAACCATATTCAACATAGAAGCAATGCCAAAGAGCCCACTTAATGATTCAGCAGAGAGAACCTGGAAGCTAAATGTCTGTGCTGGTAAGGATTTATAGTGAAAAGCTGCAAAGACCTTCATCCTCAATACCTGATGTTTTGTGGACCCATATGTCTACTAAAATGGGGTGACAGTAATGTAGAACCATTACCATGGAGTCTGAAGCATGTATGCCAGTATTGGTTATAAGTAGACCAGTATTTTTCTGAATTGTATCCCCTGTTTGATTACAACTATTATAATTTGATTAGTTTAACCCTTTCATAAATGGGCTATAGCTCTTTTAGAGATTTGTGTTAAGTATTCTTTAATCAGTAATTTCCTTGGGTGTGAAAATATGTTCCAGTGGTACTAGAGGTGGATAACTGCCTGGTACTAACGAGGTGTGGGAGTCTCTGCCATATATCTTTAGGTACAGTCTCCTGTTTGTGTGGACAAACAGCCTGTTGGTGCCCCATTATTGTAATAGTACAGGTGCAGGGAATGGCGACATTACATTACGTTACACTAAGGTGAATTTGACTTGTCTACATTGAAAACAATATATTAGTGGTCAATCCAAAGGATTTTCTAATAAGCTTTTAATACCTACTGTAGGACTGGACAGGTAACAAGGGAGCATCAACTTTGACTGGATAAAAATTATTTTGACCTTCAGCACTGATAAGGGCTATTTACAGTCAGGGTAGTCAGACTAAGGGAATATTTACCACGGGAACTGTCAATGGGCAATTCATTACATGGATTTAAAATGGATTGGATTTCTCTCTTACAAGAAATGGTATTGCCAACTTGTCACAAATAGATTTTGAAGCCTAAAAATCTTAAGCATTTCTTCTTTCACAAGAGTAGAAATTCATGTACATAACGTGTGCATGAAGCATACAGTCACACAGCATAGATATGTTTTTGTATTGCATTAGTGAGTCATCAAAGTACTCATGCCAGAAGTTACATTACCCCAACAATGTAGTTTACCCAGTTACTGTTAATGAATGAAAATTTTGTTTTAGTAGGTATCTTTCTTAGCTGAATTAGAGCAGATTTTTTTGTGGACAGCATTACGTTCTACTGTATTTTGTAAATAATAACAATATCAATTACTTCCTAAATTCAGACCATTTCCTAGTAAAAGTAAAGAAAAAATAAATAAACATTTTAAAAATCATTTTTTTAATCCAATCCAGACATACTTCCCTTTACATTATATGTTGTACAATACCTTATACAGAAATAGGGAACATACAAATTGAATGTGGCATAATGAATTTATCTATTCTAGCAGCCTAAGCAGTAGCAGTATACATAAATGTATCTCAGGACAGATGTGTGGAGTTCAGTAAACATTCTAGATATAAAGAGCTGGTAATCAAACATGAAGCCAGTTCATATTTGGTAGTTGGTAACTTGGAGGTGGCTAGAGGCAAGCAGGTCTCAATGTTTTGGAAAATCAACTTGAGAGCAGTTGGTTTGATGCATCAAATAAGCAATTCTAGAGTATTACCAGCTCACTCATAGTAGCTCATAGTCAGGTGTAAGTTAGTTTGATATGCAGATAGTCAGATTTAAGTTGGAATGGTACATAAAGTGGGATGTCAGAAATAACAAGCCAGGTCATACACAGGGCAGCCCACATCATAATAGCATAGGCAATACAAAATCATGTAATTAAACAGGAACAAGGTTCAGTATTCACGATGTAATAGTTTAATACCATCGGCAAATATGTCATTTCTCGCTGGTGGATGTAATTATAATGTCAACATTTATTTGCATATTTTAGTCTATACTTCACATGGTCAATGTCAACTCAACAGTTTGTAACAATATTTTACTTTACTTTTAATTAGTCATCCTTCGAAACATAAAAAACAGTGTAAAAGCAGTTTTGTTATTGAAAACTTGCATCATTGTAATGTTTTTTCATTAGCCCTGAAAAGGTGATAAAGGTTTCATTCATGGCAGCTGCAATACAGTTGTTGTTATATACTGCCCATGAGGATGCAAAAATCCATTCTGTTACATTAATGGTAGAAGCTCAGTGTATGATTGTCAGGTACCTTATAGCCTTTATTTTTCCCAATAATCCAGTTTATTATATTAATATAAGATTTCAAACAATCTTCAGCTGAATAAGGAGTTGCTTCCAAATGAAGTCACAGTGCAGACTGAGTAAGAATAACGAATATCGCAGGTGGTGCTAAAATGTGTCTAAAAAATGCAGAGGTGCTGTCAGTTTGACAGTAATTTGATTAGCTGCTTCCATACATTCTCTCTGTGGATCTCAGTCGTTGTTCTGTCTCTGTCATTTCCATCAGATTTTTTTTGCATAAGCTGCCTTTTCCCATCACTTCTTTTTAGCTCTCTGAGGGGCCTATAAATCATCTAGGGCTCATTGGCCCCCAATAATTAAATATCCAACTCACTGCAAGTAGCACGGGTGGATGTTAAAACACCGGAACAATTCAACATTGCTCCAGTGCGGGTACAGCTGATCTGAAAATCAGCTGTCCCCACGATCCCTACACTACTATTTTGGTAGCAGTGAAAGTTAGCACTGCTGAGTCTGTTTCGGCAATGTTAGTGCGTATGCGTGAACTGGGCTCACACATGCAGACATATGCGCAAACATTTCAACATCCTAAGGAGGGATCTGAACATTGGTGGAGGGATCCAATTGGATCCCTCTTTGAAAACCCTGAACCTCCTTCCCATAAAAAGGAGCAGGGCTCCAGGAACCAGCGCCATCTGAAGATGGTATTTGCTGAATACTAGGTGCCCCATCAGATCCCTAATAATCAATGTGCTTGTTACTTAAAATGTGGAAACTAACATTTGCACATGTATAACGGGCCCCTGAAAGGTATAGCTCTACATCCTAGGACATAAGATGGTCATTCTTTATCCTAAACCAGGTTTATTGGCAAAGTGCCATCCCTATAGCTGAAATCAGCTGAATAAATATAGACAGAACCAGTTCAGAATCAGTCAAATTCGGTCTAATCAGTTTCATTGGTCAATGTTTAGAATCCTGGAATCAACAGCCTTCATAGACTTCTGTCCTATACTTTACTATACCAGGGTTGCTCTATTATCTCTGTTATACATCAAGAACCACCCCATTCTGCATCCCACATTATTTGCTTAATGTTTTTTTTATTGGCAGCTTGCAAAAAACATTTAGAGAAAGTTCCACATTGTTATACAACTTCTCCCCTTCCTTGGCCATATTAACTAAGTAAATCTATAAAATGTCTTCAGTTGGTTTTGCAACCTAAATAACCATTAATTATGTTGTAATTGTTGTGCAGGGGCTTATTTGGCACATATAACATAATTTTTCTCTTAGATTGAGTCCACATCTAGTAGCTGATTTTTCTAATAGATATAGAGTTGTGAATTGTGATACTCAGTCCTTTCTAAACTGTTTTAAACATTTAGCTAATGTATATCTCTATCTTTAGTGGATGCTTTGCTGGCTTCTTCTTGCTCCTGGCTCCTTCCACTCCTGACACCTAAGCATCATGATGACATTTGTGTGTGTCTGCAGCGCTTGAAGATACAGGGAGCTGAGGACCGTACAGCCTGACTCCCTACTGTAGGACCTTCTTCCCCATAATAAGGGGAGGAACACATAGGTTGTGGGGCCAACCAAGGTTATAACCCATCCCTTGCCTAGGTAGTATGACACTGGATAAATTAATTTATTATCTTTCATAACTATAATTATTGAAATGCATGGAGTCCGGAAGAATCTTTTTCCTCCCACTACTAGAATACATTTTCTTAATTCTTTCCTCTTGATCAAAATGTATTGCTATAATTTAATATGCTGGAGTTTTTTTCAACCATATAAATGCAACAGAATTGGTATGTAATTACGGCAGCTGTTTAGCCGCCGGATCAAATTCTGAAAAATGGCAGCCCGACGGGTCAGAATCCAGACTACATCTGGTAAGTACTCTAACCCCCCCACACCATAACCCTCCCTTAGTGTTGCCTAACCCTAACCTCCCCCCTAGTGCCTAACCCTAACCTCCCCCGTTAGTGCCTAACCCCCCTCCTGGCACCCTAAACCTAACCCTCCTGTGGGGGTGCCCAACCCTAACCCCCCCTAGTGGTGCCTAACACTAACCTCCCCTGTCCTTTCCCTGACCCTAGTGGTGCCTAACCCTAATCCCCCTTCCCCTACCATAACCCTCCTAGGGGCTGCCTAACCCTAAGTCCCCCCCAAGGGACCCTAAAGCTAACCCTCACCCCCATGGCTACATGCTAAGTCACCCGACTTACCTTTGTTCGGAAAGCCAGGTGTCAGGATTTAGTAGTGGGGATAATGGTAGGCATCGGGATTTCGATGCCTATCTTTAGTCCCATGTCGGGATGTGGGTGTAGGGATATCGGCGGGCGGGATAGCGCCCGCCAGTAAGATAACCGCATCCCAAATGCAACATTACCACAATGTAAATTTGCTTTGTGCATTTTAAAAATGTAAACAACAGAACATTGTTTAGTAACACAATTGAAAACTTTATTTTTCTTCTCTCTAATATTTAGTTTTTGCACTGCAAAATAATTTTTTTATGTCTTTATTATAAATACAGTTTAATTTCATCATGCAAATGTAAAACAAAACTTGTATTTTTCAACAGAACTGTTAAAGAAGTTAAATAGAACATGCAAAAGCCTAGGACAGACCTAGACAACCTGTGACTCTACAGTTTCTGTGAAGATACAAGCTCCGTCATGCTTTGCCAGATTAAAGAAAGTTGATAACTGACAGGGTATACTGGAATTTGTAGTTTATCAACACTTGAAGAGACACAAGTTCAGCCTTGTTCTGGCCTAAGACATGCATGGTCTTCGTATTCCTGGAGAAATCAAACACAGTTGTAGCTTGGAAATGACAAGTTACTCTTTGGTGATATTTAAGTGCTGATAAAAAGTATCACCATAATAGAAGTATAGATATTAATGAACTCCTTATCTGGACCTTTTCCAGAAGAAAAGAGGGGGAACTACAAGTGACATTAGCTTATACACTATTAAAAAACACCCCCCTCAAATGAAATGGATAAAATATAAATCAATCAACTGCTAATATAGAACTTAATACAGCAACATCCAAAAAACGTCTGAAAGGGGGCTTGCTCAAAACCACCAGGGGTTTAATTATGCTCAGCCAGATTAACTGGTTTGTGCTTCATAAACTCCCTATCAGTTACCTTCTTTTTGCATAAACCCTCTTAAAACTTACAATAACAATAATTTATCTAACAATACACATAATGACACAACAGGAGTTGGCATGGTCAAATTTATTTTAACAAATTGAATTAAAACTTTGAATTCATATCTGAGAAATGTTAGTATGGTGGTGGACAAAGAACGGATGACAGAGTTCAACTCTCCAAAATCCCGGATTGGTTTTTGTTCATTTCTTGGCCATCACAAATATGAGGAGAGGGCACCCACTAAAAACTAATAATCACCTTAACACCATATAGCCATTTTAAATCATTAAAGACAGGCAACTAATTTCCGCAGCACCATCACCATACACCAACATAAAACTAAATCTAAACCAACTCCATAACACCACTAAACAGATCTTAAATAACAAGAAACAAACCTTCGATCATCAAATGTACACTATCTGAAAGAAAGAAATGATCATCCCTAAACTTAATCTAATGATGTTCAATAATGATACCATCATGCAAACATAAAATAAAGCCACTGCAAAGTTAACTTTCCACCAGGCTTTGTCCATGACCACACCTGGCTTCACAGATCGCCACTTACAAATTTACCAAATTGCCAACATGTCAAAACCACAAACTTTGGCCCAGCGTAATCTGACTGTGCACTGACCCAAATATTTTACACCTAGGTGGACAATAAAATCTTTTAGAACTCCAAAAACTTGCATCATCTCTAACATATGCCTTTTTAGATTCATCCCCAAATGCCAAAACAACCCAAACAATGGACATCCACGATAAATGGAAACTTATAGAGATCAAAAGCTACCGCCAACTTAGAGGTCCAGAAAACTAAAAAATGTCCAATGATCCGTAAGCACTTAAAATAAAAAAAACCTGTAAGAAATTGAATGATTATTAACAAATCAATAAAAGAAGTCAATAAATGGCAAAAGCATACAATCCAAACAAACATAATAAAAACATGTAACAATGATTTGGCAAGGCAAAGCATGGTAACCAGACTGGGGGTAAAACAAAAATCTACAGAATCTTTTTTAAATATTTCATTTTTCTTTAAACTATATTACTTGTTGTTTTTTTGTGTAGGAAAAACAAACAGACACCTGCAAAACACAGCGAGTAGTCTAATACCTCTAGTTAGCATACTATAGGAGGATATGCAATTGCTTTGCCTGGACTTATATATCTCCAAAAAGCCGACTACTTCCAACAACCCAGAGCTTTTATCTAGGATGTGGAGAAACCCACTGTGGCAATGGAAGTGGCAGCACTGATCCGGAATGAATGAGTGCCAAAATTAGTGGGAGGTAGTTCCTAAATGCTCATGACCCTTTTCAAAACATGACCAAATTAGTACTTATTTAGAGGAGAGCCATCCTCATGGATCTATTAAGCTTGTCGAGCATCAGCTCGCACTGATAGATAAGCAAGTGCTAAGGATACAGGCATACTGCAAACTCGGCAATAACACCCAATGATCACACCCAATATGGTCAGTTTGATAACTACAATTTGCACAATTGAATGTCATTTCACACCAAAACATCTCAGTAAATCAATGATTTTAAAGAAACAAGATTCATAAATTGAAAAATACACACCTTCATCTGCCGTCAATTATTGTACATCAATAGTCCGAAGCCTATAATCCAAAAACAGCAAGGATCCTGCCCAACCCCTAAGAACATGCACAATTACAAAACTATTAGTGGGTCATGATGACTGTAATATTTAAAAAATAAGACATGTTGTCCAGGCATTTTTTTATAACTGGAAGCAACTAGCTATATTCCAGATAAAAGAGAGCATCAGCCAATGCTTGCTCTTACCTCAATTTTCTGATAAGGCACAATACTGCTCCAATTTTGACCATACAGATTCAAAGAAACAAACAGTTCTGAGGGCTACTGAGTGCTTGACTAATTCAACCAATCCGGCTGAATAACCTGTTAAATATAAGGAGGAAAAACATTACCAATCAGCTCGACATGAGGTTCTAGCTCTCTAAATTTAACCCAGTTAGACCGAGAAAGACCATCAGCAATAGAATTCTCCACCCCAGGGGCATGCTTAGCCCAGAAATGTATATTTCAAACCAAACAATGCAACACTAGACTAGCAAACAAACAAACTGGTGGCAATAAAATAGCACTTTGATAATTAAAGACCTGAACAAATCCCAGGTTGTCACACCGCATACATATGCCAGAGTCATGTAAAAATTTCCCCAAGAGCTTCACAGCCACAATGATCAGAAAAAGCTCAAAAAAATAAATTTTCTGGTTAAACATTCCCTAATTAATTCTTCCTGCCAAGAAGCCACACACCATACCCATCAAACTTATCTCCAAAACCAGAAGAAACAATGGCATCAGTAAAGAGATGGAAATCTGCATTAGTTCACATTGGGGGTGATCAAAAAAGTGCATTTAAAACTGGAAAGGAATATGCACCAAATGCAGAATTCTTTATTTTATTTCTTTGGATAGACAACAGGCAAAGAAAATGATAAGGTCATAAAAGACAAGACAATGATCTCTACAATTTCCAAAAAAACAATGCCCTTAGGAATAACCCTACAGGCAAAATTAAACAAGGCCATCATTGACTGCACCTGATGCAAAGTCACCTTTCCAGTCGCAAGGCTCACCTTGATGTTCAAAAGCAACTTACATACTCTATCTTGATGTAACTAGCAACAGCTAGCTATGGTATCAATTTCAATACCCAAGAAAGAGAGACACATAACCAGTCCCTCCATCTTCTCATGAGCAATTGGCACCCCAAGTTCCAAAACAGGTCCTAAATTGAAAACAGTAAGTTTGTGCAATGTTGGCCCTATAGAAAAGGAAACCGTGAAGGTAGTGAACTACCCCGAATTACCCTATGCCTGAAACCACATACCAATGTTAAAAGTGCTAAAACAATAAAAAATTACAAACAAGATGCAACATCTCTTTGGCAAACATTTGTCAATTAAATATTCCCACTGTAAATGAAACCCCATAAAATGGAAAGAATTTGGTTGAAGGGACAGCAGACAGAAGGCAGACTCAACATCTACAGTCAGGTGCATAAATATTGGGACATTGACAGAATTTTCATATTTTGGCCTCTATTCACCACCACAATGGCTTTGAAATTAAACATTCAAGATGTGCTTTAACTGCAGACTTTAAGATTTAATTTGAGGGTAATTACATCCAAATCTGGTGAACGGTGTAGGAATTACAGCGGTTTCTATATGTGCCTCCCACTTTTTAAGGGGCCAAAAGTAATGGGACAAACTAAACAATCTAACTTTCACTTTTTAATACTGTTTTGCAAATCCTTTGCAGGCAATTACAGCCTGAAGTCTGGAACACATAGACATCACCAGATGTTGGGTTTCATCCCTGGTGATGCTCTGCCAGGCCTCTACTGCAAATGTCTTTAGTTCCTGTTCTTGGGGCATTTTCCCTTCAGTTTTGTCTTCATTAAGTGAAATGCATGCTCAATCGGATTCAGGTCAGGGGATTGACTTGGCCGTTGCATTACATTCCACTTTTTAGCCTTAAAAAACTCTTTGGTTGCTTTTGCAGTATGCTTCGGGTCATTGTCCATCTGCACTGTGAAGCACTGTCCAATGAGTTCTGAAGCATTTGACTGAATATGAGCATATACTATTGCCCAAAACACTTCAGAATTCTTCTGCTGCTTTTGTCAGCAGTCACATCATCGATAAATACAAGGGAACCAGTTCCATTGGCAGTCACACATGCCCATGTCATGACACTACCACCACCATGGTTCACTGATGAGGTGGTATGTTTTGGATCATGAGCAGTTCCTTTCCTTCTCCATACTCTTCTCTTCCCATCACTCTGGTACAAGTTGATCTTTGTCTCATCTGTCCATAGGATGCTGTTCAGAACTGTAATGGCTTTTTTAGATGTTGTTTGGCAAACTCTAATCTGTTCTTCCTGTTTTTGAGACTCACCAATGGTTTACATCTTGTGGTAAGCCCTCTATATTCACTATTGTGAAGTCTTCTCTTGATTGTTGACTTTGACACATATACACCTACCTCCTGGAGAGTGTTCTTGATTTGGCCAACTGTTGTGAAGGGGTTTTTCTTCACCAGGGAAATAATTCTTCTGTCATCTACCACAGTTGTTTTCTGTGGTCTTCCGGGTCTTTTGGTGTTGCTGAGCTCTCTGGTGCATTCTTTCTTTTTAAGAATGTTCCAAACAGTTGATGGGTTTTTGCTATCTCTCTGATGGGTTTGTTTTGATTTTTCAGCCTAATGATGGCTTGCTTCACTGATAGTGACAGCTCTTTGGATCTCATATTGAGAGTCGACAGCAGCTGATTCCAAATGCAAATGTCACACCTAGAATCAACTCCAGACCTTTAACCTGCTTAATTGATAATGAAATAATGAGGGAATAGCCCACACCTGTCCATGAAATAGCTTTTGAGTTGATAGTCCCATTACTTTTGGCCCCTTAAAAAGTGGGAGGCACATATAGAAACCGTTGTAATTCCTACACCGTTCACCTGATTTGGATGTAATTACCCTCAAATTAAATCTGAAAGTCTGAAGTTAAAGCACATCTTGTTTGTTTCATTTCAAAGCCATTTTGGTGGTGAATAGAGGCCAAAATATGAAAATTCTGTCAATGTCCCAATATTTATGCACCTTACTGTATCTTAGCCAAAAGTGCCTTAGGAGCAAAAAAAATGATTTACTTTAAAAGCAGCATCAAATGTTTAGAAAACAACAAGACACAATTTAAAAGGAATCACATCACTAAGAGACCAGCCAATTTGGTAAAAGATGCTGAATCACCCAGAGTCTTCTTCAGTACCAACCTTATAGAGAAAAGCACCAAAGCCACCAGAGGAGAACTAAAAGGGCCTTCCACATAACTTTTTGTGTTATGTGGCAGATCAACCTCAGATAACAAAATACAAGGAGTGGCTAGGAAGCCCTCAGTAAAACCCACCTATGTGGATTCATAATTAGCCATTTAAGCAATGGCCGAAGCAAATAGGGGACAGGGCCTTATTTAGCCTCCCCCTTCAGCAGGATGAAAGGGTTTTGCAGCATCACCCAAATCAGTGCAATCCTTTGTGGGATGTGAACCCCAACATCACAGACAGAGGTATCAAAAAAACACTGGGGTCTACTACAACATGCAGAGTAATTAAAAGCATAAGAACCCTGCCCTGCCACAACAAAGAATGTTGAGTGGGGTGTTCTTTGGAGGATGTATTGGCAGTTTCCTCTAGCCTTCGACATCCTTACAGCCGAAAGCTAAAACTGCGACACCAGATTTCTTATGATGGAACTCCTCGCCACACCAATCCCTTGAAGCACAAAACATCCAATAAATCATGTGCAAGTACTTTAGAAAATTGACATGCTCTGTAGGATAAATCTCCAAATAGGCAGCTTAAAACGTGTACACAATTGGTGCTGGCAATGAAGGCATAATGCAGGGGTCCCCAGCTGCAACCTGCTCGGGAGGACTCTTAATTGCAGCAGACAATTATGATGTGCCTGCTGTGACAATAGGCCTCTCTGCACGCACTACCTGTGGAGTTGTAGAAACTGAGCACTGTTAACTACTTCACTATAGAGGGTATGTACTGTCTCCAGGCTGGCTCAACCCAGCAACAGTGTGCATTACTTGACAGAAGCCAGCAGCCTGATAGTTATCAGAGAGTGCAGACTGCACAGCTATGTAAAGTAAAGGGAAGAGCCTGCGGTGGCAGTCCCAGAGCACCCTCACACTCGCTGGGAGTTACCACTGCTACCGCCACCATGGCAACCCATGATGTCATATTGGAGGGTGGAGGCATGAGTCTCAGCCAAACCTTGGAGCTCCACCATGGCCATCTTGACTGTGGCAAGACTCACTGTAACTGCAGTGGGAGTCAATGCAGCTGTTCTCACTGTTCCCACCATTCATGCCTACATCATGCTGGAGGTGGGGGAGAAGCCTCCTCCAAATAAAAACACCATCCTCTGCATTTCACAGCATCCCACTGCAATACACAACCACTGCAGTCAGGTTACTGATAGGACCCCTGTTGTGACCGAGACCTCAATGTTGAAGTCGGGCATGTGTGAGTGCAACCCTAAACTGCCACAGTCAGGCCTGAAGGGGAGCCCTCCAACCAGCAGGACCATCAACAGCATGCTTTCCTTGAACCTGGCTGGGTTAACAGACAGGCGCTTGGACATAGTGACACAGAAGTAAAAGAAAAAATATATACAGTAAACATTAATAACATTTTAAAAAGAGGGTATATGAAGGGAAGGGAAAAAAAGAAAGCATAATAAAATAAAGGAATAAAACAGACAAAGAAAATAAAAACAACATGGAAACAAGGAAAACGTAAACTCTGACAGCAATGTAGAAATATTTGCACAAGACAGATTTCTCTTTTTCCTAAGAATTTACAGAAGAAAAGAGGGGGAGCTACAACTGACATTTAGCTTAAAAACAATCAAAAACACAGCAATCAAAATTAACTGAATAAAATATAAATTAATTAACTGCTACTAATAGGACTTAAAGCAGCAACACCCAAAAATATAATAAATGGGGCTTGCTCATAACTACTGCACCTTCAGAAGGAGTTTAATTATGCTCCACCAGATTAATTGGCTTGTGCTTCAAAGAATCGTGTTGCTGCTAATGCTAACTATCCTTTTTTAATTATTGAGCCCCATTTTTGTGCTTTCATAAAGCAAGATAAGTTTGAAGCAAACCATATCCCATGGAGTAAGGAATGTGTATCCATAAATATTTTATAAACAATGAAAAAAGTAAATATCACATATAACAATGATTTTGTGTCTATGCATATGATTAAAGTACTTAACGCATTTACATTGCTTTCACAGCTACCGATCAGTTTGTGTTTTGGATTGACATCCTGCTATACTTTCCTTTTTTTCTAGAACTTGTTTAATCATTAGGAAAAACTAACAAACAATGGAAATCAATGTTGATCTGGCAAAACATTGGATAATAAATATTCACTGTTTAAAAAACAATTATATACTTCATTTAGAACATACTATTTTGTTGAATTCTGTTCAGGTTATTCATAGTGATAAATGTGACTGTTACATCTTTATACAGAACATGTCTCAGCCAATTTGCTTCTGTAGAATAGGATATGTTCCAAGACCTGACTATAACCTGCTTGGCTTATTAAAGCTAATCATTTGCAATAAAAAAACATTAAGAAAATAGCAACTTTAGGATGTGCTGCCAGCTGAACCATGCCATGTAGTTTAGGATGATTTCATATGTTTTGTAAGCAAACCTCCCATATGTCTGATTACATCAATACACATTGAGGGAGAGAGGAATGCTCTTATGCTACATATCTTTTCACACTGGAGTTTTTTTCTCCTTTTCATTTGCTGTACAAGCTAAACATACAGTTGTAATGTGCAGCATTCAATCATATTCAGGCACACATTGCAGCGTGATCAGTAATTGATTTTCTTGTCAAAATTCTGGATATGGCAAGAAACACCAACAAAGCAGGGAGAGGGAGCAATGCAAACTGGTGCCGAGAACCGTCTAGACAGAGACAGATGGGATTACCTTCAGCCAATGTCATTCAGCCATGATGTGTAGAAAAGCCTCTCAGTTCAAGCTAAAGTCAAAATCCCAATCAAGATGCTAAAGCCTGTGTAGCTCAGTACTACTCCCCTGGGGTTGTATTGTGGTAATAAATGGTTTATGGCCCGGAAAACATTTGGAACATTCAGGGTTCTAGTTGGTTCAATTGTATATGTTATAAATGTATTCATATTGTACAAACATAATCTGATTTGTCATTAACTGTAATGTGGACATTCCCTATTATTCAGCCTAAGTGTATATCATGTCAGATATCCTACACACAACAACAACTTGTGTACAGTGTTAAGAGGACCAGTCAGGAAAACATCCATATTTTATTCTTCCTTTCAAGAATAGACAATTGTATCTATTCCCACTTGTCTCCCATAAGCATTTATTGTATTCTGGATAGAACACTTGCTTGCAACTTTTAGTTTGATAACACTCGTGCAATATACAGTAGACCTGGCAAAGATTGCTTCTTTCTCAGTTTCTTTTCTATACTTCTGCACAAACTGTATCACATAAAATGTTTTATGTAAGCAAGCAGCTGCAGATCAGGGTTCATCAATGTGCAACGTGCATAATATTATACTTCTATCTGCTTACAGTGAATAAGACTCACTGTGTAGACATTAGAACAATTTTAGAGGTGAGTTATTGTGTTGAATCATTGCACACTGGTTGAATGAGGATATTTCATTACAGAACAATTTAAGCAAATATATGTAACCCATGCCTTTCAGTGTCCTGAAATAAATCAATGCCTAAATTTGCATCCAGCTGTGCATATTCCTTCTTCTACATGAACTCAGCATTCTAGATAGAAATAAGCCCATGCACTCACCTGAAATATTGATAATTACGGTCAAGACCACCAATGCTGCAGATAAATAAGAAAAAATATATTGGAAAAGCTTAGAGGTCATTCTATTATAAAAGCATATAAATAAATAAATAAATAAATATGGATAAAAATACAGTGTAGCATTTATGAGCTGTGATTCATCTCCAGCAGTCTAAATGTAATTTGCTTCACATTGTAACATTGAAATGTAGGTAACTTTCAAGCTCAGTCAGTTTCTTTATCTCCTTCTCCCCAAGTCACTTTAAACCTCATGTTCAGCCTGCAGACAATACTTAATTTTGCCTCTGCCTCTGGCGTATGGTTGTCTAATTGTGGTTGTTGTGATCATCAGTCCATTATAGTTAAAGAAAAACTATCTTCTGTGGAAAATTGTAGAGGATTGAAGAAGAGTAGGAAAATAGCTTTGCCAATTGAGTATGCTCAGCACTTAGTCAATCTAAGAAAATATGGAACATATGGAAATAATACCACTACACCTATATGGTGCATATTGTAAGGCCTATTATCTTTGATATAAGAAATATAAATTTTATATTTAAATTTTATTTTAGTTTACTAAGTGGTCTCAGTTTTATTGCACGACATTTCTAAATATATAGTTTGAAACTGGGAAGCATTCTATTCACATTCTACTACATAATTAAATATGGGATAATTTTTATTGTTGTGTGGTATAGTTAATTGTCATTACCATTTTAAAATTGTATTATTACTATTATTATTATTAATAATAAATGTCCATATATAAACTGAATCTTTGTATAATAATAAATAATTGGGAATGGGAGTACCCATAGTGTACTCAGCAAAATGAATTATACAAAAAAATGTATACACACATATACAAAATAGGAAATGTTTTTAAAGTAAGTAATGTTTCAGTATAATGTAGCTTTCAAATGAAACGTCCATTACTATAAGGTAATTATTATCCTACAAGCTATTTACAGAAGCTGACCCTCATTGTTTGAATATGGTTGTAACACCCAATGTTTTTGCCTCATTTCTGCCTCTTTTATGCATGTGCCTGTCTGTTCAGAAACATTTGTGCTCCTGCTTCTTTCAGTTGGATCTTTTTAGGTCCATTTCATAGTAATTAGCATAATGTGGTGCAAAATCAGACTAGAAAAATAGTCAGGTGTAACAAAGTTCAGGATCACAGGCACTGGCTTTGTATCAGTAAAACAGGCAATGGGTCATAATCACATATTCTGGTATAGAGAATAACATAATCAAAGACACAGGAATGCTGGAGCTAGGTATGGGCCTTAATATTCATCAAACAGTGCACAGAGCGAGCTGTTTGTGGGCAGCACTGGATTCAATTTGGCAGCTCCACTTGCCTTCCCATAAGGGGAGAACCTGGAGACAATCACAGAACAGAGACGGAAGGGGGAAACAGAGGCCATAGCATATTTACCCATGGATCATTATATTGCTATGGGTTTTATCCATGGCTAGGTGATTACAGCATAATCAGTCAATAAAAAGTGGTTAACAGATCTTTATGTGGACTGCACTGTTAGTACTCATGATAAGGATTCCAAAAACAAATTATGCCCAAATGCATCAGATTTGCATTCATGGCTCATCTGTGTCAATGTGTACTGACGCTGTGGAATAAATATTTTTGTTTGGGACTGGAGAATACTGGTGACATAACGCCGACACGGTAAGGTGCTGTAACCTCTGGGAACCAATCAGACATTGAAACTTTATACCAATTCAAAACACAGTGGAGCTCTAATTCCACTTGGTGATCTAGTTGTTCACACAGCAGCTGACATATAGAGGAAACTGCCAGATTCCTCTCAACAAATGGAAATATACAAAAAAGATATGTCTGCGCTGATGTTCACAAAGAAAATGTTAGAAATATTATTGAATATTAATTTATTTCACATATAACTAGAACTGCAGTTCCTAAAAGCATTGGATTCAGCAACTAATTTACATATACTCAGATCATATCTGTACAATTACCAATGTGGCAATAATGAAATAATTACACATGAAATTGACTGGTAAAAAACAGTTAGACAAACAAATGTTGAATTAATATCCCACCAATTGATGGGAAAAGACAAGCAGCAATTAATTTAATATATTAATGCTATTGATCCCAAGATATACTAAAGGGATTCCTAATTAAACTCCTATTGGAGATTGGAAACAAATAGCCCAATGATGAAAATTCCAATGTTATTGGATCCACGGTGTCCGTTAAGTTCAAGGGACACAATAAGGTACATATAATGTATATGATGATTATTCAAGCCGCTCACCATCAGCTGATCCAGCCTAAGATAGTCCGTCTGCTCCGGCAGAACACTGGTTTCCAATGCTGCAGACACACTGGATGTTAAACTGTAGAATGTGTGCTGACCACAGTGATGTCTGGCTGTAAGCGCAATACTCACAGGGGGGCCATCTGCTCCGGCAAGTTCCTGACTCCCGCTTGTGAGATGCAATGGGTGATGACTGGTAACCAGCTGATTGCGGCTGAAGGGGGGTCCGTCTGCTCCGGCAGGCTCCTGACTCCCGCTAGTGAGAAGCACTGGATGGTAATGGGTGATACCGGCTGAAAGGGGGTCCATCTGCTCCGGCAGGCTCCTGACTCCTGCTGATAAATTTGCAGTGGATGATAACTGCCACCAGCTGAAAATGGCTGCTTGTCTTTTCCCATCAATTGGTGGGATATTAATTCAACATTTGTTTGTCTAACTGTTTTTTCCCAGTCAATTTCATGTGTAATTATTTCATTATTGCCACATTGGTAATTGTACAGATATGATCTGAGTATATGTAAATTAGTTGCTGAATCCAATGCTTTTAGGAACTTCAGTTCTAGTTATATGTGAAATAAATTGATATTCAATAATATTTCTAACATTTTCTTTGTGAACATCAGCGCAGACATATCTTTTTTGTATATTGAAACTTTATAACTTACAGTAGACTGATCCATGTTAATAATTGACTTGTTAAGATGGATCTCTACATATTTAAACTAGGGGTGAGCGGGTTCGGATTTCTGAAATCCGAACCCCCCCGAGCCCCCCCGAGCCCCCCCGATCCGAGTCCGATCCGAGTCAGGCTCGACTTTTCCCGCCTGACTCGGATCTGAAATCGAGGCAAAACGTCATCATCCCGCCTTCCGAGTCTCGCGGGTTTTGGATCCTATATAAGGTACCCGCGTCGGCGCCATTTTCTCACTCGGCTGTGGACAGTGAAGAGGGAGGGTGGGAGTTAGGGCTGTGTAGTGTAGTGTAGTGTAGTGCTGCTGTTGTCCACTACTTCAAAGTCCATAGGGGCTGGCTGTGTTGTGCTGTGCTGCTGTTGTTAATAGGGGCTGTGTCCACTACTTCAAAGTCCATAGGGGCTGGCTGGACTGTGTTGTGCAGTCAGTTCTCCATAGGGGCTGTGTCCACTCCAAAGTCCTGTGCAGTGTCCCAGTCCTAAAGGAGTGCTGTAGTGTTGTCCAGGGGGTGCTCTGTCCATCAGGGGTGCTCCCCCCAAGTGCTAAAAAAATAATATATTTTCTGTGTTTGTGAATTGTGTGCGCAGTAGCCGCACGTGCATCAACAAAGTAGTGCCAAGCGTGCGCCTGTGTCATAAGTAAAGGGCCGGCTGGCTTGACCGTTAAAGGGTGCTGTAACCCCCGAAAGTACACTCCAGTCCAAACCAAAAAAAAATTATTTTCTGTGTTTGTGAATTGTGTGCGCAGTAGCCGCACGTGCATCAACAAAGTAGTGCCAAGCGTGCGCCTGTGTCATAAGTAAAGGGCCGGCTGGCTTGACCGTTAAGGGTGCTGTAACCCCCGAAAGTACACTCCAGTCCAAACCAAAAAAAAAATTATTTTCTGTGTTTGTGAATTGTGTGCGCAGTAGCCGCACGTGCATCAACAAAGTAGTGCCAAGCGTGCACCTGTGTCATAAGTAAAGGGCCGGCTGGCTTGACCGTTAAGGGTGCTGTAACCCCCGAAAGTACACTCCAGTCCAAACCAAAAAAAAAATTATTTTCTGTGTTTGTGAATTGTGTGCGCAGTAGCCGCACGTGCATCAACAAAGTAGTGCCAAGCGTGCGCCTGTGTCATAAGTAAAGGGCCGGCTGGCTTGACCGTTAAAGGGTGCTGTAACCCCCAAAGTACACTCCAGTCCAAACCAAAAAAAAAATTATTTTCTGTGTTTGTGAATTGTGTGCGCAGTAGCCGCACGTGCATCAACAAAGTAGTGCCAAGCGTGCGCCTGTGTCATAAGTAAAGGGCCGGCTGGCTTGACCATTAAAGGGTGCTGTAACCCCCGAAAGTACACTCCAGTCCAAACCAAAAAAAAATTATTTTCTGTGTTTGTGAATTGTGTGCGCAGTAGCCGCACGTGCATCAACAAAGTAGTGCCAAGCGTGCGCCTGTGTCATAAGTAAAGGGCCAGCTGGCTTGACCGTTAAGGGTGCTGTAACCCCCGAAAGTACACTCCAGTCCAAACCAAAAAAAAAATTATTTTCTGTGTTTGTGAATTGTGTGCGCAGTAGCCGCACGTGCATCAACAAAGTAGTGCCAAGCGTGCGCCTGTGTCATAAGTAAAGGGCCGGCTGGCTTGACCGTTAAAGGGTGCTGTAACCCCCAAAGTACACTCCAGTCCAAACCAAAAAAAAAATTATTTTCTGTGTTTGTGAATTGTGTGCGCAGTAGCCGCACGTGCATCAACAAAGTAGTGCCAAGCGTGCGCCTGTGTCATAAGTAAAGGGCCGGCTGGCTTGACCGTTAAAGGGTGCTGTAACCCCCGAAAGTACACTCCAGTCCAAACCAAAAAAAAATTATTTTCTGTGTTTGTGAATTGTGTGCGCAGTAGCCGCACGTGCATCAACAAAGTAGTGCCAAGCGTGCGCCTGTGTCATAAGTAAAGGGCCGGCTGGCTTGACCGTTAAAGGGTGCTGTAACCCCCGAAAGTACACTCCAGTCCAAACCAAAAAAAGATTATTTTCTGTGTTGGTGAATTGTGTGCGCAGTAGCCGCACGTGCATCAACAAAGTAGTGCCAAGCGTGCGCCTGTGTCATAAGTAAAGGGCCGGCTGGCTTGACCGTTAAAGGGTGCTGTAACCCCCGAAAGTACACTCCAGTCCAAACCAAAAAAAAATTATTTTCTGTGTTTGTGAATTGTGTGCGCAGTAGCCGCACGTGCATCAACAAAGTAGTGCCAAGCGTGCGCCTGTGTCATAAGTAAAGGGCCGGCTGGCTTGACCGTTAAAGGGTGCTGTAACCCCCGAAAGTACACTCCAGTCCAAACCAAAAAAAGATTATTTTCTGTGTTGGTGAATTGTGTGCGCAGTAACCGCACGTGCATCAACAAAGTAGTGCCAAGCGTGCGCCTGTGTCATAAGTAAAGGGCCGGCTGGCTTGACCGTTAAAGGGTGCTGTAACCCCCGAAAGTAAACTCCAGTCCAAACCAAAAAAAAATTATTTTCTGTGTTTGTGAATTGTGTGCGCAGTAGCCGCACGTGCATCAACAAAGTAGTGCCAAGCGTGCGCCTGTGTCATAAGTAAAGGGCCGGCTGGCTTGACCGTTAAGGGTGCTGTAACCCCCGAAAGTACACTCCAGTCCAAACCAAAAAAAAAATTATTTTCTGTGTTTGTGAATTGTGTGCGCAGTAGCCGCACGTGCATCAACAAAGTAGTGCCAAGCGTGCGCCTGTGTCATAAGTAAAGGGCTGGCTGGCTTGACCGTTAAAGGGTGCTGTAACCCCCGAAAGTACACTCCAGTCCAAACCAAAAAAAAATTATTTTCTGTGTTTGTGAATTGTGTGCGCAGTAGCCGCACGTGCATCAACAAAGTAGTGCCAAGCGTGCACCTGTGTTATAAGTAAAGGGCCTGCTGGCTTGACCGTTAAAGGGTGCTGTAACCCCCGAAAGTACACTCCAGTCCAAACCAAAAAAAAATTATTTTCTGTGTTTGTGAATTGTGTGCGCAGTAGCCGCACGTGCATCAACAAAGTAGTGCCAAGCGTGCACCTGTGTCATAAGTAAAGGGCCGGCTGGCTTGACCGTCAAGGGTGCTGTAACCCCCGAAAGTACACTCCAGTCCAAACCAAAAAAAAATTATTTTCTGTGTTTGTGAATTGTGTGCGCAGTAGCCGCACGTGCATCAACAAAGTAGTGCCAAGCGTGCGCCTGTGTCATAAGTAAAGGGCTGGCTGGCTTGACCGTTAAAGGGTGCTGTAACCCCCAAAGTACACTCCAGTCCAAACCAAAATAAAAATTATTTTCTGTGTTTGTGAATTGTGTGCGCAGTAGCCGCACGTGCATCAACAAAGTAGTGCCAAGCGTGCGCCTGTGTCATAAGTAAAGGGCCGGCTGGCTTGACCATTAAAGGGTGCTGTAACCCCCGAAAGTACACTCCAGTCCAAACCAAAAAAAAATTATTTTCTGTGTTTGTGAATTGTGTGCGCAGTAGCCGCACGTGCATCAACAAAGTAGTGCCAAGCGTGCGCCTGTGTCATAAGTAAAGGGCCGGCTGGCTTGACCGTTAAAGGGTGCTGTAACCCCCGAAAGTACACTCCAGTCCAAACCCAAAAAAAATTATTTTCTGTGTTTGTGAATTGTGTGCGCAGTAGCCGCACGTGCATCAACAAAGTAGTGCCAAGCGTGCGCCTGTGTCATAAGTAAAGGGCCGGCTGGCTTGACCGTTAAAGGGTGCTGTAACCCCCGAAAGTACACTCCAGTCCAAACCAAAAAAAAATTATTTTCTGTGTTTGTGAATTGTGTGCGCAGTAGCCGCACGTGCATCAACAAAGTAGTGCCAAGCGTGCACCTGTGTCATAAGTAAAGGGCCGGCTGGCTTGACCGTTAAGGGTGCTGTAACCCCCGAAAGTACACTCCAGTCCAAACCAAAAAAAAAATTATTTTCTGTGTTTGTGAATTGTGTGCGCAGTAGCCGCACGTGCATCAACAAAGTAGTGCCAAGCGTGCGCCTGTGTCATAAGTAAAGGGCTGGCTGGCTTGACCGTTAAAGGGTGCTGTAACCCCCGAAAGTACACTCCAGTCCAAACCAAAAAAAAATTATTTTCTGTGTTTGTGAATTGTGTGCGCAGTAGCCGCACGTGCATCAACAAAGTAGTGCCAAGCGTGCGCCTGTGTCATAAGTAAGGGGCCGGCTGGCTTGACCATTAAAGGGTGCTGTAACCCACAAAGTACACTCCAGTCCAAACCAAAAAAAAAATTATTTTCTGTGTTTAGCCGCACGTATATATCAAATCGATATAACATAAATGGAGGACCAAACTTTCTCCGATAAAAATAAAATAGAGAAAGATCAAGAACCACTTCCTCCTAGTGCTGAAGCTGCTGCCACTAGTCATGACATAGACGATAACATGCCATCAACGTCGTCTGCCAAGGCCGATGCCCAATGTCATAGTAGAGGGCACATACAATCCCAAATGGCAAAGTTCAGGAAAATGACCTTGAAAAAGACATTTAAATCAGCTGAAGAGAAACGTAAACTTGCCAATATGCCATTTACGACACGGAGTGGCAAGGAACGGCTAAGGTCGATCCCTAGTATGTTCATGACTAGTGGTTCAGCTTCACATGACGATGGAAGCCCTCCTCCCACTAAAAAAATCAAAAGAGTTAAGCTGGCAAAAGCACAGCGAAGAACTGTGCTTTCTAAGAAGATATCACAAATCCCCAAGGAGAGTCCAAGTGTGGTGGTGGTTGCGATGCCTGACCTTCCCAGCACTGGACGGGAAGAGGTGGCTCTTTTCACCATTTGCACGCCCCCTGCAAGTGCTGAAAGGAGCACCCACAGTCCACTTGCTGATATGCAAATTGAAGATGTCACTGTTGAAGTACAACAGGATGAGGATACTGGTGTAGCTGGCGCTGAGGAGGAAGTTGGCGAGGAGGATTCTGATGGTGATGTGGTTTGTTTAAATCAGGCTCCGGGGGAGACAGTTGTTGTCCGTGGGATGAAAAAGCCCATCACGGTCATGCCTGGGCAGATGACCAAACATTCCACCTCTTTGGTCTGGCAATATTTCTATCCAAATCCGGACAACAACTGTCTTGCCATATGTACCATATGTAAAGGTGAAATAAGTAGGGGTAGGGACGTCAACCACCTAGGAACATCCTCCCTTATACGGCACCTGCAGCGCGTTCATAAAAAGTTACTGTCAAGTTCAGAAACTTTGGCTAAGACCGTAAGCAGTCCAGGGACACCTAAATCCCGTTGTCCTGTTGTATCCAAGCGCCTGCAAACCACACCGTCAACTCCCTCCTCGTCAATTTCCTCCTTAGTCAGGATCGGAAGTAGTCCTGCAGGCCATGTCACTGGCATGACTGACTCTCCTATCCGGGATTCCTCTGGAGGATCCTGCATTGCTACGCCTACTGCTGCCGCTGCTGCTGTTGCTGCTGCTGGGAGTCGTTCATCATCCCAGAGAGGAAGTAGGAACACCACTACTTTTACTAAACAATTGACCCTCCAACAGTCCTTAGCGAGGAGGATGAAGTACGACAGCAGTCATCCTGAAGCAAAACGTATAACTGAGGCCTTGACTGCTATGTTGGTGTTAGACGTGCGTCCGGTATCCGCCATTAGTGCAGTGGGATTTAGACAATTGATGGAGGTAGTGTGTCCCCGGTTCCAAATCCCGTCTAGATTCCACTTCACTAGGCAGGCGATACCGAGACTGTACAGAAACGTCAGAAAAAGTGTCCTCAGTGTCCTGAAAAATGCCGTTGTACACAATGTCCACTTAACCACGGACATGTGGACAAGTGGAACAGGGCAGACTAAGGACTATATGACTGTGACAGCCCACTGGGTAGATGTATCACCTTACGCAGCAACAGCAGCAGCGTCACCAGTAGCAGCATCTCAGAAATGCCAGCTCATTACAAGGCAGGCTACGCTGTGTATCACCGGTTTCAGTAAGAGGCACACCGCCGACAACCTCTTAGAGAAACTGAGGGAAATCATCGCCCAGTGGCTTACCCCACTTAGACTCTCCTGGGGATTTGTGATATCTGACAACGCCACCAATATTGTGTGGGCATTACATCTGGGCAAATTCCAGCACGTCCCATGTTTTGCTCACACAATAAACTTGGTGGTGCAGAATTTTCTGAAAAGCGACAGGGGCGTGCAGGAGACGCTTTGGGTGGCCCGAAAAATTTCTGGCCACTTTCGCCATTCAGCGACTGCGTGCCGAAGACTGGAGCGCCAGCAAACACTCTTGAACCTGCCCCGCCATCACCTGAAGCAAGAGGTTGTGACGCGGTGGAACTCAACCCTCTATATGCTTCAGAGGATGGAGGAGCAGCAAAAAGCCATACAAGCCTATACATCCACCTATGACATAGGCAAAGGAGGGGGTATGCACCTGACTCAAGCGCAGTGGAGAATGATTTCCGTGTTGTGCAAGGTTCTCCAGCCCTTCGAACTTGCCACACGTGAAGTCAGTTCAGACACTGCCAGCTTGAGTCAGGTCATTCCCCTCATCAGGCTTTTGCAGAAGCAGCTGGAGAAAGTGAAGGAGGAGCTAAGACGGAGCGATTCCGCTCGGCATGTGGGACTTGTGGATGAAGCCCTTCATTCGCTTTGCCAGGATTCCAGGGTGGTCAATCTGTTGAAATCAGACCACTATGATTTGGCCACCGTGCTCGATCCTAGGTTTAAAGCCTATGTGGTGTCTCTCTTTCCGGCCGACACAAGCCTGCAGAGGTGCAAAGACCTGCTGGTGAACACACTGTCAGCTGAAGCGGAACGTGACACGTCAACGGCTCCTTCTTCATTTTCTCCTGCAACTGGGGCTGCCAGGAAAAAACTTAGGTATCCTAAGCAACCCGCTGGCGGTGATGCAGGGCAGGCAGGACCAAGTTTGGACATCTGGTCCGGACTGAAGGACCTGGCAACAATTTCTGACATGTCTACTGTCACTGCATATGATACTGTCACCATTGACAGAATGGTGGAGGATTACATCGGTGACAGCATCCAAGTAGGCATGGCAGACAGTCCATACCTGTACTGGCAGGAAAAAGAGGCAATTTGGAGGCCCCTGTACAAACTGGCTCTATTTTACCTGAGTTGCCCCCCCTCCAGTGTGTACTCCGAAAGAGTGTTTAGTGCAGCCGGGAACCTTGTCAGTGAAAGGCGTAGGAGGTTGCTTCCACAGAATGTGGAGAAGATGATGTTCATCAAAATGAATTATCAGCTCTTCCAGGGAGACCAGCCTCCAGAAGGTACAGAGGGACCTGTGGTGGTGGATTCAAGTGGGGACGAGTTAATACTTTGTGAGGATGAGGATGTACACACTGAAGAGGGTGAGGAATCGGTGGATGAGGAGGATGAGGATGACATCTTGCCTCCATAGAGCCAGTTTGTGCAGGGACACATTAATTGCCAGCTTGTTTTGTGGGGGCCCAAACGAACCAATCATTTCAGCCACAGTTGTGTGGCAGACCCTGGCGCTGAAATGATTGGTTTGTTAAAGTGTGCATGTCCTGTTTATACAACATAAGGGTGGGTGGGAGGGCCCAAGGACAATTCCATCTTGCACCTCTTTTTTTTCTTTGCATTATGTACAGTTTGGGGCCTAGTTTTTCAAACTGCCATCCTGTCTGCCACTGCAGTTTCACGCCTAGATGGGTCACGTGTTTGTGCCGCCCACTCGTGTCGCTTAGCATAGTCATCCAGCTACCTCGGTGCAACGTTTTGGACATAAAAACACTATTGTGAGGTGTGAGGTGTTCTGAATAGACTGGAAATGAGTGGAAATTAAGGTTATTGAGGTTAATAATAGCATAGGAGCAGAAAAACCTACAAATTCTGTGATTTTAGCTGTTTTTATGCTTTTTTAAAAAAAAATACAGATCCAAAACACAAAACCCAGAACCCAAAACACGGAAGGGTGGTTTTGGCAAAACCAATCCAGATCCAAAACACGAAGAAAGATCCAGATCCAAAACCAAAACACAAAACACGAAAAGTGGCCGGTGCACACCCCTAATTTAAACACGTGTTTAATTATATATTACATGTTACAAATGTAATAATTCTTCATAAAAACAATAAAATGTATAATAATAATACTTCATACAATTTGAAATTGTATAGCTAATGCAATCTCATAGAAAAGAATGGAACCCAACAGCGTGAGCTATTTCTCTAAAAATTCCAAAAAGATATGTGCATACATAGTGTAATAAAGTCATCAACATAATAATGAAAGCTTATCTAGATAAGATTATTGATGCAGAAGATGGAAACCCAAGTATCCTGCCCACCTAATAAGAACACCAGATATAATGAGAAGTCCAGTTAATATACAGTAAATAACATCTGGAGGAACTCTATGAATTTCATCCTCAAAACTTCTACAGGGAATATAGTCTTCAAAGTAAGTATACAAGGTATGCATATTCCTCTTTATATAGTCTCCTTATTACCACTTTCAATGTCACATGATCACGAGTACTATATTTTTATGATTATCACACCAGACCAGGTACTAAGTTAACAGTCACACATCAACAAATACCTTAACACAATAATATATTTAGATATTGAAAAAAATATAGTGTGAAATGTGCAATCCCAGAAATGAGGAAATATAAATATTAACAAGGCCATTAAACTGTTAAATATTATAGAGACAGAAATATCTACTCTAGAATATACAGTATGTCGCTTAGTCCTTATAGACTAAACAGGAATCATGCTTATGCATTACTTACACCCATAATGAAGCCAGGAGTCTCAATTTAAAGTATCTTGAATATTTAATTGTAGTGTAGAAAAAAAGTTAACTTTGACAAAACCGTTGTTTTTATTCTATAATTTTTTAAATTATCCAAATGACTTTGATGTGTTTTAAAAAGTATTCTGAGAAAATGAACTGTTTGAGATCACAAAAGTCTTTTCTCCAGATGTCATGTCTTAGTAAATAATTCACACACAAATAGTTAAATATTTATGGGATTTGAAATTATAAACATACTCTTTGTAAAGAGGCTTAACTGCCATGAAACTCCTTCTATTGTATTATTTACTTATGTGTTCTGTATTTATTGCACATAGACTAATTTTTAAGTCTTACTTATACAAACACACACAGACATTTAATTGAGACTACATAATTACAGGAAATTCAAAAGGATTGCATATTTAATTTTTGTTTTTTACATTAGCTGAGCTTGTGTAGCCAGATATCCTGGACACCGCACAATTTTTATTGTTAAACTTCTCTCTTGCTACCTTAAGCCAATTACTGTCATAGAAATCTGCCTTATTACTGTATGCAAGAGCCACCAGGGCACAATAGTTAAAGCATGATAACCATTATCATTTGTTAATACTCATTCAAATAAATGGTTATTAATGACTGTATACTGGCAAGCACAGATGCCCCAAAGTCAATAGTTTTATTACAACACAGCCAGTGCATACCACTGTCTGTGCACAAAACATAAGTTAAAATACATTAGGCTATGTAATGTTTATCTATCTATCTATCTATCTATCTATCTATCTATCTATCTATCTATCTATCTATCTATATATCTATATATCTATCTAATCACTTGTGTACCTACTGTATATAAAAAGAACATTAAAATAATGTCAGTATGAAGAAAAAATCCCCATTACATGACTGAATGATATATGATAGTCTTTATGTAAAACCATGCATTATTAGGTTTAATAAGATTATGTTATAACTCAGCGCGAACATGTTCTTATTTCCTGTCAGAAGCCAGTAAAACTAAACAACAACGGGTGTAAAGGCAGCATATGTTTTGTAAATATCCTAAACACTTCCTTTTTGAAATGACAATAACGTTTAATTGCATTACTTATTGTGGCACTTTTCTGACAATTTAGTGACTATTTAGCAAAACTTATAATTGCCATATTCACAGTCTATTATTAGCACTAGTCCTATTTACTAACCTAAAAAAAACATACTTTGCAAATGAGTTACTCTTTACACTATATTACAGTTCTCTGTATACATATTTTAATATATACAGTATGGATTAGGATGTGTAGGTAGTAGCTTATATAGAAAAGGACAGGAGTCCAAAGTTGACAATCACACAGCATTAGGTCAAATCTGTACTGCCTATGCAATGAAGCAGCGGTATATATCAGAAATTTATGTAAAAATAAGCAGGTCATATGCACAACATAGGATATCGGACATGACTGAAGCCAGAAGAAAACAAGCATGGGAGAAGGAATGAACATCACTAATACAGAAGTAAAATCCTAGTTTTAGCATGCTTCTATACTGTACCTATAGCACCCAGTTTTTCTCCAGGTACTTGAATGGCTATAGGAATTAGCAGGGGCAGATTGAGATTAAAAACCAGTTAGGGAAATTTCCCTCTGCATATGGCCTGCAGGTGCTGTAGCAAGCCACTGATGGGAACAGGGCCGCAACAGAAATCTTGGGGGACAATACACTCTTTTTTGGTGCTTCCCCATCCCTCCACACTACTTATAGGCCAGTCAGCTTGAAAGTATTTTCTTACCTATATACCTATATGGTGGTTTCTCTGCAATGGGGAACCACTGAATAATTTGAGCCTCACTAGGCAGACAGTGTATTTAGCCATCTGTACAGTATTTACTATTCAGGTAAAAGATTGCATTGTCTGGAAGATTCCTACTTACATAGAAATTTATCAATGTCATCACCATATGCAGTAACTGAGGTTTAACCAGATAATACATATTAACAAAAGTTTTTCTGCAGAGCAAAATGTGAATTTCCCTGACCAAACAATTTATATTTTAAATTATTTGCTAATTTGGACACATTTGTATCAGTGCTTGGTTTCTTTTTTGTTGTCGTTGTTTTTAATTGGTGTCTTAACAAATATTACTGTGCTCCAGCCTTATGCCTCCTCCTGTGCATTTCCAGCACTATTCCCTACTTTTCTTTTCCAGTACTATCCTCCCCAGTGCCTCTCCAGCACTATCCCCCTGTGCCTCTCCAGCACTAGCCCACTTCACCGTGCTTCTCCAGCCATATGCTCATTATGTCTCTCAGTCTCTGGCTACAGTCCTCCTGTGTCTCTCCAGCCCCCAGGGTCTCTAAAGGTCCAGGCCCCCTATATCTTTTCAGGCCCCCTCCATCTGTCCATTTGTACCCCTGCTATTCTACAGGACCCCTGCATCTCCCCATCTCCAGGCCCTCCTGCATTTCAACAGGCTGCCTACATCTCTCCAGACCCCACTGTGTCTATCCAGGCACCCCTGCATCTCTCAATCTCCAGGCCCCCTTGTATCTCTCAAGGACCCTCTACATTTCTCCATCTCTAGACTCCCTTGTGTATCTCCAGGCGCCCCTGTGACTCTCCCTCTCCAGCCCCCCAAATCTCTGCAGGGCCCCTGCATCTCTTTAGGCTACCCTGTGTCTTCCCATGCACCCTTGTGGCTCTCCATCACCAGGCCCCCTTGCATCTCTCTAGGCCCCTCTGTGTCTCTTAATTTTCATGCCCCCTTGTGTCTCTCCAGGCCCCCATGTGTTTCTCCATCACCTGGCCCCGAATTTCTCCAGGCCCCCCTGCATTTTTGCACCTCCAGGCCCCCCTGCACCACTACATCTCCATGCACCCCAGCTTCTCTTTATCTCCAGGCTCCCCTTTGTCACTTTAGGCCCCCTGCATATCTCCTTTAGACACCTGTGTCTCTCTAGGCTCCCCTGTGTCTCTCTGCAGGCTCCCCTGGGTTTCCCTGCAGGCCACCAGCATCTCTCCAGGCCCTTATATATCTCTTCATCTCCAGGCCCTTCTGTGTCGCTCTATCTCTAGGCCTCCCTGCATTTATGTAAGCCCCTATTCCTCCTGTGTCTCTCTAGGCCCCTTGCATCTCTCTATGTCCCTGTGTCTCTCTATGTCCCTGTGTCTTTCTAGGCCCCCAGGCCAACATGCTTCTCCTCATGTCCCACTGTGTCTCGACTGTGTCTCTACTGTGTCGCTACTGTGCCTCTACTGTGTCTCTTCATGGCATCTTTCTAGGCTCCCCTGTTTCATTACTCTTTTCATCACCAGACCCGCTTGTGTTTTTCCAGCTTCAGCCTCTCATGTGTCTCTCTGGCCCCCCTGTGTCTCTCTGTCTCTCATCCCTGTGTTTCTACAGCCTGCCTGTGTCTCTTTGGACTTACCTTCTCTCTGTCTTCTGCTCTTTGCTGGCTGCAACTTTTGTTTGTGGCTTCTGTGCTCAGCAGTGCAGCATGATGTCATGACACTGCACACACTGAACATGATCCACCACAAAGGACCATGGGAGTAGCTGCTGCAACATAGAATAAGCTTCTGTGTGTCTCTTCATCTTCAGGCCCCCTTGTGTTTCTCCAAGCCTCCATGTCCTGGCCCTGAATTTCTCCAGCACCCATGCATCTTTGCACCCCTGTGTCACTTTAGGCCCCCTGCATATATCCTTTAGATTTATTTCTTGGCTCTCCTGTGTCTCTCTGCAGGCTCCCCTGTGTTTACCTGCAGGCCACTTGCATCTCTCCAGGCCCTTAAATATCTCTTCATCTCCATGCATCCCCATCTGTATCACTCCAGGCACTTCTGTGCCTCTCAATTTCTAGGCATCCCTGCGTCTCTCTAGCCCCCCCTGAATCTCTGTAGGCCCCCATGTGTCTCTCTGCCTCCTGTGTCTCTCTAGGCCCCCTGCATCTCTATGCATCCTGTGTCTCTCCAGGCCAACATGTTTCTCCTCATGTCCCACTGTGTCTCTACAGGCTTCTGTGCTCAGCGGTGCAGCATGATGTCATGACACTGCACACACTGAACATGATCCACTGCAAAGGCCCATGGGAGGAGCTGTTGCAACATGAATAAACTTCTGTGTGCTGCCCAATCAGAGATGAGTTTCCGATCGCAGTAGCTGCACTCCAGCCCAGCAGTGTGAGCCAGCACGGCAGAGGTAGAGCATGGGACCAGCCCAGCAGGAACTTTCCTGCTTTCCCGATGTCTCATTCTGCTACTGGGAATTAGCATGAAGAGGTTTGGAGCTAAAGCAGGGCAAGTTGATGGTGACAGAAGCATAGAAAAGGGGCCCTAGACTGCACACCCTGAATATATATATAATGGGAGGTGCTACCTGTGGAGACTATTGTTGCGAAAACAAGAAGAACAAGTACAAGTGCACAACTCCAACATTACTAATTATATATAATACATAATGCAATAAAATTTTGCAATAGATAGAGGTTTTAGCATAATCGTGGCCATGGTTATGGGCCTACCCACCATGCCCAGGTAACCTCTGAGGGTAGGTCCCCAAAACTAGCCCAGCTGAGCCACCCCAGGGCATCACTCTAATGAGAAAAGGTGAAGTGTAAGAAAGTGTAAGATAGATAAGAGCAGCTACTGCTGCATATATAAGGGGGTGAAAAATAGAGGTTTAAAAATGATACGTATATATTAAACAAACAATAGAGGTGCTAAGAGTACAGAAAAAGAAAAAGTGTTTATAATGCGATACCCTGAAGCAGCCCAACCAAAGCAAACCAGGGGACCCATGCCCCAAAAATCAACCTATAGCTCATCATTTGGTCTGGCACTCTGAGCTTTTATATGCTAGCCTCATCTGGCTAGCGGAGTGCCTAGAATTACACCCTGCAGCCAGAATCTATGCAACAGTGTCACCTGGAGAGAGTCCTTAGGAAACTTCAGACGGACACGCTGCTGCCCTTACAGCTCCCCAGAGCATCCTAAGAATACTCTGGGCATTGCTGTACTCACCGGAGATTATGGCCCACCCCCATGTGAGAAATATGGCCTGCACTGGGCCCACAAATAATGTTATATATATGAAAATGTCACTTGGCAGAAAAAAGGTTCCCCACCCTGCCCTAAGGTTATCTCAGTATATACAATAGAACAGGATGACATGATGCTCAACACATATAGGACTGAGAGGGATAAAGTGACTATAGTGAGAGTAAGAAATGCAGAGTATATATAAAATACTAATAAACCATGCCCTACAATCTAGACATCTGACACAAGAGGAGCGAATGTAGCTGAAAGTGGAGATGGGCACAGCAGCAAGGGGGTAGCCAATTGAGTACTATATGTGGGCGTAGGGTTCCGTAGTCTCTAGTAGAGAGGATGGCTTTCAGAAAGTGGATTCGAGATTTGAATTTCCTAAGTGGATAGCTACACAGGAGAAGTCTTGCAGGCAGTATCAGATCAGAGGAAAGACAAAGATTAGAGGGCATGATGGGGGGTATTTTGGGTTCACGTTTAAGATATATAAAGGGGTGTTGTTGTTAATAGCTTTGTAGGTCAGTAATTTTAATTTGTTTATTAAGGATGTCAATATAGGGATCTGCAAAGTGCTGCAGCGGACTGGAGAGGCAAAGGAGGAAGATCATTGTAGTTTACTTTAAATTCATTTTCTAATTTTATTTAGCAGCAAGACATATACAAGAAATAAATCATAAAGAAAAGATGTATATTCAGTCATATTCAAACTCTCAATTGCAAGAAAATGTCTCAATGTATTGGAAACAATTACTTTTAATGCTGAAACTCAGGTTACTGCATCAGATTGGAAGATAATAATAATTTTATTTATATAGCGCTTTTCTCCTAAAGGACTCAAAGTGCTTTACATTTGCCTTTACAGTAAAAAATACAAAATAAGCTTAAATAAGGGACATTAGTGAAATGCTTGGGTGAAGAGGTAAGTCATGAGTCTATTTTTGAAGGATTCTAGAGTGGAGGCCTCTCGAACTGTGCGGGAAGTGAGTTCCATAAGGTTGGAGCCACAAAACTGAAAGTTCGACCCCCAGACGAATACCGGGAGTTTCTAGGTACTGTTAATAGTCCTTCATCAACGAATCAAAGTAATCGAGTTGAACGGTAAGGAATCAGAAGCTGCTTTAGGTACCCTGGGCCATGGTCATGTAGGGCTTTGTAAGTTAGTAAGCCAATCTTGAAAACAATTCGCCATCTGACAGGCAGCCAGTGAAGGGAGTAGAGAATGGGAGTTATGTGACTGGAACGGGGCTGGTTGGTTAATAGCCTGGCAGCTGCGTTTTGTACCATCTGCAAGTGGTGCAATTCTTTTTCTGGGAATCCAAGGTAGATGCCGTTGCAGTAGTCTAGGCATGAAGAAATAAATGCATGTATGACTTTAGGCAGATCTTATGAGGGAATTAAGTGCTTGATTCTGGCTATGTTCCTCAGATGAAACAATGAGGATTTGATTGTGGCTGATACCTAATGTTTAAGTGTCAAGCCACTATCCTGGACAACACCAAGATTCTGCACATGTTCAGTGTATTGTAATTCTGATCCCCCAAGCATAAGTCCTGTTGGTTGGCTATGCTGTAGCCCTGTCCTGTGACCTATCATAAGGACCTCTGTTTTATCAGGGTTCAGTCGCCGCCAACTGGCACTCATCCACTCCTGAAGCTCAGCAAGGCAGCCATTTAGGGTTGTTATGGGGTCCTTTGTACCTGGAGCAAAGGACAGGTACAGTTGTGTATCATCTGCATAGCAGATAACATAATTTACTGAAAATACTATTGTGTCATGAATTGAACTGACATGTTTAACTGACTCAAAATATGCAAAAATTGAGTAGTCATGTTTATTAAGGTTTGATGAAGAATTAGGACTCATTACCAGATTGATTTGACCATGACAGCATTCTTGAGTTGGACAATTAAGGGTTAAGCGGGATAAAATGTTTGAAAATGTCCCATGCAGAACTACAGTATGAGGCTCATGTAGAGTTGTATGCCTGCTTTTTGCTTAAAACGCATTGGTGTACTGCATTTCTGCACCTAAAATGCATACACATACACCTGTATGAAGACTGATTTCAGTCAAGAGTCTGGTTACTATGTTATGTGATGTATTGGCCATCTATTTGTATTTCATTGATAAACCTATTTGGATTGCTGCAGGAAAGAAGATGCTCATTTGAATCTTAAAAAGGAAAACACCAGATGCTTATTTTTATTTGAATGTAATTGCATTACATAGTTTAGACACTATTCTATTTTATGAATGTAACACTATTATAGAATTATATTGTGTACAAATAGGATAATATGAATTTCACTTTTACTACTAACACTGTCAAGCCACAACTTTGTACTACGTCAACACTATCTACATATATCTATGCTATCATGGTACATACACTGAGCTGTAAGCAGCTATTTTAGAGCTCTGGGCAAGCGAGAACATTGGCACCACTCTCACTCCTGCTTCTTGATGGGAGAGATAGTGTCATATGAGGTGATGTGGAAACATATGACAGGGCTTTGACTAAGGGTGGGATCTGCCATCCAGGGAGCAGGGCTTAGGGGGCAGCACTGTTGCTGCCTTATGGAATGTGCATTTGGCTTACAGTCCTAGAGAGCTGCCACAGAGCTTATTGCAGTGACCTTAGGGTGCTAATTTTTACTGAAAATCCCTTGGAACCAAATCTGGTCCATTGCTGAGCTGTTGGCCAGGAAGAAGAGTTTTTGTAAGTTCTTTCCATTTTGATTAGCAAGTAAAAGTATTAAGACAAATCTGCCTTTCCATACTTGCAAATTATACTTTAGTCATGACATCTTGGTATTTTTCTCTTTTTTTCCTGAACTTGAAATGTAGCTGCTATTATAACCTTTTTAGATAGATACATTATCATCAACAGCACAATTATTGACAATTCATTATAAACATCATATTCCTCACCTCGGATTTGTGCTTTGCAATATGCATTCACCATATATTGGTAAGTGAGCTTACCTGTATTTTGGAATTGATAATAGTCATACCTTTGCAACATGGTATGAATGCTATTGCAGTTGTATATCATTTCTGTCCAAGGAACTGACAATTCTGTAACATTGTACAGCTGTATTTGTATCAGTTATATTGAACAGTGTTTTTTAATACCATTTGTCCAACCCAAGTTATCATGAGGAAATAAAAGAGGATAACGCATTGGATCATACAACTTACTAAAAATGCTAATATTTTGCCACAAACCACATTTGAATGGAAGTACACTGTTAACATTGTGAATAATTGCTGTTATTTCCCAAGCAACAGTTGGAGAATTATGTCTCCCAGGATGTATTGATTTGTTGCTAAGAAATGCCATGTAAAATGTTACTTTATGTGCGACCTTCAAGAGTTACTTTGAGCAGTTCCTCTTGTATAAACTTAAGCATATTTTCATACTGACTAGAGAATGGTTTTATTTCAGTCAAAGGTTTTGCAGGCGGTCCATAAACTTGTGCATACATTTAGTGTTGGCGGGATTATTCATAGAATATTTGTGGCCTTAGCCAAATCCAAATATGCATCCTAAGCAGTCTTATCAGGACTTAACTTTGTAGAAGCTTGATAAATGTGATCATGTACTGTATTCAATAGTAGAATGGACTTTATCCTCTTCTGACCGATGCATCCACTTGTACTCCTATGGATGCAAAACCCATTACAATATGTTAGGATCATATGTTGTTCTTTTGAATTTGTCCTCCAAGTGGGCTGTTCAGCAGCAGCAAAAACAACATAGGTGGCCTCACATATAGTTTGTTTGTTGGACCACTGTAAGGTAGTTCCCAGTTTTATGCAGAGTAATTTTGGTGAAGCACTAACTGATAATGATACATTAGATAAGCTTATGGTGTTTGTAAAATTGTGAGAATAAAATCTTTATTTTGCTCTGGCCTTTTAAATAAATTTTAGACATACTACATAGCAACCAATCAGATTCCAGGTATTATCTTCTAGAAGGTGCTAGATAAATGAGAAGTAGAATCTGATTGGTTGCTATGGGCAACATCAATTCTTAAATAGAACTCCCATCTTAGTAAATTTACCCCTCAGTCTGAAATATATCTGTATCTGGGGGAGAAATTCTTGCCTATACTCATACCACTACTACTACAGGTGCATCAACAGAACAGAAAGATCAGGACCTGTGATAATCCTTTTACCTCAACATTTTAAACAAACAAAAAAGTAATAAAACACAGTTGGACAATATTAAACAATATTCATGAAAAGCAGACTTTTATTATTCATTTTGATATTAATAAATTATATATAAATAAACTTATTTTATTACACCCAATAAAAACTATTGAAATCATTAAAAAAACACAATATATTTAAATAAATGTATAAAGGTAAATATATTTCTATACCTATATAGACAGATTCAGCACCTGAATAATATGACTTTAGTGGAGAAAACCACATTACAGCTTTGACTAGTGTGCTCATGATTGAAATTGTACTGGTATCAAACACTGTTTTAATTTATGTCAATTATTGAATAGCCAGTCTCAATACAAAACTGTTTAATTTTACTCATCATTCAGATTGTCCTTGTGTTTTATTTTACTTTTTCATTTTCATTTTTGTTTAATATGTTATAAAGGTTTAAATATATATTTTTAGCTGATCCTTCTTTTTAGTTATATTTGTCTATATCTAACAGCAACACATTGTAATTAGGATATACACTTGCTGCAGCTACAAAGTGCTAGGTCACTTATGCATACATTAATGTTCCATAGTCCTACTGTATCACCTAAATCACCAAACCCATGAACCTTTCCATACCAACCTAAACCCATTCCACACCCTCCCCCATTTTTCTTTCTCCTCTTTACTTTAGGGCTCCTCTTTTTTTCAGCTTCTCTTCTTTCTCTTCTGTCTCTTTCACTCTTTTCTGTTTGTGTCTTCTTTTCATCTATCTTTTTGCTGTATGGCTGCTCTTGACTCCTCTCCACTGACAGATGTCATGATGCTGCTTGGAGCAAGGCACCTGATGCCATTTAAGGATAAGAAACCGCTAGGTAACAGGTGGAGCATAGTTGAGTAATGACACTGACACCAAATGGAGGGCTGTGCAAATAAGAAGCAGTGATGGCATCTCCTAGGCATTGTGCTCTGCTAATACTGCCCTAGTAATTGACCTATCTGGGTATACACACTAAATGTGGATATACAAACTTATTCCTCCTGACATAAATTGGAGTATATACTAGTGTTCAAGAGCTTAATACATCTTGAATAGACAATGAAACATCTAAAGCAAAAAGTCTAATAGGCACATTTATGAGAAGCCCAAGCAAGAATACTTCAGATTTGCCTCATGGTACTCCACTGGAAACAATAATGACTGGGTAGACGTCCTAGTTGCCAGTACCAATGGCAGTGATTTTTAATCATAATTCTAGCTGAATTGAGGGCAACAAAGGTTCCAGCAATGTAAAAATAGCTTGGTCAATACCAAAAATCTGTCATAGGTACAGATAAAGAGTATGGTGGTCACTCACATCAACTTAATGACATTGCACAGGTGCTTGTAAAGGGCAGGGTTTACACTGAACCACAGAAAAAAAGGGATTTTCCCTCCAGCACACTGCAGCAAAATCAACAAAAATTCTTGAATCCTACATAATAATAGAAATTCAGAGGTATTGGTTACATACATTTGCAAACATATGAATAAGCGCTGGGCCAACATCAAGGCTCCTCTATACCAGCATCCCTAACATTATGGGGTTCACGTCCGAGACACAGGGAACCCCAAAAGAATCCAGCCAAGGACTATCCCCAGGGCATCACACGAAAAGGGAAAAAAGGTGAAAGTAAGGATAAAGTATAGTTGTGTAAAGATAAATCAATAAATGTTAATATACTGGTAAGGGGTTAAAATTACATAAATAATAGACAAACAAATAGAAAGGTGATGAAAAAATATCTATGTGAATTAAGTTGTGATGCCCTGAAAAAAGGCCCAGCTAGAGCAACTCCGGGGGCCCCACGCCCAAATGCTCACCCCAAATTAATTGTTGCTACCTAATAGTAGCACCCACTCTGGGTCATATAATTACAAATTAATGTACTGCATAATAACAGTACATGCATAAGCTGAGATCAGACTCACCTAGAAGGTACCCCATAAACCTCCTAATAGCACTATTCAGACCAGCACATCCTCCCAATGCTGGCTCCTTTCATGCCTCACAAAACTGCAAACAAAGAGTATGGTGGTCGCTCACATCAACTTAATGACATACTACAGGTGCTTGTAAAGGGCAGGGTTTACACTAAACTACAGAAAAAAGGGATTTTCCCTCCAGCACACTGCAGCAAAATCAACAAAAATACTTGAATCCTACATAATAATAGAAATTCAGAGGTATTAGTTACATACATTTGCAAATATATGAATAAGCGCTGGGCCAACGTCAATGCTCCTCTATACCAGCGTCCCTAACATTATGGGGTTCACGTCCGAGATGCAGGGGACCCTAAAAGAATCCAGCCAAGGACTATCCCCAGGGCATCACACGAAAAAGGGAAAAAGGTGAAAGTGAAGTGTAAAATATAGTTGTGTAAAGTTAAATCAATAAGTGTTAATATAATGGTAAGGGGATAAATTTGTTTGCAGTTTTGTGAGGCATGAAAGGAGCCAGCATTGGGAGGATGTGCTGGTCTGAATAGTGCCATTAGGAGGTTTCTGGGGTACCTTCTAGGTGAGTCTGCTCTCAGCTTATACATGTACTGTTATTATGCAATACATTAATTTGTAATTATAGGTACAGATAAGCAAGAGTTGCAAGCTGGTACCAAACAAGGAAAGCAATGAGGTTGAGAATGAAAAGTGCTTTAACACAAATGTAAAGCCAGAATCTGAGATGGGAAAGCCATTAGACTGATATGTGACAGACACATTTATAATGAATTTAGCTGTGAATAAAGGAGTCAACCAAAAAGATCCTTAAGAGTTTACACTGCATTCTTAAAAAACTCAAGGCTTACGATTTATTGTATAATGCTACTAGGCATAAGTTATTACTAAGGCATTAGCTGTGGTTAAATATTCCAACAATTTTACATTAGAATCTTTGATAGACACATTAACATCTTTGATCTTATTTGTAGAAGCAGATTTCTTATTATTTAGCAGTAGCTTAATTTCCAAGATTCAGTAATTTAGGTAAAATAAGCACATCTGATTTAACAGGATTACTTATTATAATGACAGGCAATACAGACCTAGAAAAGCTGTCAATGGTCAAACATCTTGTTAAAGAGTAGAGCTCAAGGACTGAAGAAAATACCCAATCTCACCCAATGTCACCGAAAGTACAATGTGATCAGTATAGATGTTCTTACTATATGAGTCACATCAACAATAAATTGAATCTTCCCAATTTGACAATGTCATACTTGTGGTCAAAACAATCTTGAAAATATTGAAATTTTAGAACTGTTAAGCTGTTAACTTGAATTTGAAATTCACATTTATAACTCAAGGTTCAAGTTTGAAGCTTGCATTCATATCTCAAATTTAAAAGATATTGAATTAATAATAAAGTATTCCTTTTTTGACTACAAGCTCAAATGACTAGATTTTATTATATTTTTTATATTTTTTTATTTGAAAAGCCAAATTTAATGTTTCAAGTTCAAAATCTCCATTTACATGTCAACATGTTTAAGATACTGTACAATATATCTGATCAAGTTCTGACATGGTTCAAATATGATCAGACCTGTTTGCCTTGCTCACATATAGCTTTAGGTTTATATTTTGTCTAATATTTGAGAATTTACCATAAATTGGAAGCATCGAGCAGAGCTGATAGTAAAGGGTAATTGAAACAATTATTCGGATAACAAAGAGCAATTTGCCTTGATGTTGCTAGTGAGTCAGTATTGGCTCAATAATTACTAAACAATAGAAGTTCACCCCACTGATTATATAAAGTATAAATCTTTAATGTTTTGTATGCAAGCAGCTTTGGAAAACTAGAATGAATCTATTGAATAATGTAAATATTTAACAGGAAGACAGAAATATCATAAAAGAGAAGGGTAACACTCAAGGTAATGAGGCTGCCTATACACCAGTGTGGGTGCATCATCTAGGCATGTATGGTATATTGACTCCAGAGCCAAGAGTCATAAATGATAAAAGGTTTAATCTCTAACCCCATATTAATCAGTAAGAGCTAATGGACAACATAGCTCTTCATAACCTGTTCACTTACCAGAAACATACCCGTAAATAATGTTATAGAGTATAGGTAAATACAGCAGTCTTGCAGTCAACCTCTCATTTCAAAAACTCACAAAGTGTGACAATATTAGAACAATCAAGCATGACAGTTATTCCAACACAAGAGGGGGTCACACTTTGCAACATGCTGTCAAATCTCCTTTGCTTGGAAGCAACCAGCTTCCCCCTCCATTGAGACCATTGTGGAGGAGATATGGTTTGTTTATAAAATGGAGTATACTGTATCTCCTATATATATAGCACATACATTTTCCACAATTTTGTACCCCTGGTTGGATCATTATGGAGCTTCTCCATTTTCCCCTGGCATTTGAGTAGTTCTTATCCATTTGATTCTCTTAGGCTGGAGTTTGAGCCCACACCTTTGGATTGTTTGTTGTTGTTTTTTCTGATGATTGTTAACTTGATCAGTTTTATATAAGCACCTCCCTCCATTTTTCTTTCCATATCCCCTCCCAACTTGTTTACAACTTTTGAAAATAAAGTTTTGAGAAGGAATTAGACTCTGACTTACTGAGTTGGGCCAAAAGCAAAAAATAGCACGAAACTTTGCACCTGGACAAATCATGTTACAATGCATGGGGCACAAATACACTTATTATTTTGAATGCAGGGTAAATACTGGCTACGTTTGCATGGAGCCCACAAATGTTGTACAGCCTTCTTTACTCTGCAATTTAGATTTGAGTTTCAACATGCCCCTCTCAACTCTAACAGGGGTATTCAATATGGGAGCGAAAAGTCTGTGCTGGAATTTTCGCTCCACATCGGAGATTTTCCTTGGATAAAGTATCGGGCACGCGCCCGCTTTATCCCCGTATTCAATATAAAACCTACGAAAGCGGGAACCTACAAAGTGGGATCTGCGAAAAAAAATGAAATTTATCTGGAATAAATTGTAGGACCCCCCTAAAACTGTAAAAACATGGGGGATCACTATGGGTACTCACGTTTTAGCCTGCAAATGAAAGTCGGGGATTTAAATAGCCGCAGCAGGTGTTTTTTCCCGACATTGAAGTAGTGTTGCAGAAGAGCACTTAGGTTATTTTTTTAATTTTTTTATGTGGTCCCATCAAATTTGGGGTACATGAAAATGGGTACTAGCATATTTTTATGTCCCTAAAGTAAGTTTTAAAAAATTCTGCAACTATGCACCTGCCGCTAATAATCTATTCTAGAAAACACCTGCTGCATACTTGCAGAATAGCCCTGAACATATTTCCCTATTGTTAAACACTTTTTTCCTTTTTTTTTTTTCACCCCAATTTTGAAATTCATTTTTTGGGGTGTACCTATTTTTTTTAAAACTTTTTTTGACACAGTTATTTTTAAAATGTCATTCCCTGGAGTGCAGGCTATTTTCTTTAAGCCTGCACCCCTAAACCCCAATTCTGCACTTTTTTTCGCCACCTATCCAGTGGTGAAAAGTTATCCACATTTTTTTTCAAAGACTTTTCGAACCTGCGGAAAGTCTTTGAAATTGAATACGGTGTAAAACCAAGACATGTGAAAATGACCTCATCCATTTTGAATACCCCTGTAAATCTCTGCATATTTAAAATGTGCCCACCTGCAGTGCAAACTTGTTTTGCTAAGGTGCAAAGTTACATTCTCTTTCTGATTTTTTTCCTAACTCAGAGTCATGAAAGGAATGAAAGCTGTCATCTGGGAGATCAATAAAACATCAATAAAACAAAATGGCTTGAAACATACATATTTTAATATGGGTATGATTACAATATTAGAATCTTTTTATATACTTTATATTAGGGGTGAGTGGGTTCGGATTTCTGAAATCCGAACCCCCACGAGCCCCCCCCCCAATCTGAGGCCGATCCGAGTTAGGCTCGACTTTTCCCGCCTGACTCAGATCTGAAATTGAGGCAAAACGTCATCATCCCGTCTTCCGGGTCTCGCAGGTTTTGGATTCTATATAAGGTACCCACGTCGGCGCCATTTTCTCACTCGGCTGTGGACAGTGAAGAGGGAGGGTGGGAGTTAGGGCTGGCTGGGCTGTGTAGTGTAGTGTTGTGCTGTGCTGTGCTGCGCTGTGCTGCTGTTGTCCATAGGGGCTGTGTCCACTCCTCCAAAGTCCATACGGGCTGGCTGTGTTGTGCTGTGCTGCTGTTGTCAATAGGGGCTGTGTCCACTCCTCCAAAGTCCATAGGGGCTGGCTGTGTTGTGCTGTGCTGCTGTTGTCCATAGGGGCTGTGTCCACTCCTCCAATGTCCATAGGGGCTGGCTGTGTTGTGCTGTGCTGCTGTTGTCCATAGGGGCTGTGTCCACTCCTCCAAAGTCCATAGGGGATGGCTGGACTGTGTTGTGCAGTCAGTTGTCCATAGGGGCTGTGTCCACTCCAAAGTCCTGTGCAGTGTCCCAGTCCTAAAGGGGTGCTGTAGTGTTGTCCAGGGGGTGCTCAGTCCATCAGGGGTGCTCCCTCCAAGTGCAAAAAAATTTATATTTTTTCTGTGTTTGTGAATTGTGTGCGCAGTAGCCGCACGTGCATCAACAAAGTAGTGCCAAGCGTGCACCTGTGTCATAAGTAAAGGCCTGCTGGCTTGACCGTTAAAGGGTGCTGTAACCCCCAAAGGGCACTCCAAACAAAATAAAAAAATATATTTTTTTGTGTTTGTGAATTGTGTGCACAGTAGCCGCACGTGCATCAACAAAGTAGCGCCAAGCATGCGCCTGTGTCATAGATAAAGGGCCAGCTGGCTTGACCGTTAAAGGGTGCTGTAACCCCCAAAGTGCACTCCAAAAAAAATAAAAATATATATTTTTTTGTGTTTATGAATTGTGTGCGCAGTAGCAGCACGTGCATCAACAAAGTAGCGCCAAGCGTGCGCCTGTGTCATAAGTAAAGGGCCGGCTGGCTTGACCGTTAACGGGTGCTGTAACCCCCAAAGTGCACTCCAAACAAAATAAAAAAATATTTTCTGTGTTTGTGAATTGTGTGCACTGTGGCTGCACGTGCATCAACAAAGGAGTAGCGCCAAGCGTGCGCCTGTGTCCCATAAGTAAAGGGCCGGCTGGCTCATTTCTTAAATGGTGGTGTAACCCACAAAGTGCACTAGTGTCCAACAAAAATAAAAAATTATTTTCTGTGTTTGTGTGCGCCTTAGCCGCTCGTATATATCAATATAACATAAATGGAGGACCAAACTTTCTCCGATAAAATAAAATAGGGAAAGATCAAGAACCACTTCCTCCTAGTGCTGTAGCTGCTGCTGGGAGTTGTTCATCATCCCAGAAAGGAAGTAGGAACACCACTACTTTTACTAAACAATTGACCCTCCAACAGTCCCTAGCGAGGAGGATGAAGTACGGTAGCAGTCATCCTGAAGCAAAACGTATAACTGAGGCCTTGACTGCTATGTTGGTGTTAGACGTGCGTCCGGTATCCGCCATTAGTGCAGTGGGATTTAGACAATTGATGGAGGCAGTGTGTCCCCAGTTCCAAATCCCGTCTAGATTCTACCTGCATCCTCAAAGCAGCAGCGACAAGTGTGCATCTATCTGTTAAAGGGTGGTGTAACCCTCAAAGTGCACTCCACAAACAATAAAAACATTCTTCTTTTTTTTCTGTCTTTGTGAATTGTGTGGGCTGCAGCTGCACCTGCATCCTCAAAGCAGCAGCGACCAGCGTGCATCTGTCTGTTAAAGGGTGGTGTAACCCCCAAAGTGCGCTCCACAAAAAATAAAAAATAAAATTTCTGTCTTTGTGAATTGTGTGGGCTGTAACCGCACCTGCATCCTCAAAGCAGCAGCGACAAGCGTGCATCTGTCTGTTAAAGGATTACATTGGTGACAGCATCCAAGTAGGCATGTCAGACAGTCCGTACATGTAATGGCAGGAAAAAGAGGCAATTTGGAGGCCCCTGTACAAACTGGCTCTATTTTACCTGAGTTGCCCCCCCTCCAGTGTGTACTCCGAAAGAGTGTTTAGTGCAGCCGGGAACCTTGTCAGCGAAAGGTGTAGGAGGTTGCTTCCACAAAATGTGGAGAAGATGATGTTCATAAAAATGAATTATCAACTCTTCCAGGGAGACCAGCCTCCAGAACGTACAGAGGGACCTGAGGTGGTGGATTCCAGCGGGGACGAATTAATACTCTGTGAGGATGAGGATGTACACAACACTGAAGAGGGTGAGGAATCGGTGAATGAGGAGGATGAGGATGACATCTTGCCTCCGTAGAGCCAGTTTGTGCAGCGACAGATTAATTGCCAGCTTGTTTTGTGGGGGCCCAAATGAACCAATCATTTCAGCCACAGTCGTGTGGCAGACCCTGGTGCTGAAATGATTGGTTTTTTTAAAGTGTGCATGTCCTGTTTATACAACATAATGGTGGGTGGGAGGGCCCAAGGACAATTCCATCTTGCACCTCTTTTTTTTCTTTGCATTATGTACTGTTTGCGGCCTAGTTGTCAAACTGCCATCCTGTCTGCCACTGCAGTGTCACTCCTAGATGGGCCACGTGTTTGTGCCGCCCACTCGTGTCGCTTAGCATAGCCATCCAGCTACCTCGGTGCAACCTTTTGGACATAAAAACTCTATTGTGAGGTGTGAGGTGTTCAGACTAGACTGGAAATGAGTGGAAATTAAGATTTTTGAGGTTAATAATAGCATAGGAGCAGAAAAATCAACACATTCTGTGATTTTAGCTGTTTTTATGCTATTTAAAAAAAAAATACAGATCCAAAACACAAAACCCAGAACCCAAAACACCGAAGGGTGGTTTTGGCAAAACCAATTCAGTTCCAAAACATGAAGAAAGATCCAGATCCAAAACCAAAACACAAAACACGAAAAGTGGCCGGTGCACACCCCTACTTTATATATATATATATATATATATATATATATATAGTATATAATATGGGATACGTTCAGAATTCCGGCGGTCAGAGTGCCGATGCTGGAACACCGACACTTATTAGAATACCGGCGTCGGCATACTGACAGTCGAAATCCTGAAGGTAGGTACTAGGATTAGGGGGGTGGTTAGGGTAAGATGTTAGGGATAAACACTAGGGGGTGGGTTAGGGTTAGGCTGTGGGGTGGAGGTTAGGTTTAGGCTGTGGGGAGGGAGGGTTAGTTATAGGCACTAGGGGGGGAGGTTAGGTTTAGGAACCCGGGAGGAAGGGTTAGGGGTTAGGTTAGGCTTACTTACTTGGGGATGTGGGCATTCTAACCTGGTTGGGATGCCAGCATTGGGATTATGACCGCCGGGATCCCGAGGACCGGCATCCTGTACCCCAAGCACTGGCATCCCGTACCCAACCCTATAATATATATATATATATATATATATACATACAGTATGTATTGTGATAGGATCACTGGTAAAGTGGTCTGTGACAGGGACATTTATCCCAGATTCCTGTCTTATGTGTTTTAAATCCCCAGGAGAAAGTCTGCAGTGTAGCAGGCTTGAGTTTCGGCTTTTTGAAAAGCCGGTTTTGGGACCTGGGGGTTGTGGGTGAGAGGAGAGGGAGGGCTCCACCCACGGCCACTCCAGGTTTTGGATCTTGTAGCCTGGTAACAGGCTTGTTAGGGTTTCCACCTGAGAGTGGCCAATATAAGCCTAGTGTGTTTAGGGCTGAGGGTCTCACCTGGGAGAGCAGACAGGGAGTTTGCTCAGAGACACTTGAAAAACCTATCTGTGAGTGTTGTGCTGTGCCTTTGTTGCTGGCGAGGGCATTAGACCCTGCCAGGTTCTAGTAGTGAGGGCACTACCTGTGAAGTTAGTGCCCCGACAGGGCTAGGATTTATGTTTATGTTTTCTTTATGTTATTTCTGACATTGTACAATAAAGACTGGCGCCGACCAGCTTGTACTTGCATCCAGACTGGTGTGCTGCTTCCCTGCTGCTGTGTGTGTGTGTAAGGAAGGAGTCCTCTACCCAGGAGAGGGACCCCCTAACCTAACTGTGTCACAATATATATATATATATATATATATATGTATCTATACATGTATAGTTATGTATAGTTAGTCACGATTTGTTTGTCTGTTATGGAGTTTGATATCGGTGACATTACTGGCATTAAAAGATTTCAGGACAAAGATGTGTCTAAAATACTGTTTGCTAACACTGAGCAATTAGCTTTTGATATAGATAGTCCTGCAGAAATCCATGCAGATTTAACAAAATTGCATAAAAGGGTCGTGGAACAAGAGCTCCATGGGCTGACACTGTCCCAATACCATAAAGATGGTTTAATACCCAGAGGTTTTCATATCAGAAATCAACCCACACTTGGGCGCAATAACAAGGAGTTCTGCAGGCAATGGTGCCTAATTCTAAATCAGTGTAGTTTTGACCTAATATTACTAGTTATTCAGCAAGTCAATTCCGATATCGAATGTGTCAAAAAAGAAATTGACATTTGTGAAACAGGTGGAATGGTGTCGCTCAAGGCGGATAATAGTGTGTACTGGTTAACTAAATTAGAAGACTCAATTAACGTATTTAGAAGTGATTTATTGTCCTTTAAAAAAATCAAGTACTGAAAAGTTAAAGAAGATTATAGGGAACAGAGAGTTTATCCCTGGTTAATGACACAATCAGCCAGGCGTCCTTGGAAGACTGGACAGGGCTTTAGGAAGAGAGTTGATAGGCAGTATATGGATTTAGATTCGCATACATCACTTAGTGACTCAGATAGCAGCCGTAAAGATTCTTTTTTAGGCGAAAAGGCCTTAACACGCAGCAGGTCCCCGGACAGAGACCTAAAAAACCCTGTAGGAGAGGGGGTGTCCGGCATAAAAAATTCAAAGGGAAGGAACAAAGGACCTCGGAAATAGTCATTTTTAATTTATCGAAACATACCCTCACTGATTCTGAATCTAGTGTTTTATCCAGGGGCCTGTCTTTTGTACAGACGCATAAACAAAAAATCTTCAATTTCGAGACAGAGCTGTATAGATTTCATAGACAGTTGCGACTTAAGGACTACTTTGCTAAGAAGGGTAGTGATACATACAATAAAATCCCTTTTAAAGAACCAAGTACCTTTGATCCACGTTCCACCAACGCATCTATTGAGACGTTCATGCGTTTGGTTAAAAAAGATACCATTCCGATTTTACAAAAAGCTAGGGTTCATCATTCCAATTTGTCTAATGATGAAATCTCAGCGATAAAATCTTTGCGAGAAAATAAAGATATAGTCATTCACCCCGCCGATAAAGGTGGGGGTGTTGTAGTACTAGACAGGTCGGATTATATCAGTGAGAGCATGAGACAATTGACAGACACCAACTGTAACAAAGTACTTAAATTTGATCCCACAGAGAATTATAAAAAAGAGATTGATTCTATAATATTATTGGGAAAATCTAATAATTGGTTAGATGAATCTACAGCTAATTTTTTGACTCAAGATTATCCTAAAATTCCTCTCTTTTACATTTTGCCTAAAGTTCACAAACGGTTGGCTCAGCCACCTGGGAGGCCTATTATCTCCTCGATTGTGTCACTGAGCCAACCGTTATCACAATATGTTGACTATCATCTCCAGCCCTTAGTTCAGAGTACTCCGTATTAAATAAAGGACACATCAGACTTTTTGACTAAATTGATCAACTTTGGGCCGCCACCTACTGATTTTATACTGGTGACACTAGATGTCACCAGTTTATACACTAATATCGAACATGATGAAGGAATCCAATCTGTTCGGAGAGCCATTGAGACCTGTCCACAGTATATGGGTCCACCAGTTGAGTTTTTGTTGCTTTTGATAGGGATTATTTTACATAAAAATTATTTTTTGTTTAATAATTCTTTTTATTTACAGTTGAGAGGCATAGCAATGGGGTCTAATATGGCCCCATCTTATGCCAATTTATTTATGTATGATTTTGAAAAAATACATATTATGGCTTATCCTGATTTTTCGAAGTTTATACCTTTTTTTGTTCGTTTTATAGACGACCTGTTTTTACTGTGGACGGGTGGTGAATTGGCTCTCCATGATTTTGTTGAGAGACTTAATACTAAGCCGGGTTCCATTCGGTTTACATGGAAACATAGTGCCAACAATATTGAATTTTTAGATGTCTTGATTGGTATTAGTGGGGGCAAGTTCACGACTGATATCTACAAAAAACCCACTGACAAGAACACATTGCTTTTGGCCATCCAAAACCATTAAAGAAGGGACTACCTCATTCGCAATTTATGAGAGTTACATGTATTACTTCTGAATTGAATAAATTACCAGGGGCTCTTGAATGCATGGGACAAAACTTTATCGAACGAGGCTATGGATGCGATGAGGTCCGTGAAGCAATAAAACATTGCCTACAATTGGATCGCAGAGATTTGTTGATGCCACATGATCATGCAGGGGATGCTGAGCGATTGGCTTTTGCTAGCACTTTCTCCATTACATCAGGGGCAGTGAGGAAAATTATCCTCAAATATTGGCATATCATACAGACTGATCCTATAATGAAAAAATGCTGTGAACATGTTCCACTATTTTGTCATAAGTGCAGCAAGAACTTGAAGGAAAGGATCACATACTCGGACATTAGCCCCAGATTGGTCTCTAATGCTAATTGGTTGAGTTTATGACCGGGTGCTTTTAAGTGTGGAAGTTGTGTGAACTGTAGATTCATGAAGACTGGAGATGTTTTCGTACACCCCACACTAGGAGTAACGTACCCTTTGCGGCATAGGATGACCTGTGAGACCAAATTTGTGACCTACCTGATCATGTGCCCTTGCAAAAAATTGTACGTGGGCAAGACCATACGTATGGTCAAGGAAAGAATTGCGATGCATAGGTTGTCGATTAAAAAGGCGATAACCATTGTGGATCCAAATACTCCACCTGTGGCTAGACATTTTGCCCAACATGGACATAACATCAATGATTTTGTCTTTATGCCCCTGGATCATGTTCCACCACTACGTCGTGGTGGTGGCAGAAATAAGTTGCTCCTTAGACTAGAATGTCGTTGGATTTACCTTCTCAAAACAATGGTACCTGATGGTCTTAATGAGGAGTTGCTGTTTACATCATATTTATAATGGTTGATTGGCACTGTGTTTGCATATATGGACCTGCTTTTTGGATATAATTTTGACATATTCTTTTGCTTAAGAATATTTATGTTCTCTTTCACATGTGTTTAATGTTACATGTTTGTATGTCCATTTTCTATTGACACATGACTCCATTTGTGTATTGATGTTATGTATTGTATTGACCCAATTTGTGCATTGTGTGACCTGGGTCCCTATATGGCCTTTCTTTGGTTGGGCTGTTTTGGGATACCATGCCTCTTAATGCACTGGGATGCAGTGGATAGACACAGAGTGTAGTTATTTATGGTTAGTTATAGAATAAGTGGTGTCAATAATACGCTGTTTTTGTATAGAGTATGTTTACACTCGGGTCACCATGGTGATAGTATGCCCTGACACGGACACTTGACTAGCGGTGTGGTTGCTTAGTCATGCAGTCGCTACTGATTTGATTGGTGGCTGACTGCTGTGGTGATGCACACACGTGGGCCTGTGATTCGTGGAGGGGATGCCTCGTGTGCGCCGGTCAGGTGGTGCAGTTGTTTGGTCACGTGGAGGCTGATGACAGTGGGCTGGTGTGACCGGCTAACGTCATCAGAGATGGACCACGTGTACCGCGACTGCACGCTGGTCTGGTGGCTACGATGGGAGTTCACTGTTGCTGACCTCACAGGTGAGCGGAATTGTGTTTAATTAATGTGGGTACTTATAGGCTGCATATGTACTTTAAGTTTGAATTTTCCCCTGATGACGGTACTAACCGAAACAGCTGTTGGGATCAGGCACTGGGAATGACTTGGGACCCCAGTTATGCTGGCTTATTTGGTTCAAGTAATGTATGATATGCTGAAGTGATTGCCACACATGCTGCCATGCATTGTATCTATATAGACTATCATTAAACATGATGTTTTGGAGAAAGAGTGCTGGCCTCATCTCTGCTTGAGCCCCTATTGGAGCATTGAACAGTGGATGGATATGGATATTTATGGATTGGCCTTGCACCTACATTTGGATATTGTAGTGTAGTGCGATTTTCTCTCTTTTGCATATATATATATATATATATAATATACTTTTTTTGTGATCACATCTGCTCATGCACTGCAGTGTTAGCTAATTTACCAACTTGTATCAGATGCTTTCCTAGGTGTTTAATGGCTGATATTTTTGTGGATGCCTCATCTTTAAAAGCCTGTGTGCAGGTGTGTTTCAAACAAAGAAGCATATCTTAAAGTTAATTCTAATGTGAATGAAATTGCCATGTTTATAATTCTGAGTGACAGAGTAAGACTTGCATTAAATTTGGGTCCGTTGACAGCAGGCTGCAAGCATAAATGTTTTGATCAAAATATGAACTAAATCCCCTTGCTTTATTATGGTGAGTGCATAGCTTCTGTGATTATAAAGCTTCAAATTATTAAGTTAGGCATCCCAGACCTATTGTCGCCCATTTGCAAAGTTTTCATGCAAATTCATTTGGTGTAAGGCTCAGAACAGGCTCCCCAGGTCAAATTTCTGCCCAGTGTACACCAACAGGAGGTGGAACCGGGACCCTAACCTCCTTAAAATCTAGCCAGGATCCAACTAGACCACCTCATGTTGGTTTTATCCCAATCGGTGTAGGTGTGTCCGAATGCATAACCAGAAAGACAAACAAACATATTTTTTCTATAAGATATATATATATATATATATATATATATATATATATATATGATATATTTATAGGCAGCTTCTGAGCAGGGACATCTTACAGTACCTCATTGTCTGTTTGTTATTACCCAGTCTTGTTTTATTACTGTTCTATTTCTGTTATGCTCCCAATTGTAAAGTACAATGGAATATGCTGGTTTTATATAAGTAAATGTAAATAAATAAAAATTTGTTTGTTTGTGATGTTGTGATAAATAGATTATCACAGACCCTGATGTTACATTCTGTTGTTGACTCTGTAGGCAGTGTCTCTTGTCCTAACTGTTCTCCTCAGCAGCACTCTCATGAGTTTCCCCTTCCACACCACTGCAAAGAGACAAGGATTTATCTGCCAGAGAGAAAGTAATTACACCAGGATTTGTACCAAAATAAAGTAGTATTTATAATTTATCCCAACCTCCCCATAGAGCCTAAATGTAACCTCCCCCTCCCTGCACCCTAAACCTAACCCTCCCCCCTTAGTGCCTAACCATAATCCTCCCCTAGTGCCTAACTCTAACCCTCCCCCTTATCCCACTACTTACCATCAGGATGCTGACAGTCAGATGCCGGTGCCTGGATTCTGAAAGGTGCCAGGATTCCGGCACAGGCATTCTAAGTGTCAGCATCCCGACTGTTGGGATATTGCCGGATCCCACACAATACCTTAACAGTTGTAATACTTTTACCTCAAATGTTTATTTTGTACTATGTATTACAAATAATACTATACATTAATTAATTTCACACTTAACCAAAAGTTATGTAACAGAAACTAAAAACTTTTATTCACTTATCTATATATCTTGCTATTTGAATATTATTATTATTATTATTATTATTATTATTATTATCATTATCATTTATTTATATGGTGCCACAAGTGTTCCACAGTGCCTTACAAAGTACATAGACAAATAAGTAACCAGTGACTTACATTACAATACAATACAATACAATACAGGACATGGATAATAAACATTGCTATATTAGCGACCTTTACGCCCACATAAGCAGGCAAGTGTTAGTTTTCCTAGTGGGGAGTAAGATAAATTAACTTACAGTAGGGAGAAGCACATGAGGGTAGAGGGCCCTGCTCGAAAGAGCTTACATTCTTTAAGGGAGGCATAGACAAACAGGAGTGACACAGAATGGGGTAGGCGGGGAGTAAGGAAGATGTAGCAGCATGTTTGGATGAGAGCTGGAAGGCTTTAATGAAGTAGTGGGTCTTATGTTAATATCACAAGTATCTACAGTATATATCTTATCTATATAGCTTGCTATTCTAATATCACAAATACTTTGGCAGTTTGCTTATGCTTTTTCATTTTATGCAGTCAGCACTGTTGATACACATGTACGAAGGTGCCCAGCGTGGGACCTACTGGAGTTCCTGGAGGAAAGTGTTGTGGACGTGGCAAACCCAGTGGTGAACATCACTTATCAGGTGAAGAGTATCAACATACTGTAGCAGAGGAGTCCAGGATTCAGTCACTGTAAATTGCCATCTTATCCAGTGCCAGTATATGCTCTCTTCCAGCATTAGCATGTCAGAATCTTTACAAATTTAATTACAGCCTATGTATTAACAATGTTTGTAAAATAATGCAGTTCAAGGACAGCTGACCAATCAGATGTGGCCAAAGCAAATCAATCACGGCTCACGAAACCATAGCTCCCCCCGCTTGCACTGACTTGTATTAGCTTGTCTGATTGGGAAAGTTCAGTTTATCAACAGAGAGGAAGCACATAAGAGCCCCCAAAGATAGCAGATACAAGAATGAAGTAAGGAAGAGCAGCCAGAAAGAAGTAAGAAGACAGTGGTCTGCAGATAAGAACTAATGGAGCAAGGCAATACAACTGTACAACACCTATTCACACACATCTCTTAACTAACTAGAATATCCAACATGCTATTAATAGAGGGCTTGAATGCTGGCATACCTGGGTTGCATCTGGATCTTTGCGTGCACAAGTTGGGGCCCAAACATTGTATATTGTAGCTGTGTTAGATACAAACTTTAAAGCAAAGTCTCTGACACTCTAAAAATGGCAACTAGCAAATGTACAAACAAATATCAATGTTTTTTTCTCACACAGAGAGGAGGACAGTGGAGGTTACTAAAGTGAGAGTTTTTAGAAGAGAGTTTTAAAAGTGATGTTGCCTATAGCAACCATTCAGATTCTAGCTATTATCTTCTAGAATGTGCTAGTTAAATGTTAAGTAGAATCTGATTGGTTGCTATGGGCAACATCACTTTTAAAACTCACTTCTAAAAACTCTCACTTTAGTAAATTTACCCTTAAGAACTACAGTTCTCAGCAACACTTGACCTCTTGAAGTTTTCTTGCACCAAAGTGGATCTGGGACACTTGATGGACTCTGTAGTATTTGTCTGCTATCATAATAAACTCTGACCTACAGTCCCACAGGTCTACAGGGCCATCAGCAGAAGGTACCCCACACCAGCTACTTTCTCCTAGTGGTGCAACTTGTTTGGTATGCATTGTTGTTTTGTGATGGTGCTGTGAAATAAACAGAACAAATTGCTAAAACTTATCATTTTACACCATGCGTAAGCTGGCATTTTTCACATGTAATAGTTATGTCAGAATTAATAATATGAGGTCTCTTTACATCAAGACATTATTTAAAACTACATCACACATTTGAAAAATAGTTGCAGTGATAAAATGCAAACTCACCATCCTCAGCATGTAGAGGTGGTAAAGCAGAATCATGCACATTTATATTTTGCACTAAGGGCCTGATTCATCAGTGCATGCTAGCGCACTACTGAAGCAGTTTCCCGATGTTTGGGAATCTATGCAAGCACCAGACCTGTTCTGCGCAAGTGCAGAATGGGTCTGCAAGGCCGCACGCAAACTGGCAGCAGACTGTCAGTGATTGACAGTCTGCTGCTGTTTGTGGGTGGGGAAAGGGCGGTGATGCCCTCCATTTCCTGAAACGGAGGTGTGTCGCCGCCATTGCATGGAGGGAATCTCCGTCGGCTGATGGAGATTTCCTGGCTTCGTCCCCTAAACTGTGGCGGCCGGCTTCGGGACACCACGGGTCAACGCAGCTGGCCTATGGTACGCAGATTAACCGATGCTGCATTGGACAACACAGCTCAGTTAAGTAATGCACATGAGGCATGATTCCTCCTCTTGCATTACCATAACTGCAAGGATCGCAAATGCAAAGCTGCCTGCATGCATATATCATTTATCTATAGCCTGCATGCAGCTTTGCAATTACAATCCTTACAGAATCAGGCACAAAATCTGAATGCATGATCTGTCCCATCTCTTCTTTATATGCAGTATATTCCAGTGTAAGATGGGGACCACTACCAGTGCCTGCAGTTGCTTTTCTCTCCTCCGCCATCTTTTCTTTTACATGTCTTTTTATGTCAGAAAAGTATTTTTTACAATGGGCATCGAAAACCTTTTTACTGGACCCATTGCATGTATTGAGAGAACAACATTGGTCCATAATTGGAACACAGGGCGGTAACTAGGGTAGTGCGACCTGTTCCGTGGCACATGGCACCGGATGGCAGGGGGTGCTGTTCGGGCCTGTCAGTTTTCTGTTTATTATCATTCTCACTTGTAGCTTCCTCTTCTTTTATCCCCAGCAGCTCCTGGCCTCCCCTATCTCTTCACTGGCCCTTTACAATGAGGCCATGGCCTTTTTCATGTACGTGTCTTATGTCCCTATTTGGAAAATTGCACAGGGCACCAAATATTCTAGTTACGGCTCTGTTGGCAAATACACCTACTATAACAGGGGTTTTGGCTGTCTTACTCCCCAAAATTAGATCATAGCATGGCACTACAAATGACACTAATGCCACATTTTCATTATATGAATACCGAATGTTGCAGTCACATTTGGTTGTTGCTGGTTGACTATCCCCAAATCAACCTTTCTTGCCTCCTCTGACAATACCTGCTCTCTGTCCTCCTGAAGATTAGCTCTCCTTCCCTGCAAACTAACACAAAACACAGAACATTAAGCCCATGCACACCACACTCATACACACAAACACACACAGGGCTATAAAATAAAATAGACACAAAACAGAAATTTAAACAAATAAAAAAAGACAATAGTAAATGTGACAAGACAGAAAACTTCCCAAATCACTTACCAATTGCTAGCAATTTTGTCAAAATTATCTCACAAAAAGTGACAAAATAAAAAATCAGTACAAGCAAGCCTTCTCGGTTTGCTGCTTTTGTTTTATAAGGCTACTGTTATGCCAACAGCACAAGTGGGTTTAGATAACCAATATAAGAGCACTAGGAACTGGCTGGTGGTTTCTGGAAGTATCAGATGGGTATGTGGTATGTGTTTTAGGTGGGTTGCATCAGTTCCAGATAAAAAGAAAGGAAGTTTGGTATTTTTAAATCAATGAACATTAATAGATGTACAAAACAACATTAATACCAATGAATAGATGTAATTTGGCTACCAGAACCACCAGGAATGTCCATAGAGTTTGCTCTTAGATATGAGAGTGGCGTGCCTTGCTGAACACTACAGTTCATTGTAACAATAAATCTGTACAGTATATGTGGGCTACATGCAAAAGCAGCCAGTCATTTTCCTGCATGCAAACACAACATACAGTATATATTTGCATCCTTTGCATTGCAACGTAGTTTATCTAGGTGCAAAAAGTTGTTCCATTTTTGTGTGTTGCTCCAAATTCTGAATCAGTCCCTCATTGTGCTTTTAACCCCAGCAACAAATAAGCAATTAGCTTTTAAAAATTTGGAGAAAGGAAGCTAGTGTCTAATTGATTACTTCACAGTTAGTAAATGAGCCGTGGATGTGCCAATGCCAATAAGTCATCCATGTATGTCCCAAGTATTTCCTATCTTGGTCCGGAAATGCCGTAGCTGCATATCTGTTAGAATGCAGCAGAGAAACAAATATTTTCTGATGTCACTTTGGCTGCGGTGAGTAGTGAGCTAGCGGCCACTGGCACCTGTTTCATGGATCTGCAAACTCAGCCAGGGGAAGTTTTGCTGGGAAATAAACCTAGAAAGTTGAGACCCCTAGCCTTTTGCACACTGCTAGAGACACCACAGAATAATGAGACAGGAGGAGAGTGAACAAAGAGCATTTTAAGGGTATAAGGCCATAGTGAGATGGCTGGTGCTACGCCTGTGAAGAATGGAAGCTGGGAGTGTTTCCTTCACCTTGTTATCTGCCTTCTTTCTAAGCATTTGTTATATACTTCAATTAAATGTATATTGGATCAAGCAGTAAGGCCTTTCTTACTCTAAAATACATGTGTTCTACCATTTCAAAATGTCATTTAAATTATCTGTAAAAAATACAATAAAATAAGCTTAAATTTCATTCATATATTTTATTTTTAGCTAACCGTGAATAATTTCCTTTGATGAAATTTTAAATCACTTTGAAGTTATTACCATTTGACAGCGTGCAGACAGTAAAGTACATTTCATACATATAGCCATTTACATTAATGATGAAAAAAGAATTTGTCACTGAATAGAAAATTAATGCATGTGGTAGAAAAAATGAGGTGCCCTCGATGACATAGGACAGGGGTGTTCAAAATGCAGCCTTCTAGTTGCTGTGGGACTACACATCCCAGCATGTCATACCACAGTTTCAGCATACACTAATAGCAAAACTTTGGCAGGGCATGCTGGGATCTGTTGTTCTACTGTAACTGGTGGGCAGAATGTTGAACACCACTGATTTAGGAGGTGACAATGCTTGATATACTAGGGTTTATTTTTCTGTGGACGATTTGTAAACTATTTCTTGCATTCAGGAATGTCACTGTAATTTATTGATATTATTAGTTTCCAATGTGCGTATGTTATAATGTTTTAGGATCAATGATTTTTTTTTTTAAAATGAGTATTATTACCTGTATTGCAATTCTTAATAACTTTATAATATGTTATCAGTTATTTACAGATATCTATTACCTGGGCTACTATTCTGGACACATAGATTCAAGAACTGTGGGTGGAACTACAGAAAAACAATTTTATATGTGTATATATTATAAGGGCACAGCCGTGCCCTTATATTAAGGCTGCATCTAAAAAACTGCAATTCTCCCCTAGAGAATTCCAGAGGGGGGGGCATGGTGTTTAAGGGGCTACACCTCAAAAGCTGTTGGAGGTACCGAGCTGAAATTGGGCACGGGTAGGTAGAATTGTTGCTGGGTGCTGCAAGCCAAATTTCAGGGTAAACACATAAAAAAATGAGGATTTGGGAGTAATCTAAAGCTCCAACTGTCACTTTTTTCTAGAGATGAGCGGTTCGGATTCTGTGGAATCCGAACCGCTCCGAACATTGGGGATCCGAGTCCACCCGAACCCTGTTCGGGTGTTCACCGCCTGACTCGGATCCCCGTTCGGGGCCGAACGGCGGCCGCCTGATGTCGGATTCTCACTAGAGAATCCGACATCAGGTCTCCTCGCGTGTAGGGCAGAGCGCAGTGATAGCGCTCTGCCCTACACAGACATAGACACACAGCCGCCAGCGGCAGCTGTGTGTTTGTTACAGCAGCCAATGAGAGTCACACAGACTCTCATTGGCTGCGGCACGGAGGGAGCCGGCTGGAGCTCACACATGAGCTCCGTCTTCTGGCTCCCTCCTCAGCGTGTGACAGAGCGGACGGCGCGGGAGCGGGGAATCAGGTAAGTTTTATTTTTTTAATTTTTTTACTTGTCAAAGGTCCGGGGGCGCTACTGGGGGGGGTCTGCTACTGGGGGGGCTATACTACTTGGGGGGCCATACTACAGAGGGGCCTGCTACTGGGGGGGGGGCTATACTACTGGGAGGGGGTCTGCACTACTGGGGGGGGTCTGCTACTGGGGGGGGCAATACTACTGGGGGGGCCATACTACAGAGGGGCCTGCTACTGGGGGGGGCTATACTACTGGGGGGGGGGTCTGCTACTGGGGGGGCTATACTACTGGGGGGGATCTGCACTATTGGGGGGCCATACTACAGAGGGGCCTGCTACTGGGGGGGGGCTATACTACTGGGGGGGTCTGCACTACTGGGGGGGGTCTGCTACTGGGCGGGGCTATACTACTGGGGGGGCCATACTACAGAGGGGCCTGCTACTGGGGGGGGCTATACTACTGGGGGGGCTTACTACTACTGGGGGGGGCTGCTACTGGGGCAGCCTACTACAGGGGGGGCCATACTACAGGGGGGGCCCATACTACAGGGGGGCTACTACTGGGGCAGCCTACTACTGGGGGGGCCTGCTACTGGGGCAGCCTACTACTGGGGGAGCCATACTACTGGGGGGGCATACTACTGGGTGGCATGCTAATGGGGGGCATACTACTGGGGGGGCCTGCTAATGGGGGGCATACTTCTGGGGGGGGCCTGCTAATGGGGGGCATACTACTGGGGGGCATTCTACTGGGGGCACTGCATAGTGGACCCTACTACTAAGGGGACTGCATAGGGGGCACCACTGCTGGGGGACATTGTGTAAGGGACACCGCTACTGTGGGCATTGTGTAAAAGGGTCACTACTGTGGGCATTGTGTAAAAGGGGCACTACTGTGTGTCGTAACATAAATAAGAGACACTACTTTATGGTGTAATGTGAATCAGGCCCTCTGTGCGGTGTAATGCTAATAAGATTGTGCACTGTGACTCCTAGGGCCGTAGCCCACTTTGTAAACAAGTACTATGACTCTGCTGGCCGTATCCCACTGGGTGGGTGCCCTACTTTTCATTTCTGCCACTGCTGTGTGGCAATGTGTCATAGATGTGCTTTATACTGTGGTGTCTGTGTCGTTGTGCCGCTGCTTTGTCGCTTAGTAACCAGTCAGCTCACTGCAACCTTTGGCCAATAATGTTGAAAACAATATTATAAGCTGTGATATGGTCTAAATTGACTGGAAATTAATGTTATTGAGGTTAATAATACTCTAGGAAGAAAAAAAAGACCAATTTATGTGATTTTAGCTTTTTTTGTCAATTTTTGTAAAAAAATCCAAATCCAAATCCAAATCCAAAGCCAGTCACCGCAGTTTGGCAAATCCAAATCCAAATCCAAAGCCGGACGACGAATTAGAACCAAATCCAAATCCGGCAAAAATGGTCCGGCGCACATCCCTACTTTTTTCTGACTTTCTCAATTAGGATCACTTTTCTGCTGTTCTCTATGGGGGATTTTTGGGAAGGCAAAACTCAGGGTAGGGGTGGAATTTAGACTTGGAGTTTGTTTTATTAGGTAGCTATTGTGCCAGGGTACGTACTTTTGCGGTTCAGGTAAATTAGAAAGTTACAGTTTTTAAACTATTATCTCAAGAATGTGCCATTGAGTAGATAGAAAATTTCAACTTGTTGTGCAGCCTCAGTAGGAGCCTCCAGCAGGTGTACTCACTTTGGCTTCACTTGGGTGCACAAAGATGGCCGTCATTTGTGGGCTTTAGCAGCAGTGGGCTCGAGGAAAAGAAGTGGCAATTAGCTGCAGCGAGACCTGGGGAAAAGGCACAGGGGGTAGCGGGCGTTAGCTGTGGCTGGGACCCGAGGATGGTAGCGGGCCTTATTTGCGGCTGGGCGGGCGGCAGTGCGGATGGCGCTGGTGCATGTGTTAGGACCCGGGGGAGGTAGCAGCACACAGATGCAGGCTCGGATCTGCAAGATCCAAGATACCTGCTTCTGTGTTTAAAAAAAAAAAATAAAAAATGGCATGCCCCCCCCCCTCCCGAAGACAACCAGCACCGGGCTTTGGAGACCCAGCACTGGTTGTGGTAAATACAGAGGACAAATGATGTAGGGGTCTACTGTATGAAGCACAACCAGCACCAGGCTAGTCACATATATATATATATATATATATATATATATATGTGTGTGTGTGTAGTATTTAGAAAATAAGCCACTCAAAAGGGACTTTAAGATAAAGCTGTCATAGTTAATGAGAGGTTCAGGAACTGAGGGCTCGATTCACGCCCACTCGCTAGGCTGAGTTCGCACGTAGCATGCCAATGTTTGCAATGTGCACATGTGTATAAGACGCAGTGCATGTGTGTGAAATAGTCAATGCGATCTGAAAGCATTCGCTCACAGTGCAATTCCACCTTGCTAGATTGAGTGACAGGACAAGTGTGACAGGGGATGGTCAATGGAAACGGGGGTGTGGTGGTGCGAACGCAGGCATGTCTGAGCATCTTAATGCTGTTACAGAGGCGTGCATAATTAAGACGCATCATCAGCATACACGTCATATGGCTGAATTACATACTGATGCACTCGCAGTGCTTGCGGTAGGGTATGGTCAGCCACAAGTGCTGCGTATTGGTCCGATGGTAATCGATGTTACCGATTTTTGCATACACTTCTCGGAGATGACGTGGGAAAGTGGACATCTTAAGATAGGCTGGTGGGCATCTAAGTACACACCATGATCGCATGCAAAGACATAGTGGGCGTGCTAATGTTTTGCCAAGCGATTGCGGGATTTGCATACTTTGGCAGCTGATGGCTGCGTGCGAACGCATCTAGTGAGCGGGTCTGAACCGAGCCCTGAGTTCCTGCTTGTTCTTGCTGAAAAATAGCACTGTCTTTTACTGTTAATATACACACAGGGGCCTCTATATTAAATTCACCTGTACACCTGCTCGTTAAAGCAAATATCTAAATAGCCGATCATGTTGCAGCATCTCAACTCATAGCAAGAATATATTGGCCCTGATTCAGAAATGTACACTAACCTGATGGTTAGGATATGTTACATCTCAGATGGTGGGAGGACTACACATGCACAGGATATGTACTGTGCATGTGCAGCCCTCCTTCTGTGAGTTCACCCAAAGTGTCTATATGCCACAGCCAGGAATCTGCCAGGATGAGTAAGTTTCAGCTTAAGCAGCCTTGTCAAAGGAGCAACCCTGGTGAATCTATGGATGCTGCACTTGAATTGCAAATGCAATGCAAAAGGTTTCTTTCACCTATAGACACCTCGTACTGCATTTACATTTTGTTGGACGGTATTGCACAGTCACTTCTTTGTGGCTGTGCAATTCTGTCCATCTCTGAATCCATAGTGAAGAGCAGTTATTAAGGTCAAACACGAGAATAGGGAAGAAGTGTGATCAATGTGCCTTTGACTGTGGAATGATTGATGGTGCCAGACAGGTGATTTGAATATCTCAAAAGTTGCTGGTGTGCTTGGATTCTCATACACAACAGTTTCTAGACTTTGGAGTGAAAGGTGTGCAAAACAAAAACATCCAGTGAGCAGCAGTTCTGAGGATAATAAAGTCTTGTTAATGGGAAAATTCAGAGAAGATTGGCCAAATTGGTTCAAGCTGGAAGGAAGGCAACAGTAACCCTAATAACCATGCATTACAACAGTGGGATCAATAGGAGTAATTCTGAACATGCATCACGTCACACCTTGAAGTGGATGAGCTACACAGGCTCCATTCTTGTCACCTAAGAACAGGAAACAGAGGACAGAGAACAGCTAAAACTGAACAGTTAAAGACTGGAGAGATGTTGCCTGGTAGGACAAATCTAATTTTCTGCTACAACAGGCACATGGTAGGGTCAGTATTTGACATAAACAACATAAATCCTTGACACCATTGTGCCTTGTGTCAGCAATTCAGGCTGTTGTTGGTGGTGTAATTGTGTGGGGAATGGCTTCTTGGCACACATTAGGCCTCTTTATACCTATTGAGTATTGTTTAAGTGACACAGGCTGAGAAAGGTTGTTTACCATGTACATCCATTTATGGCCACAATCTAATAATCTTCTAATGGCTACTTCCAGCAAGACAATGCACCATCCCAAAAGTACACATCATCTCAAACTGGTTCCATAACTATTACAATATGTTCAGTGTACTTCAATGGCTTGCTCGTAATGTCGATATTCATCATTTGACACTGACAAATTAATGAAGGTAATGTCCCAAAAGTGTAGTAAGCACGAATTTGAGGTGTAGTCATTGTTACCAAATTTTCCATTTTCATGTTCACCTACGAAAAGTAGACATAGCCTTATTTTTCCAAGGGTCGTTTCTAAAACTTCAGAATGTGGGCATGCACTAGGCAGACAATTAAATACATTTACACATAAAAAAATTATATTTTACATGTATTTTATTAATTTTTATACTGCCACCATATTATGCAGCAATTTACAAAGAATATTCATCATCCATATGAGTCCTTGTTCCATTGGTGCTTACAGTCTAAACAGTTTTTGCAAAGTCTCTCCCTACATAGCAAACAGGGAAGACCTCTAATCATGTGTACCATAGTGCAGTGGCTCCCAAACTTTTTGAATCATGGCACCCTAGAGTATAAGGATTTTTTTCACTGCACCCCTAAGTCAACATTTTCCTATTGAGAAATTCAGAAGAAATTATTAAATTAAATTAAATAAATCGTACATACCTGGCAGCCTATGTTCGGTTAAGTGGTGGTGGACAGGGTTGTGCTTCTGTTTGTCCACATATTTTATGATGGGCAGCCATCAGCACTGGTTTTGACTATCACATTAGCCATAAATAATTTGATTTGGTCCTGGATGACCATCCTGTGGCACCCCTGCATGTGCCCCACAACACCCCAGTGTGGCACAGCACCAAGTTTGAAAGCAGTGCCATGTATAAGTGCAGGATAATCCAAAAGGGGAAATGTTTAAACATCCTTATAACCTGTATTTCTTCCCACTCCCTGGTTCATTCACTTCAATCTGGCTTTCACCCTCTCCTCTCTACAGAAACTGTCCTCACTAATATCAGTAATGACCTTCTTGCTGCTCCTCATTTGACCTCTCTCCCCTATACTCACTCATGTCTAACGCTGTCTCTCTGCTGTTTCCTCCTCATGTCCCAGCAATTTCTTTAATGTAACAGATCTAAGGCTGAGCTGATCATCTTCCAACCTTCCAAAGTACTCTTACCTGCCTTGATTTCATAAATCATCAACAACCTTAACATATATTTTATAGCACAAGTCCACTCTTGGAGTTATCCTTGACTCTGCCCTCTTCTTCAAACACAACATTCAGTTTTTCTCTCAATCTTGACATTTCCACCTTCAAAATATCTCCAGGAACAGATCCAGGATAAGAACCCTGGAGGCATCAAAGACCTTCATCTACTCACTGGTCATCTCTAGAAAGGATTACTGTAACCATCTCTTACCTGGCCTCCCTGACTCACACCTCTCTCTCCTCAAATATATCATTGGCACTGCTGCTTTGCTCATCTTCCTTATCAAATGAACTGGCTCTCATTTCCTTTCAGAACCCAATTGAAATTGCTCATACTTACCCATTACCCAATTCTCTCTCTTTCACATCTCCAACCTCATATCCACCACACTCCTACTTGCCAACTTCACTTTTCCAAAAACTGTCTTCTCGCCTCTCAAATGATTACCTCCTCCTATTCCTGCAACCAAGATTTTGCCCATGCTGCTACTCATCAAAGTAACTCTCTTCCTTTCCCTATCAGACTATCCACCACTCACCAAACCCACTACCCTATGATCCTCAGTCACTGTTACTTTTCTCTATGTCACTCCTGTCGGTCTTCCCCTCACTTTAGATTGTAAACTAGATTGAAGTAGGGTCCCCCCAAAAAATCATAACTTTATTCTGGTGCCCAAGATGGCTGCCTCACCTTTTACATGCTTCTGAACATTTCCATAAAACAGCTTAAATTGTACAAAAGTGACATCAGAAGCACAAGAAATATCCAATGACTTACCTTTATCTTGTACTGCAATACATGGACATCTCTCCAAAATCAATGGATTGCATTCCTGCCCTGAGATTCACATTGGATTGGATTGAAACCTCTGCCCTCTCCACTAGAACTCAGACTGGCATTACCTCTGCAGTGGACACCCAAGAGCAAGGTACTGTGGAATACAAATTATCTTTGGCTCCCCACTAAGACATCATTCACCTCTGTTCTCTGCTCAGCAAATAACTCTGATTTCTTGCATTAACAATCTAAAATACAGTATCCCCAGTCTCTGAAATCTGGAAGTCTGGTCATTTTAAAACACATGATCCAATTTATTTTTTCCCCTGGAGAAATGTTATCTTTACCCTTGCACAGAATATCCACTTCAAAAGGAGCATCACACTGGGATTTTCACACCTATGCAATAGGAATGGCTTCTAACACCTTTCTGCAAGCCTGCTTTGCCCTGGAATAAATTGAGTGACTCTAAATCATCAACTGAAAAGACAAGTTAGTTTATTTAGATACTCCTTATTCAAAATATACTTTTTGTTCAAGAGAGAAGCAACTGGACATAGCAATAGCCAAATTAAATTAGACTGCTCATGAATTCCATTATAACTTCTGGATCACAAATAGAGTTGAGAAAACAGAAAAATAAAAAACTGCTTGATCTTCTCTCATCATCAAATGCAATTCATGCTCTCTCATTATCAAATGCAAGTCATGCTCTTTCATTGATGACCCAATGTATTTTTACACCTCCAGCTTTATGCATTCACTTCGCCCAACCATGAGCAGCAGTTCCTAATGATCCAGCACTGTCTTCCATTCTTAAATCCCTTGGCATATTCAAAAAAACTCAATGGAGCAGTTGTGGGAAGTGAGGACGAAAATCTCCTATCCGCTGTAAACACCTAAGTTCCTTGCCTTCAGGTTCACCAGTTTCATATAGGAGACAAATAGAAGTGGTACCTATCAAACCGCCTTGTGCTTGGAAGAACAGATCATTAAACTCTCACTCTGTGACTGACATCCCCAGAGCCCCTACACTCAATATAAAGAAAACTACCTCTGGTATGCCTAATCAGGTCTGTCCTTTGTAATGTAAGAATCTATAAGAAACAAGACTGCCACAATTGCTGACCTTACTGAATCTGCAGATCTTGCCTGTATTAGAGAGACTTGGCTAGACAAAAATGCAGCACCTATATTGGAAGCTGTAGTTCCAACAAATTATTCTGTAATTCACAACCCTAGACTTAACCGCAGGGGAGGGGGAGTGGCCATCTGCTTTAAAAAAGCACTTAAACTTAGGGTCCGACCAATGGAAATTACTCACTCATTTGAGTGCATCACTGTTTGGAGTTCTACAGAATTAGGATTCAGAGTACTTCTCATTTACCGTCCCCCTGGCGATGGAAAGATATTTCTCCAAGAATTTGCAAATATTGTTGCTGGACTAGGTCTGGAGCATCAAAGATGGCTGATCCTTGGGGATTTCAATGCATGGGTTGATGATGAGCTCTCACACCTTGGCCAGGATCTCCTGTGCACAATGAATGCTCTGGACCTCACACAAGTCATTCCTTCGGCTACTCATATAAGTGGTCACACTCTTGATCTTGTCTTCCAGATTGGATTAGATGTCTCTGACCTAAAAATAAACCCAGTCATGTGGTCAGACCACCACTCAATACACTTCTCAGTCACAACCCCTCAAACTTTACCCATGGAGTTGACAAGGTATCGTTCAAGAAGGGGCATGACTCCCCAGGCTCTTGCAGCAAACCTAGATCTTTCTGTGGTAATGGGGGCCTGTGAAGATCCTTGTTCCCTTGTCCATTACCATAACAGGGATGTGACAGCTGCTATGGATATTATTGCCCCTGTGCGTATATGACCCCTCATACCACACCATCAAGCCCCTTGGTTTGACAATAGTGTTAGTGAACTCAAGAAAAGGGGGCATAGACTTGAAAGACGATGGAGGAAGATGAACCTGGGAGAGTATAAGTTAATACTAATCAAACATATTAGAGAATATCAATCAACAATCACCCGTAATAAAACAGAGTTCCTTTCAAATGAGATCAAGGCAGCAAACAATAGGCCAGATCAGATTTTCCTTACAGTGGAGATGCTTTGCAAACCAACATGCCTGCAGCATGATGAATCCCTCTCACAGTCAAGATGCAATGAGTTTGCAAAATTCTTTGCAGATAAAGTATCCTCCATCTGGGCTGGAATCCCCACAGCGCTATCAAAGGAGTGCCAAACTACCAAGCCTGCCAAGGCTAGCCACCTGTCTGCCTGGAACAGCTTTAACATAATGGATGTAAAAGACATTGCTAAAATTATCAGAATGTTGCGACCCACCACCTGTGATCTGGACTCTGCCTCAACCAAGCTTCTCATAGGGTGTATAGACATTATTGGCCCTGTAATTGCAAAAATAGTTCAATGCTCTTTCCAAACAGCCATTTTTCCAGAACCACTAAAGGAAGCCATTGTTAGACCACTTCTTAAAAAACCTAATTTAGACCCCGACTGCATGATCAACTATAGACCAGAATCAAACCTTCCTTTTCTAGGAAAGGTCATTGAGAAAGTGGTGGCAATGCAACTGGAAACCCACCTGTCTACACATGATATCTAGGATCCATTCCAGTCTGGATTCAGGAGAAGACATAGCACTGAAACAGCCCTGGTATGTGTGCTTAATGATTTTCTGATGGCAAGAGACAGAGGTGATCATTCAATCTTAATCCTTCTGGATCTCTCAGCAGCATTTGATACTGTGGACCATGGGATTCTGATTGAGCCACTGAAAAATTCTGTGGACTGGATGGCACAGTCCTTAGCTGGTACAAAACCATTTCTCACTGGCAGATCACAGAGAGTTTCTTCTGGAGTAAACTCTTCATCACCAGTGCCACTTCCATGCAGTATCCCACAGGGTTCTATACTATCTCCCATGCTTTTTGCAGTATACATGATACCATTGGGTGAAATAATCAGACATCATGGCCTGGTCTACCACTGCTATGCAGATGATACACAACTGTACCTGTCCTTTGCTCCAGGTACAAAGGACCCAATAACAACCCTAAATGGCTACCTAGCTGAGCTTCAGAAGTTGATGAGTGTCAGTTGGCTGCATCTGAACCCTGATAAAACAGAGGTCCTTATGATAGGTCACAGGACAGGGCTACAGCATAGCCAACCAACAGGACTTATGCTTGGGGGTTCAGAATTACAAAATACTAAACATGTGCAGAATCCTGGTGTTGTCCTGGATAGTGGATTGACACTTAAACATCAGGTATCAGCCACAATCAAATCCTCATTCTTTCATCTGAGGAACATAGCCAGAATCAAGCACTTAATTCCCTCAGAAGATCTGCCTAAAGTCATACATGCATTTATAGCATCATGCCTAGACTACTGCAATGCCCTCTACCTTGATCTCCCAGCAAAAGAATTGTACCACTTGCAGATGATACAAAACGCAGCTGCCAGGCTATTAACCAACCAGCCACATTCCAGTCACATAACACCCATTCTCTACTCCCTTCACTGGCTGCCTGTCAGATGGCAAATTGTTTTCAAGATCGGCTTACTAGCCTACAAAGCCCTACATGACCATGGCCCAGGGTACCTGAAGCAGCTTCTGATTCCTTACCGTCCTTCTTGATTACTGCGATCCATTGACGAAGGACTATAACAGTACCTAGAATCTCATGGAATTCGTCTGAGGGTCGAGCTTTCAGTTTTGTGGCTCCAATCTTTTGGAACTCACTTCCCCGCACAGTTTGAGAGGCCTCCACTCTAGAATCCTTCAAAAATAGACTCAAGACTCACCTATTCACCCAAGCATTTCACTAATGTCCCTTGTTTAAGCTTATTTTGTATTCTGTACTGTAAATGTAAAGCACTTTGAGTCCTTTAGGAGAAAGGTACTATATAAAATTATTATTATTATTATTATTATTATAACTAGCCGTGGGCTGCTGAGCCAGTCCTGGTTCCTAAAAAATACAGGGGAAAAAAATGAGTAGGGTTCCCCCATATTTTAGGAACCAGCACTGGGCTGCTGAGCCAGTCCTGGTTTTAAAAATAGTGGAAAAAATTGCCTAGGGGCCCCCTTATTTTTAATACCAGCACTGGGCTCAAATCCGGCCAAGGTGTAATGCCACAGCCAGCGGAGCCTTTCACTAGGTCTCCCTGGCCAAAGCATTATCATGCCAAGCTGGTCAACCCAAGCTGAAGGTCTCAGGGGAGATGGGGATGCCCCTATAAATGGGTCCCCCTCTCCTGTGCACCCTAGGCTGTGGGTGCAGGGGTAATAGTGTTGAAAATATCATTAAACTATTATTTTTACAGTGGATCTACAGGTGTCAGCGTGCCTGCCCTTTGGCACATTTGGAAATACAAGTGCCAGCAGGCGGCTGGCACCCATACCCATGCTGTAAAAAAATTGTTAAAAAACCGCAAGACACACACACTGTAGTAAGTAAAATTGTATTATATAAATTTACCCCTTAGTGTCTTTCAACCCTAATAGTGACCTGTGCATGCTTCTTTTTTATATGATTTAAGATCCGATTTTTAAGTTCTATTTGCATTCGTTTTTGGAGCAGAAAGTTAAAAACCGAATGCATTTACATCTAAAAAAATCGACTCACATCACATTTGATTTTGAAATCTTTTTCTTTTTCAAAATTGAATGTTAGTAAATTAGAGATTTTGGCAATGAAATACACTGTCAATTTGGGGTCAATTTCAGTCGATTTAACTCAACTAGAAAGTCGACCATTGGTAAATATACTCCTAAGTATTAAATATATTAAGATTATAAATCATGAAAACTAGACCAAACCAGAATAGCTCACTTATTCATTATTATGTATATTTAATCATAAGTATATACAGTAACTGCACATATATGCAACATATACATAAAAACATCAATATTAAAAAACTACAAATACAGGCATCCACAGTATTGCGAAAAAATGCATATATAAATATTATTTATTATTCTTTATTTATATGGTGCCACAAGGCAGCACCTTACAAAGTTCATAAACAGAAACAGTATAAACAAAATAAGAAAAAAGTGATGCAGTAGAAAACAGAAAACATAGCAGAACTAGGACAAGGTTTATAAACATTGCTGTATCAGCAGTCATAATACCCAAATAAGCAAGGGGTTGGCTAAATCAAGAATTGGTGCCATTGTTGGCAGTGGAGAGGAGATGATGGTATAAGTTAGAGAAGGAAATGCACATGAGGGAAAAGGGCCCTGCTTTTGAGAGCTAACAATCTAAAGGGGTCTATACACAGAAAGTCAATGTAACAGTTGGATCAGGCGGACAGTAATTATTTGTGTTCTTTGATAATAATGGTAAATACTGCATCAAATATTATATATAGTAGCCCATATATCAGCGGTAATAAATGAGACAGCATGGCAGCTGAATTGTGTCCCAGTATGCTCACCACAAGTAGAAAATTCTAAGCAGAAAGTAGGGCTCCACAGATCACCGGTGCAGTTTTCCTGTCAGCCGGCAGTGACCATACCAATGAATGCTGGTTGCTGTGAAGGGAGACCTCAGCGATGATCGGGTCTCTGTAGCGCTTCACAATCTGCAGTTCAACTGTGAGTCTCAGAGAAGTCCTGTCAAGTGCAGCTGCTAAATGATACATGTGTGCAGTTCTGGAAGCAGCGTGAGTTAAAAGAGGACTTCTCCCACTAGATCCTTAGATAGGGAGATCCATGTTGAATGGCTGGTCTACACACGGTATGATTAAACAGGATGATATGAATAATAATGATGTTATTATATAGTTATCATTCATATCGTCCTGTTTCTGGCCCCCTCAAATGACCAAATGATGGTCGATGCACGGGCATGAATGGTCGATATAGATATCGACCATCACCCGTGCATACAGGCCAACATGGTTAGCCTGTTTATGGTCGTTATAGTAGTTGGGGGGGTTGCTGCATGTGCTGGATGTTCTGTCCAGCACATGCAGGATGACCAGATAACGATCGTTATCATTATCTGATAGTCTGATGGTCTGACCGAGTGTGTACCCTCCATAAGTGTCTTCATACCAAAGTTATTAAAAGAATATTAGAACAAACTTACATTTTAAAATGACATTGTTAAGCAAAATTGTTTTTTGCAATGCCATTTTACAGCAGAAAATACTGTAAAGACATACAAGCAGGGCCAGATTAACAATGGGGCGGATGGAGCTACAGCTCCAGGCCTCCACATAAAAATAGGCCCAGTCTCATGACAACATGATGTTGACTGGCCATCTGCTCTCCACATGGTCAGCCATAAATCATAAGTAGTAAATTTGTATTTCTATTTACCTCACAAAATGAAGGATTTGTTTCCTTTTACATATTTAGGGAGACATTTGAGCAGACAATATAGGGGGTACACGCCCACATGGCACTGGCCACACCCACACAGCACTGGTCACGCCTCCTCTGCTTCTCATAATAGGCCCTTTGGTCATTTTCAGCTCCAGGCCCATGTGGCCATCAATCCGGCCCTGCATACAAGAATTACAAACTTACATGTATGTTGTTTTAAATTTAAATACTTTTTTTAATCAGTAATAACAGACTTGTGCATTGACTTGTTGAAATTGAACCTTTGTTGGTTTCAAGTTAAGGAAATATTATTTTCCAGTCTCTAAAGAGGAAACACTTTTACAAAATACTCAACTGATCTACATAGGCACCTTGTCACACATCCTGTAGAGACTGCACATTCTATTGAATGAAGTGCAGACAGGAATAAAATGGTCAGTATAGTGTTTGAATACCAAATAAATTACTCTGGAGACTTTTGATATTGGGCAGCAGCCAGTGAACAACGGTTTACTTCTATCACTACACGTGGAACTACTTATCACTCCAAACACATACTGAACAATGTAAAACTTAGTCAGCAACCATTCATGACAGTTTCTGAGCATTACTGAATTTTCATTGTGTCACTGACAGCAACAGGTGTGTAACCACAGTTTCAGCATCCCATAAAAAGATAGATTGCAGAATAATCCCTAGCTAGCATAAAAACATACTGGTTGAGTGTTAGTGGATTCATATACATTGGTAGGTTGGTTGTCTTTTTTTACATTAGAAAAAAAACATTTGATCCTATTATGTTTAGCATTAAACAGACAGACCGATAGACACACATAAATTAAGTAAAAATTAGATTGTTGTTAAAGTTGTCTTCCACTTTAAGGACCCTATGTATTAATAATAACAGAACTGCAGCAAATTTTAAGGTTTGTTATCGCGGATATTATTTTAATTTTTTTCATGAAAAATTCCCCTCTATGTACAAAGGGGAACTCGCAGGGACAGTGGTTGTGGTAACTGCTGTTCCTGTGAGGCGTATTGCAGAAGTCTTTCACATTTGCAAAAGACTTCCGCTGTAGAAGGTGAAACAGCTGGTGGCTGGAGGCTGCAGAACAGAGATCGAAAAATCTCTATCACCTTACACATATATAGAAAGGGTATTTTCAATGTTGCTCAGATTTTCTGTAGCAGGAGAGATCGTACAAAGCAGCTTCAAGGCCTGTACTATTGTGGTGAAGGAAGGGAATTTAGTACAGTATTTACCTAACATGGAAAGCCCCTTTAGATCCCTATGTGACATTTGCAATATTAATGCATGTCAATAAATGTTTTGCATTTTAGTAAAGTTGCTCATTTCTTGTAATAAAGTGCTTGTAATGTTTAAATGTAGTAAATATCACCATCTTGAGGTCATTTTTCTAACTGCAAGCATTTCTCACTTTAATGGTTTTTCACATGCTGTGTTTATTATTTATCAAGGTCATTGACTGAAACAACCCTAATAATGTAAGATTTTAAGTGGAAATTACCCCTGACTTTAGTGAATATAAGTTTGATGTTGGAAGAATTTATGCCAACATCAAACTTATTTTCATCTTCTGTATTGCAGATGAAGTTCTATTCTACTTCATCCACATTATATGGTATCCTTTTCTATGAATGTGAATTGTGAAATCTTTGATTATTTCAAAAACTGGAAAAATTATAAGAGATTATATATAAAACACATAAATGTATTTTTATGTACAAAAAAAAATCAATAGATGTTTGTTTACATTTCAAAAACCCCATACAGTGTTTTCAAAACAATTACCCCTGCATTAATGCTATTATATTAATATACTGCTGATGGCTAGTGAATAATTTAATCTACAGTATTGCAGGTTTCTTGGACAGAGATCAGTTATCGTTTGTGCTATGTACAAAACTATGCAAATTTATGTTTATCATAATTACTTCCATTAACTTAACAATTGAAAGAATATGTGTAATCCTGTAATGAAGCCAGTGTCATAACGGGTTGTGTCAGTTGATACAGTAACAAGTATGTTAGTATAATTACTCACAATGCAGTCAGTGCTCCTGCCTAAGCCTATGGCATGAAAACAAATTGGGAAAACAACATTTTTAATAAGATATAAAGACTTTTATATCTGGTCCTCTGTATCGTTCCAGCACATGTCAACAATTGTAGCTTCTCATTAGAGTCAACCTCTATTGCAACCTTTGTACTTTTTGGTAGCTGTCCCAAAGAGTAACCCAGTAGTGCTTACTTATCATGGTTGTTCCTGCTGCATGACATATCTGACATTTGTATAACATAATGATATCCCTGAAGGGCACTGTTGCCTCATTATTTAAGTACGTGTTTCATTTCAACAAGGGACATTTAAAAGTAAACCTTAAAAGCAAGACCATAATTCTTCACCCAGTGGCATCTGACAATAAGCAGAGCTTTAGCAATTAATTTTCTATGGAATCTCATCACATTCTACTTTAGTAAAACAAATAATGATGGGTTAAATGCAAATTTGCATATAATTTAATGTGACTTATTGCAGATCACTGAAGGGAATGAATAATTAGATCTTTGTTGCTTATTTGCATATTTGCTTACAAGTCCATCAATAGCATTACCATTATTCAAAACATCATAATACCATTATGTTATGCAACAAAATGACCTTTGTTACCTAGAAAAGTGTACGTTTCTTTTTTTGTGATTTATGATGTGCCCTTAAATGATGCCAGTTTCAGTAATAGGAGTTAATTGTTTAGCACAATTAGTTGTATGACACCAAATAACCTTTCATGAAACTTAAAATCTTAATATTCAAATTAATGGTAATAATGGAGAATACACTATTAGATCTTCTGTATATTAAATCATTAAAATATAATTTTAAAAGTTATGTAGCTAAATAAAAATCTAAGTATTCCACCATATTTTTATTAAAAATACATTGTTTTTGATTTATTGTTGTTATTAATTCTCCATGATGCTACTGTATTGTATATAATCTTCTTAATGGTTGCAAGGGTTACTTTATTCACTACCATTTATATAAAGTTCTATCAAATAAGTAAAAGAGCACCATAAAAGTAACATACTGTAAAGTAAACAAAAGAAACAAAACAAAAAAGAAACACTAGTTTTTAAACTCCATGTATACATACAGTACATACAAAATAAATCTATAGCACAGTGGAGCGCTGTCTAACCAACTTACATCAAAAGTGTACATGTATCATAATTAATACTTTAATTAATAAAGCATGTTTAAAACAATTTGTTAACCTTAAAATACACGAAACACTCATGAAATACAATACAGTGATAAAATCATATAAATGACGATTGCGTGATTCTATCTAATAGGTAATATAGACAGGGTACCATCTCTCAGTCCAGATTAATATCTTTATATTCAATTGTCATAGATTAATCCTGTTGGTCTTGTCTTGGACCCAACAATGTTAGTAAAATCAATGCCATACAGTGTTAGGAGCAAACTGCAGTCATTAGTAAAGCATGTCAAAGACAGATTTTGTTATGTCTGCAATCCACTTTGTACTTTCTGCAGAGCAATGATGTCTCCCAAATAAGAGAGTGTTAGCCACAGTAGGCTCCTGTTCTTTGAGCCGTTCATCAGTCTGTAGCTATATTGAATGTTCAAGCAGGTGGACAGCAACTACTGTACATAAAAGCCATCTGGCTATTTTCTCTCCCTGTGTGGTAGAGCAGTGTCTTCTCCAGAAGGAAGCTCCATTTGTTGGTGGCATGGGTGCATCCTCCTCTGGTCTGTAGCCTGCCTTTCTCACTGTGTGGTGTGTGCTGCCAGTGATTTCCTGGGCCACAGCTACTGTTCTTAGCCAAGTATTGCTGTTAGCGTGCTACTTCATGTGCTGGCGATGTTCCACAATCATCATAGGGCTTGACGGGTTTCTCGGCCCTGTGGCTGATTCCTAATGAAGGAGTATCCGGCCTTCTACATTGTGTTCTTAAATTCACCTTTTCCCCTACTAGCACTACAATGTGACTTCCTTATCTGCAGCCCTTGCCATTTGCACAGCTCTTATTTGTTGTTAGTGAGGAGCTTTTTTTTATCAGCGTGTAGAGTTAACTATTGGTAATGGAGGTGTCAGGTTGTGACCTAGGATCGGTCATTGCTCACCTTTGCACCGGCTTCCCCTGATCTCCTGTCTGGTCAGACATCGGGTGCAGCAGAGGGTACATGCTGAGTATTCTACCTAGTGCCATGTGAACTGCCTTGGACTGCTACATGCCTGTTTTCTGCGGTTGCCGTCATGGACACGGCCATGACAGTTTGCATCACCTGACAACTCCATACCCAATGGTAGCATGATGGAGGTCAGCTGACGCAGTCCACGAATGATCTGCTACTGCAGGGGATAAAGCCAAACTGTGGACCACATGAAGTTGTCTGAGCAATGTTGTCATTTCCTTTGTCTACTGATGCTCTTGTTCCAGGTCCTATCTTTGTGTTATTCCTGTGCTTAACAGTGCCGACTACAGTGTGCTCTGAGCATCTCGCCTGTGTGCAAATCTATTGCCATCTCGCTGTGCAAAAATGCGTCCAGCACATCTCACCTGTGTACGGAGCCATTGCTACCTCATTGTGCCACAATGTGTTCTGTATATCCCGCCTGTGTGTGAAGCCATTGCCACCTCGCTGTGCAAAAATGCATCCAGCACATCTCACCTGTGTACGGAGTCATTGCTACCTCGTTGTGCCATAGTGCGTTCTGAACATCTTGCCTGTGTGCGAATCCATTGCCACTTCGTTACGCAACAGTGCGTCCTGTACATCTCGCCTGTGTGCGAATCCATTGCAACTTTGTTGCATACAGTACGTCCTGCATATCTTGTCTGTGTACGGAGCAATTGCCACCTCATTATACTCAAGTGCATCCTTCGACAATTCATCTGTGTGATGAACACCTGCCTACTCATTGTACCACCATGAATCCAGAACCTCCCTTTAGCAAAATTTACAACTGCCTCTCCTCAGCATCATTGTGCCTCATAGATTCTCTGGAGTATATTTTGGGAGCTATACAAGGGTGTAGCATATTTCTGGTAGATATATCCTCTAGGGCCAGTGTAGCAAGGTTCTCTATTCCCCATGGTATCAGTCACCAGTGCAAAGGACCGCGACCTGCCAGCTGGGTGCAGCTAAGCCCATATCCCGCTAGGAGGGGTCACTGGCGAACACCTCCCGGCTGGTTAGACTCCGCAACTTTGTACTGGTCTCACCAATGACTGGTACTTGTGAATGGGAAGATCTTGTGTACAGGCTCCACGTTTCAGACTACCTCATGTAGCCCTGAACTTCAGCTTGCACCCCTCAGCAGGGGATCCCATACAGCCAGTCATGACAGGAGGTAGCCAAACATTTTAAACTTTTTGGACATTCCATAGCTATCTTAAAAAAATAAGATATTATAGACCATGCCTCTGTATCCATAAGAGGAGGTGGCAGAGCTGAGAAACTCCATAACCTTGAGACTAGGAGGATTTTTCTATTAAATACTTTGTCCCCTATAGGTATGAATGAAATGATCACTTGAAATTCCTTTGTATAAATTTGTGGTGCTACACATGAATTGATTAGCAGCACATATGTGAAACATGTTTAGTCATCCATGATTTATTTAGTGGCGGTTTCAATATGTATTAGCATATAATATGTTGTTTCCCCTAACCTCTCCCTCTTTGTAGTTATACCTTGTTCCCTTGTACTCTGCTTTTGCTGTACATACATACTGTAGCATGATTTTTATCCTGGTTGCCCTCTAATTTTCTGCTTTTTGTTGCTGGTGTTATCCACTTCACTTATGTGTGTTTTTAGTTATGAGCACTGTCACTTTTATTTTGTGCTTTGCACAGGAGGTTTAACCGAGCTTGACAAGTGTTTATCCACTACCATGGTAACATCATTACCATGGCAACTGTTATGTAATTTACGGGGGTGAATGTTTCTCTTCTGGTAAGTCTGGTGTCTTTTAATTCCCTTTAATGGTTTTTAAAATAAGCCAGCTTACTTTATTCTGTGCTTGCTGTATTGCTGTTACTCCTGATGAAAGGGCATGGGAGCCCTGAAACGTTGACAACAATATGTTAGATCATCTGTTTAAATGCTGTGGCTGTACCTGGTAAATTATACATGGAGATGCTTTTTCTATTACATACATTTTCTGTGATTTTAAAACAAAAAGCAGTGGGTGCCACCTCTTGTTAGACACACACACACACACACACACACACACATATATATATATATATATATATATATATATACACACCGAGTTTGGATTTTTCCCTCCAAAAAAACTCAGAAAGAGGCAAAACGTCATCTTGCATGGACAAACATCATCATTCCATCATTCACAGTGGAGGAAGAATGGGCTCATTCCTCAGATGTACATTTAAACAGTGAATGACAATATTATCCAAAGTGAATTGGGGCATTAAAAAAACTACCTTCTTCCCGCCGGTACTAAATACCAGTTGGGAGTCATCTGGCTATGGTGCTTTTCTCTGAGTAGTGATGTGGGCATGCATTGTAAGTCCCCATCATGCAACTGTAGATAAGAGGGAACTAAGGGCCGGATTCAGAGCTGAACGTGACCATCGGGCTTGCGATGGAGACCCTGCGGTAGGGTCTCACTGCCGCAAGCCCTGGAGCTGATTTTGGCTCTATCAGAGCCAAAATCACTCCCACTGGCATCACTAGTGTTGTCAGTGGGGCCGGCTTGAGACGGTAGGCGTTCCCATGGTGAGCCCGCCGCTCGCCGGGTCTCGCGCATGCGCACGACGGAGCTCCCTCCATCGTGCGCATGCGCAGTGGGGAACATTGACCCGCTTGCGAGCGTCCTGCCGCTCGCAAGCGGGTCTGAATGACCCCCTAAGTTTGAAAGAGGAGTCTTTCCTGTAATCATCAGCCATTACAGTGCTGAAAATCATGGAGTCAAGGGATTGGGGAACATCTCCTCAAAATCCTCTTACAAATTTAATGAGGGAAGTCAACCCAGTTGTCCTAAAGGTAATCATTAAAAAGCAGAAAGCCCATGTTTTCATATCACAGATATGGAGTTTTCCTAAAATTTTACATAATTTAATATTTTTACTGTAAAACTAAAATTACAGACTGGACATTAGGCCTGTTTCAGAGACGTATGTAAACCTGATGATTTATGTACATCTCCAATAGTTGAGCACCTGCACATGTGCAGGTCACCCAGTCCTATTTGATCACATTATTAGATATATTCGTTTATCATTTATCATTTTCACCAACATATGGACAAATGCATTAATAATGGTTGAATCGTTATCATTTTATAATTGTCTGCAAGAACAATCATTTTCAGCTGACTCATACAATAAGTTGATACTTACTGAGATATAATTGTTATTTTTTCGTAAATGCATACCACACACAACAATTATAGAAATATGTTAACTGAAAATTATGCACAGAAAAATATTAGTCAAAACAGTTAATTTGAAAAACAATTACAATAAACCAAGTTTACACTTATTCTGTAGCAATTAGTGGCATCTCCAGAGGTGGGGCTGCAGCACAGTCCAAAATTCAAATAGGGGAGCCACACCAACTGCCATTTCAAACTGCCAAACATAGATGGCTGGGACTGACTGGCAGTTGGTGTGGATCCCCTATTTGAATTTTGGACTGTGCTGCAGCCCCACCTCTGGAGCCTCCACTGGTAGAAATGTTCATTTTTTTTAAGAAGAAAAAAAAACAGATAAAAAAACAATGATTACATGTACAGTGTTATTATTATACTGTATGTCTACTAAGAAAACAAAGTATAACTTTTATCTCTCTGAACTCGATAGTTCCAAAAACTAACCAACCATGTATTGGTCTAGACAAAAATAAATTTCTCCCGTCAAAAAATATTCATAGGAACTGGCATAAAGAAATAGCATAAGACTTTCAATAACCACTATGTTACTCCTGGGCTAGCCATTGATCACTCACCTGCACACAGCATGTGCTCTTAGCTCACAAGGAAACCTTCCCAATCTAATTCCCTAAAAGCAGTCTTTTCACACTCTCCTCTATCATTAAAAAAGATCTAAATTCTCCTCCAGTTGGACATCAGAAAAGTGCAGTGCTGATACCTTTGACTAAACATGTAATCCCATTATTTCATACTGGAGATCCCTGTGAGACAAATAAAACGTGAACTACCTCCTTCTGTAAAAGAAACTTCTGGAGAAAAATCTTTAATGACCATATGATATCCTTGGTAAATGCCATTAACCTGATGTGGCTAAAGAATTGAACATTCAGTATTACAATTACAGGCTTGAAAATAGTTACACATGAGTTACAGTATGTGCATGAGAACAAGAAGCATGTCTACATGGTTTTACTAGATCTCAGTAAGTCATTTGACATTGTTAACCACAGTCTCATCCTGTCATGATAAAAAGCAACTGGTGTAGATATGACCTTCTTGCATTCATTTCACAAGTGCTTTGCACACAGGACCAACAGGCGAGAGATGGAGATGAACTTTGGCCTGATCGCAGATTCTCGATTATCTGGAATCTGTGCATTTGCAGCATCTGTTCTGCTTATGTGACAGGCGGAGGCATTTACGGGGTGATGCAGGGGCAGGGATAGACGGCATTCCCAGAAATAGGTGCCCCGTGTTGGCCCCATTTTTCTGGGAGTGGCAGTGCCAGGATCTGCATCCATGTATGCAGTTTCCTAGCCTCGCAAGCCAACCAGCATGCATAAGCTGAGGCTTACTCAGTTGGCTGGTGCCATCCACTGATGGTCGCAATGGTTATCCAAGCCTGCGACAGACATCTCTTGCTGCATTTGCATATATGCAAGGACGGAGTTGTGAAGCTGCTTGTGTGCAGATTTGCAATTCTGTCCACTACTGAATCACCCCCTTAATACCTCAAATCTGTTAAATCAAGTTGTTCCATAGAGACCTATCCTATAGACATACTGCTTTTGCCATTGAAGGCGATGCAGAGATCTAGCTAAGCTGCACAAACCCATAGTCTTTGCAAAGCTATTTTATTAATAATGCAGCATCTACCCATTCCATATTCTATTCTAGAAGAAACCCTGGAATTTGTATCAAAATTCAAATGCCTGGGGGTATTTCTAACTGTTTTATATAGTGTTTCATTAGTTGTATAAAAAGCAATAACAGTCAAGGAGGTTGTACATCTGTATTTGCAGTCATTCATTAACAATAAAAACAAATGTGGAGCTATTCTTCAAAGCAAACACGGTAGTTTAATAAGACTAGGACAGTGTTTGCACATTATATGTCTCATACTGAGAACAATATCATCTTTTTATCTGTCGCTTAAACCAATGTCAACTCCATGACTGATATCTTTAATAAGAAAACTTGCTGGGTGAGGTCTCACCATCTCAATTTTGAAATCATGGCAGTTCTATGTCACACTTATTGTTGGTTTATATTATAAATTAATATAAGACAGCTTGTCATGTAAAATTACTTATTGAAGAATATATTTTATATGCAAAAAAAAATAAAGTTAAAAGTGAGATTAATTATGGGTCAATGCTATCTAGTCATTTTATTTGTATTTATCTTATTAATTATTTTTAATGTATTTTTTGATCCGCTTGATGGCCATAGAGCTTTAGCTCTTCATGACTAGATACAAATAAAAATAACTTTTTGAAATGTATCACTTTAATTGAATATTTATTTACAATTACGTTATCCAAACAAACTTTTGGAGAAAGATATTGCTTTCTTATTGGAACAAATAATATTTTTAAATTGAAAATAATTACTTTGGAGAGAAATATGGGAAAACTTATTGTTCTGCTTGTTACCTCAATCACTTAATACAGTAATTTTAATTAATTTAACTAATACTAAATGAGTGCAATGATACCAATATGTATGCTTTGTTAGGTTTGCATCAGGTAAAGGTCCCAAGAACATAGTACTCATTTCAATTTGAAACTTTTTTTTTATTTTGAATGTATTCCACCTGAATACATGTGCAGTGATTGCATGTATTTGTGTTTTTGTGTGTGCGCGTGCACCAAAAGGTATAATAAATGTAGATAGAGCTAAAGCTATAGTGTATGTACTGGTTTTGTGTAACAAGCACTTTGCATGGCATTTACACAGTACTGCTTGCGTACAAGACACCATTATTTCACACTACATGAGTTAAGCAAGTCTTGTATGACTGGGATTGAGATAGAATGAGTGGGTAGGTATTTTTCAATGGTTGGACATGTTCTAATTTTATTAACAGTTTCACTCTTTTTATTCACACTAGGAACACGGAAGATCAGGAGGGACTTGGGGGTGAATTTACTAAATATAAATTTGGGCTTCAATTACAATTTGATGGCCATCAAGGGCAATTTTGAACAGGAAATTACAGCATTTACTAAGAATCGGTTTTAGATGTCATTTGAATCTGCAGGCAATGCCCATCGGTTTTCTTTTTTAAAATTTTATATTGACATGTTAAGCGAGAATTTTGTAACTTGCTACCATGGACATGAAAAACATGTGTTTATTACATTATTACCTGTTCAATTTAACTTCATGATGTTCTTAAGAAGATACTTTCACAAAGAAGATCTGGATGCATCTCCTGTTATTAGAGAAAGGGAAAAATTAAGACCATTTGATTTATACCCAATAAGTTCAGCCCCAGGAGCACAAGAGACTGGTTATTGTCCCTACTGCACCTCCACCAAGTCAACCTCAAGCAAGGGATCCTGCAGTTGTGATGGTGCAAGCTATTTCTGCATTTGAACAAGCACAAATAGAAATCATGGACACTTAAACATGAAAAACAATCAAAAACATCACCAAAATGAGGCAGAAACACCACCAGCATTCTACCACTTATGCTAGCCTAAGCAGAATAGCCACAGCTGTTGAAGCACAAACCTCAGTGCAGTTAAGAATATGTTCAGGCCTGGAACTAATGATCGACTCCATCAGGGAATTAAATAATAAAGAGTTGTCCTTAACTCACAAATAGGATTACATATTTATGTTAATGAATATTATTACATGCAGAATGCATGTCATTTTTGGTTAAGTAACACGATTATGATTCATAGTAGAAGTAGTATTTCTATTAGTAGTAGTAGTAGCAGTAGTAGTAGTAGTAGTAGTAGTAGTAGTCGTCGCAGGAGCGTATTAAGAGAGGATAGGGGCAGTGTGCAGTATCCATATGGGGCTCCCTCCTGTCTACCCGGTGGCCTTCAGTGCACTGAGTGCAGCAGTAGACTGGGCACTAGTAGACTCTAAGGGGTATATTTACTAAAGTGTGGGTTTTTAGAAGTGGAAATGTTGCCCATAGCAACCAATCACATTCTAGCTGTTATCTTCTAGAAGGTACTAGATAAATAATAAGTAAAATCTGATTGGTTGCTATGGGCAATATCTCCATTTCTAAAAACCTGCACTTTAGTAAAATTGCCACTAGCACTGTACCAGAGTCTACTGCACATGCGCAGGTCATAGTATATATAGTAGTATGCTTTTTTTTGGACTCTCAACAATAATAATATTGCTTTATATGCACAACCATGTCCCATGTGTTTCCTAGGTATGTGCAAAACCTAAAAACATATATTACTAAAGCAGTTTGCATTCTGAACAGTAATAAACACAACAGACTAGAACATTAGTTTTAAAATATCCATACAGTTTGTACATCACATTTTACACTTTCTGGTCTGAGGAAACAGGTGTTGTCATTATTGAGACGGTAAACTACAGTATTTCCCCTTAGTATGTTTAAATACCTTCACTAAACCACAAAAGATCTCTGTTCTTGAAGACTGGATAAGTGATCCACTGCAATCAAAAACTTAATGGATGTGTTTCACATTACATGCAGTAAGCTTTATTATACTTACAGTCAAAGTAGTGTATCCCTGACCTATCTTCCCCCTTCTGTGCTGTGCAACTCACCAGATAGTATGAAGACCCCTCCAGACTCACTGTTTACTATCACATCTAAGGGTGCAGGTTGTTATTCTGCCAATTTGTGGAGTAGACAGCAGCAAACAACAATATCAGTGACCTTTGCCCAGCTATATAGCAACACAGCACCAGACTTATCAAGGGAGTGAAACCTGGATTTTAAAATTCCAAATGTACATTCTATCAAACGTATGGTTGTTGTGTGGGTCTCATTATATTTGCCTTTAGCAGGGGTCTGCTCTTGTGACAGAGGTGTAATTAGCCAGGAGAGGCACCCATAGTCAGAATCACCTGTAAGTAGAAGAATAAAAAACTAACAACTGAAGTGTTTTGGTTTGGTTTTGGATTTCTTAAAACATTTATAAAAACAGCTAAAATCATGAAATGTGACCCTGTTTTGTTCTATAGTATTACCATCAATAACATTCATTTCCAGTCATTTTTGACCACCTCACAGCACCTGAAATTACATGGGAGGGACTAAATGCAATCCAAAATACACAAGATTTGAATTTTAGATCTGAGTTCCGAACCTGACGAGGAAACCAAAGTCAGCACTCGGTTCTACTTTGAACCACAAAGTGACCCGAGCTGGAACTCGGATGACCTTGGAACCCCAAAGTTTGGGTGTGTTTGGTTTTCAGAAAGTCTGAACCACTCATCTCTGTTAAGAACAAACTAAAATAAAGATTATCTAAATAAAAATGAGTTAGGCTTTGGTGCGCAAAAACAATCTGGCTGCTTCAAGGATACTAAAAAATGGAGTAATACCAACTCCACATAAAGACTTTTGTAGATATTAAGTACCTTGATAGCGCTTATTGTGAAAACTCCTCTTTATGATCGGGATATATTAATAACTTACCCCACAGTATAAAATGATATCAATTTATTCATAATTATACACAACAAACATAAATTGGTCACACAATATTACATGGAGGAGAAAAGGGTTCCACAAAAAAGCTTCTCACCCAAACAAGGTGCTGCGGTGGGCAAATGCTAATTAAGCAAAGGGTCCCAGGCCTCAATAGCTTGGCACCACCGCAGATAGTGTGTTAGGTCCAAAAAGCGTAACTAGGTTCCCAAACTGCGTCCCTCCTGGTCTTCAATTATTCACCTTATTGCAACGCATTGCGGATCTCTTCAAGGATCCTTTTTCAAGCAAAGGTGACTAACAATCCATAGATAGCCCTTTTTATACCCAGGTCCAAACTCCGATTGGTCTCAAAATTCCCGCGTACTGACGATGGATGCGGCGGCCGCATCACTTCCGATGTTCGCCGGAAGTTTCATGCGTTCCACCTTGCTCCGACTTCCTTCAGAATGCCCGGAAGTCATATGCGTTCCACTTGTTAGCAGGGAGGCTCTCTTCTGGATTATCTAGTGGTTACTAGGGAATATTTGGGCTCCGGTTGCAGACATCTTGGTGTGGGCTAAATTCACAAAAAAGATAACGATGTACGGAACTATTTGCCCATTGTTATTAAAATAAACAGAGTGGATTAAGATCCAAATTCCAATATGTGTTACTGTGTTCATCTGGATAAAATATACCGTACTGTGTATTCCGGCATTGTCCATCTCAAGAAGCCAGCTGAACATTTCCTTATTTTAATCCTCCAGATGAGGTGAAAAAAGGTTGGAAAATAAAAAAATTAAATAAATAAAAGGGAGATAAAAAAAAAGAAAGGGGTTAGACATATTCACAATTAAAAATGGAAAATAAAAACAATTTCAATCTAATAACCACTTCAATTCAAAATCAAGGTTTAAGCCCTTTGGAGATAAAGTCTCTAAATCAAAAATCCACTTCACCTCACTAGTGGCTAGATGCTTCTCTATATCATTGGTTCTCCAGTTAGTTTTAATAAGCTGAATACCAAAGACATTTTTTATTTTTTTTTCATTTTTGTTATGAACTTTTGAGAAATGGTCTGAAAAGGAGTGAGTGTTAAATCTTTTTCTAATATTATACATATGTTCTGCCATCTATATTTTCAAATTTCTAGTGGTTCTCCCCACATAAAATAAACCACAAGTGCATTCTAAAATGTATACAACATTTCTCGAATGACACGTGATAAAATCTTTTATTCTATGTGATTTTCCTTTTATAGTAAACTCTATAATCTTTTTTGTATTTCCGTGTGATGATGCTGTAGTTCTACACATTAAACAGCTTCCACATTGGTGGAAGCCTTTTGTTTGCTCACTCCCTTGATTCTTTTCAGGAAGAGAACTTCTAACTAATTTATCTTTAAGAGAAGGAGCCTTTCTATATATGTAAACTGGTTTAGTTGGTAAAACTTCCCCCAATATGGGGTCATTTTTTAAAGTATTCCAATTTTTTCTTATGATATTTTCAATTTGTTTATGATGGGCACCATATTTCGTTATGAATGCCCATTCATAATTATTTTTCTTTTTTGAGATGTTTACTTTTTCTGTTAAAAGATCTCTCTTTACTTCTCTCACCTGTTGTTTGTCAGCAGTTAATAAAGAATCAGAGTACCCTTTTATTTTAAATCTTTCGGTCATTTCATCAATTTGTACATTTAAAGGGCATTCTTTAGTGCAATTTATTTTTAACTTTTAAATTGGCCGAGTGGTATGTTTTCCAACCATCTATTATGATGTTCACTACTAGCTGCAATGTAGGAGTTAGAATCGGTCATTTTTTTATGCGTTTTTGTACAAATATGACCATCATCAATGTAAATTACCAAATCTAAAAAGACTACTTCAATCCGACTAATATTAAAAACTAATTTAATATTAAAACTATTAGTATTTAAAAAGTCACAAAAATTATTGAGATGGGTAGATTCCCCTTTCCAAATAAAAAACACATCATCAATAAAACGCCACCAGGACACCAGGTTTGCCCCTGCCACTTTTACTGGGTTGATTGTCAAAATTTCCCAGTACGCCATAAATGAATTGGCGTAGCTAGGGGCAAACCTGGTGCCCATTGCGGTGCCTAAAATCTGTAGATAAAATCCTCCATTAAAGTAAAAGTAATTATTTTTCAATATAAAAGAAATGGCTTCTAAAATAAAATCTTTTACATTAACACTGTATGTGCTGATATCCAGAAAATATTTAACAGCCTGTAATCCTTGTTCCTCCTCAATTATAGTATATAAAGTGCTTACATCGGCAGTTATTAAAAAACAGTCTTCCGACCATTCAATTTGATTTAATTTTCTTAAAATGTCACCAGTATCTTTTAAAAAGGCCTGTGTTTGTGACACCAATGGTTGTAAGTAAAAATCAACAACTGCTGATAAATTGGAGGTTAGGCTGTTAGTACCCGATATTATCAGGCGTCCCGGAGGTTTAGTCAAATCTTTATAGATCTTGGGTAACACATACATAGTCGCAATATTGGGTTTCTCTATATTAATAAAATCCATTTCATTTTTATTTAAAACACCATTCTCAAAGGCTTTTTTCATAAGCGCCATCAGTGATATTAAAATCTTTTGAGTAGGATCACTTTTGAGTTTTTTATAAGTAGAACGATCATCTAATTGTCTATTAATCTCATTCAGATAATCATCCTTATTCATTAACACGATGCCTCCGCTTTGTCGGCTGGTTTTATAATCAAATTATCATAATTTTTTAAGGATTTTATTACCAAAAATTCCTTCTTTGTCAAATTCTGTTTTTTACAAGTTTTTACATTCTTCAATTCTTTACCCACCAGTGATGCAAAACAATAAATGCTGCCACTTTTTACATGTTTTGGATAAAACTTAGAAGCTGGTTTATAAGAAGTTTTAGAACAAACCATATTGATATCTTCATATTTTTCCGTTTGTTGCATAAGAAAAAACTTTTTTATGCTTAGTTTCCGGATATACTTTTCTAAATCAACAAATAGTTCAAAATTATCAACTTTAGCTGTGGGTGCGAACTTTAGCCCTTTTTGAAGGACTTTCATCTCACTATCAGTCAATTCGTGTTTACTTAAATTAAAAACCTTACTGTCCTCAGGAGCAATCCTAGTGGTTTTATTAATTGATTTTGGTGCAATTAATTTTTTAATGCCTCTCCTTTTACCTCTAGTGGTTTTTTTCTTTTTCCCTTTCTATTACTATTCCCTCCTTGGGGTCCATGGATCCCATTGTAAAAAAGGTGTATTTTCACCATCTTTTCGATTTTCCCTAAGAGGGTCATATCTATTTTGTATTGGTACCATATAATTTGATTCATTAGTTGATCTCCATTGTTGAAAGTTCCTTTTATTTCTTATTGGAGAATCATCATTTATTCGTCTTCATTTACCCCATTTTTGGTTATTCCATTTATTCCATTTATATCGATCTCCTATAGTTTTTTTCAAAGTTTTTTTTAGGGGGAAAAGTTTCTTTTGATGAAATAAACTGGAAATTTTTCTTTTTTACATTTTTTTCAACTTGTTTTGAGGATATTGGTATATCTGGACTCTCTGCATTCAACTCTCTTACATTTATATCTCTAAGGAACTTTTTCTTTTTCTTTACTTTAAGTTCCCTAGTATTCCTTTCTAATCTCTCTATAATTTTAGTTTTTCTTTCTCTTACATTTTCTGAATTGTAGAAAGGTTCTAGCAATATTTTTAAAGAGTCTATTTCCATATTAATTTCTCTTAGGTTTAACTGTCTCTCTTTTATTATGAGGTCAAATAAAGCTTGTGAACATTGTTTTAAGATAATGTTCCATTCTTTAGAGAAACATTCTTTATTCTTTCCAAAGGATGGTTCTTTCGTAATTAATAACCCCTTTGGTATGATTTGTTTATTCTGATAATGTTCTAAAGTAAAAATTTCCCACCAAAGACGATTCTCTTTTAACATAAGAGTTTCTAATTTATTCAGAATAGATGTGACATCTTCATCATGTACATTAGGATCTGAACTATCGTCAACAAAAAACATTTCTTTCATTTGTTGTAATCTAGTTTCACGTTAGGAGAACATAATGCAGCAGTAAGCTAAACTCTGGTATTAATAAAATACAAATATCAAAATAAAAATGAGTTAGGCTTTGGTGCGCAAAAACAATCTTGCTGCTTCAAGGATACAAAAAAATGGAGTAATACCAACTCCACATAAAGACTTGTGTAGATGTTAAGTACCTTGATAGCGCTGATTGTGAAAACACCTCTTTATGATTGGGATATATTAATAACGTACCCCACAGAATAAAATGATATCAATTTATTCATAATTATACACAACAAACATAAAATGGTCACACAATATTACATGGAGGAGAAAAGGGTTCCACAAAAAAACTTCTCAACCAAACAAGGTGCTGCGGTGGGCAAATGCTAATTAAGCGATGGGTCCCAGGCCTCAATTCTCGGAACCACCGCAGATAGTGTGTTAGGTCCAAAAAGCATAATTAGGTTCCCAAACTGCGTCCCTCCTGGTCTACAAGTATTCACCTTATTGCAATGCATTGCGGATCTCTTCAAGGATCCTTTTTCAAGCAAAGGTGACTTACAATCCATAGATAGCCCTTTTTATACCCTGGTCCAAACTCTGATTGGTCTCAAAATTCCCGCGTACTGACGATGGATGCGGCGGCCGCATCACTGCTGGTGTTCGCCGGAAGTTTCATGCGTTCCACCTTGCTCCGACTTCCTTTAGAAAGCCCGGAAGTCATATGCATTCCACTTGTTAGTGGGGAGGCTCTCTTCCGGATCATCTAGTGGTTACTAGGGGATATTTGGGCTCCGGATGCGGACATCTTGGTGTGGGCTAAATTCACAAAATAGATAACGATGTATGGAACTGTTTGCCCATTGTTATTAAAATAAACAGAGTGGATTAAGATCCAAATTCCAATATGTTTTACTATGTTCAGCTGGATAAACTATACCGTACTGTGTATTCCGGCATTGTCCATCCCAAAGAAGCCAGCTGAACATTTGCTTATTTTAATCCTATTAATGTAGAGAAACCCTATATTACGACTATGTATGTGTTACCCAAGATCCATAAAGATTTGACTAAACCTCCGGGACGCCTGATAATATCGGGTACTAACAGCCTAACCTCCAATTTATCAGCAGTTGTTGATTTTTACTTACAACCATTGGTGTCACAAACACAGGCCATTTTAAAAGATACTGGTGACATTTTAAGAAAATTAAATCAAATTGAATGGTCGGAAGACTGTTTTTTAATAACTGCTGATGTAAGCACTTTATATACTATAATTGAGGAGGAACAAGGATTACAGGCTGTTAAATATTTTCTGGATATCAGCACATACAGTGATAATGTAAAAGATTTTATTTTAGAAGCCATTTCTTTTATATTGAAAAATAATTACTTTTACTTTAATGGAGGATTTTATCTACAGATTTTAGTCACCACAATGGGCACCAGGTTTGCCCCTAGCTACGCCAATTCATTTATGGCGTACTGGGAAATTTTGACAATCAACCCAGTAAAAGTGGCAGGGGCAAACCTGGTGTCCTGGTGGCGTTTTATTGATGATGTGTTTTTTATTTGGAAAGGGGAATCTACCCATCTCAATAATTTTTGTGACTTTTTAAATACTAATAGTTTTAATATTAAATTAGTTTTTAATATTAGTCGGTTTGAAGTAGTCTTTTTAGATTTGGTAATTTTACATTGATGATGGTCATATTTGTACAAAAACGCATAAAAAAATGACCGATTCAAGCTCCTACATTGGAGCTAGTAGTGAACATCATAATAGTTGGTTGGAAAACATACCTCTCGGCCAATTTAAAAGGTAAAAAGAAATTGCACTAAAGAATGCACTTTAAATGTACAAATTGATGAAATGACCGAAAGATTTAAAATAAAAGGGTACTCTGATTCTTTATTAACTGCTGCCAAACAAGAAAAGTAAAGAGAGAAGATCTTTTAATAGAAAAAGTAAACATCTCAAAAAAGAAAAATAATTATGAATAGGCATTCATAACAAAATATGGTGCCCATCATAAACAAATTGAAAATATCATAAGAAAAAATTGGAATATTTTAAAAAATGACCCCATATTGGGGGAAGTTTTAACAACTAAACCAGTTTACATATATAGAAAGGCTCCTTCTCTTAAAGATAAATTAGTTAGACGTTCTCTTCCTGAAAAGAATCAAGGGAGTGAGCAAACAAAAGGCTTCCACCAATGTGGAAGCTGTTTAATGTGTAGAACTACAGCATCATCACATGGAAATACAAAAAAGATTATAGAGTTTACAATAAAAGGAAAATCACATAGAGTAAAAGATTTTATCACGTGTCATTCGAGAAATGTTGTATACATTTTAGAATGCACTTGTGGTTTATTTTATGTGGGGAGAACCACTAGAAATTTAAAAATATAGATGGCAGAACATATGTATAATATTAGAAAAAGACTTAACACTCACTCCTTTTCAGATCATTTCTCAAAAGTTCATAACAAAAATGAAAACCAAATAAAAAATGTCTTTGGTATCCAGCTTATTAAAACTAACAGGAGAACCAATAATATAGAGAAGCGTCTAGCCACTAGTGAGATGAAGTGGATTTTTGATTTAGAGACTTTATCTCCAAAGGGCTTAAACCTTGATTTTGAATTGAAGTGGTTATTAGATTGAAATTGTTTTTATTTTCCATTTTTAATTGTGAATATGTCTAACCCCGTTCTTTTTTTATCTCTCTTTTATTTATTTCATTTTTTTATTTTCTCACCTTTTTTCACCTCATCTGGAGGATTAAAATAAGGAAATGTTCAGCTGGCTTCTTAGGAATGGACAATGCCGGAATACACAGTACGGTATAGTTTATCCAGCTGAACATAGTAAAACATATTGGAATTTGGATCTTAATCCATTCTGTTTATTTTAATATTTAACACACTATCTGCGGTGGTGCCGAGCTATTGAGGCCTGGGACCCATTGCTTAATTAGCATTTGCCCACCGCAGCACCTTGTTTGGGTGAGAAGCTTTTTTGTGGAACCCTTTTCTCCTCCATGTAATATTGTGTGACCATTTTATGTTTGTTGTGTATAATTATGAATAAATTTATATCATTTTATACTGTGGGGTAAGTTATTAATATATCCCGATCATAAAGAGGTGTTTTCACAATCAGCGCTATCAAGGTACTTAATTTCTACATAAAACAAAGATTAATCACACACATACTGTACATTCAGTTTACATAGAAGCCATTCCCCTGACATTAAACTATCCTGACATTTCTTATAGAGGTATGCCATTCTCAGGATATAGGCATCATGACATGAGCCAGGACAGCCTGCTACAATACTCATTATGACCATTTTTGCATCACAGACCACTTGCACATTATGCATGCCTGGTAGACTTTAGAAAGCTATCCTATGCTAATGCCACTTGGTGTCCTAGCTAGGGAAGCAGATTGAGGAATATGACAAGACCTTCAAGGAAAGCTAGACCTGGGTAAAGTGTCTGGAATAAATGGACTGGGTCATACTTAATACTTGTGAGCTTGCTGACTGGATGGAGCCAGTTGCAAAAAAAATGAAAAACAAGAGCAGCTTGTGCAGGCCAAACCGTGCATGATAGTGTGCAGTGTTGTGTTCTACCTTATTTTGTCTGAGGTCATACAGATCATTAAATTGTTATGGTTTAACCAAAACATTTGCTTGACCTCACCATTAGATAAACCATTCAGATTCAGCCTACCTCGATAAAAACATTACCTATGTTCATTCTCTGCCTACTGGTTGCTTCTATTCAGTTCCCTCCAGTATGTAAAAATTGGAAAAGCTATATGTATTGAATTGACACACATGCTAATTTTTATACAACTAGAGTGTATCACATGGATTGGGCCCTTTGTATAGAAATAATGAAGCACACATCAGCAAAATGTTTAATGAGCCAAATTTGACTGTCTGAAGCAAGTTATTTATTTGGGTGGGCTTGCTATGGGTTTGCTGTAAGTTTTCAAAACCAACTCTTAGTAAATCCGGGTGTTTCTATACATGTAATGAATAACCGCCACACAACTGCTGGGACACTTCTGAAAAGGCTGTTTCAAAGCTTCACCTTATTCCACATTTGCAAACAAACTTTTGCATCTTTTATATGTGGAATTTAACCTAGAGTGTTCCCAATCCCACCTCAACCAAATCAAAGAGCAGTATGCATTGGCTGCTAGCACTATTCAACAAAAATAAACATTTTTCCAAAATGCTGATTTACAAATATAGGGATAGATGTACAGTACTAAACCTTGGAGATATATAAAGTGGAGAGAGATAACGTACCAACAAATCAGCTCCTAACTGTAATTTCTTTTAAAAACAATCTTTACTATGACAGGAGCTGATTGGTTGGTACTTTATCTCTCTACAATGCTTAGTACGTATACCCCACAATGTATTATGCCATTCTGTGTAATAGTAATGCGTAGCCATACTGTGTTAACAGAACTTTGCATTAACAGTGGCTTTTTGTTACTAAGAGGCATCAGAGACACAGATCATATTTATCCCACTCCTCTAGAATAAATCACTGGGACTCCACAGCAAGCCAAATAGGGAAGTAATACTTCGGCATTGGAAAGACACAACTCAGTGTCATGCCTGAGGGTTGGAGTTGGTTGGAACAGGCGTGGTAGGCTGAAGGGGAGCCTAGGAAGGCATGATTGATTTTGGGTGGCTTGTGCCAGGACTTCCTCATGCAATGAGGGAAGATAGGAGGCAGTGGAACTGCTAGAGGTGATGAGTCCGAAGGTGAGGACACTGCAGCAACTTTGTTAGATTGGAAACTGAATAGGATCTGTAGTGGTAGAATCAGATAGAACCCGCTGTAGTGAAATCGATGATATGGAATTGGTGAAGTAAGGTCGGATTGGAACCGATGCTGTAGAATCAATGGAATAGAATCAATGATGTGGGATTTATGAAGCAGGATTGGATGGAACTGATGTTTGGTGACAGTCAGGTTGGATTTGATCTTTGGAGACAATCGGAGTTTAACTGATGTTAAGCAATTGAATAACTTCATCGGTTTGAGACTGATTTTGATGAACTGAAGAACTTGATTGGTTTGAGACCGTTGTTGTTGAATTGCAGTACTAGATTGGTTTGGAACTGACAATGATGAATTGCAGTACTGATGATGGAAGTATCGGATGGGACTGATGGTTGGAGGTATTGGCTGGGACCTACAGTTGGAGTTATCACCTGGGAACGATGGTTGGAGATATCGGCTGGTACTGATGGTTAGAGATATTGGCTGGGCCTGATGGTTGTAGTTAGGAACAAGTCTCAGTTGAGATAACCCACACTGGAGCACAGATGAAATGGAGACTTTCAACCAGACTTCGAAAGTGGATTCACACGGACTGGAACCATTCAGATACAGATATAGAGAGTACCTTGGAGCACAGCACAGAGCTGTAACTTCAGCAGAAGCGACATTGTACTGGCAATGGAGGCCAGTAAGGAAATGGAATTTATAGGAGTGAATGCCCAGGGCTTGGATGCTGTGATCAGCTGGTCTGGAAGCAGCACTCTGAGTCGTAGAGGAGAGTAAGGTGACTGAATCCAACATGGCTGCGCCCATACAGAGTTTTGGAGGGAACTCTGGCATGCAGCTTGAGTAAACACACTGAGAGCACAGAGCAGAAACAATGTGGACAGACCTCATAGCCAGCTGAATGCAATATGCAGTGCAGGTGGACCTTTGCATCATCTGGCAGTGATGTGCAGCCACAGCACGTGAGGACCCCAGCGCCAGCTGAAACAAACACCGCAGAGGTAACCCATAGGAGAAACTAATAGAATATGGAAAAAATTACTCAGTATTGTAACACTCAGGTTACATTCCGCTTCTTAATGATTGTGCGACCATAATGCTGAAACCAGTGGCTGTTATAAGAAAAAAGAGTGGTATAATATATATTTTGATAATGATATTTACACAGAAGCATAATGAAATGACCACAGGGCCTTTTGTAGCTTTGTACTCCAGTAGTTTGCCATATTGAGTAAGAATTGTTAGTACAGTATATACTACAAACTCTTACTTTAAGGTGTATATTTACTAAAGGTCGATTTTAATCGATTTTGATCGATTTAAACATGATCAATATCGATGTTGTGTTTCTGGGGCTAAATCACACATTTACTAACAGACAATTTTTTATTTGGTTTTATAAGTATTAGTAAATGTGTGATTTAGCCCAAGAAACGCAACATCGATGATGATCTATTATGAACAGTTTTAAATTGATCAAATTGATTCAAATTGACTTTTGTAAAGATACTTCCCAATTATCGGAAATCTGCGTGTGTGCAGGACCCATTCTGCAAGTGTGCACAATAGATCCTGCATAGTCGCACGCAGACCCTTCAAAGCCTCTGCCTAATTAACAGGAAGAGGCAATTAAGGAGGGATGTGGGGGCGGCTGGCATTCTGGGAAATGTGGTGTGTTTGCCCCATTTTCTGTGAGTGGCCAGTCCATGATCTGCATTGCGTCTTGGGCTTGTAAGCTGGCCAACCTGAGTAAGCTGGCTGGAGGCCCGGCGCCGTCCACCATCGCAACTATCGAAATGCAGCAGGGGATTTCATACACCTCCTGCTGCATTTGCATAATAGCAAGGATCGTCTGTGTGCAGCTTTGCAATTGCGATACTTGCTGAATCAGCCCAATGTCATAATTGTGTCACTTAGCTGGAATATTAAAATTGTGTGCCTCTGTACTAGATTCAGTACATGGACTGCTACCTAATTCCACTATGTAAATTTACCACTATCTCTAGGCATATAAATTGTTTTTACAGTATTGTACTTCGCTAAGAACTCTATCAGCATGATTATACCAGTTAGTTAGAAAGAAAACAGATTGTTATTAAACAGGTCACTAGCTCTAATGTCTGGGTTAAAAAGGGGAAAAAATAACATATATCTAAGCATGTACACATTTGTTTAAGAAAGAATGTGACTGCTATGTCCTAATGCTGCCAGCTTACAGAGAGATTAATGGCACATTTGACCTGGCAGTTTTCTGACACTGTGAAAATTGAGAAAAATGATGGTCCAGAATCTTGACACAAAATTTGATAACTTTATTTATAACAAATGCATCATATAACATATCCTTTCTTGGAAATGTTCAGCAAACTGAAACATTTGGCATAAAATCTTCTACCCAATATTTACATTATGTTTGGACAAATATTGTCTAAGATAAACAATATTCATTTTGAAGTAGACAGTAAGAATATGCCAAGGAAAGAAACCATTTGTGGGCACTGTGTGACCAAATTTGCTTCTACTGTATATAAACAAAAGGAAGCACTTTCTGTCTTTCATATTTGGAAAGACTGCTAATGATAGAGGCTGAAAAAAGAAAGCTCATTTATAACAATATTGGTATAGTTGCCAACATTATAATATTATTTTCAGAGATACATTGCAACTAAATCAATGAATCTAAGCATGCCACATGTGATACTGACTTGCTGGACCATGTGAAAAACTAGCTATAATTCTCTTCATCTCAGCTTTACTGAACTTGATTAATAATAACATTTTGGGAATTTTAAACACTCATTTACAATAGATATTCATTTGTAAGGCTTGCAGAATAAGGACAGCTGCTAAGAATAGAATTAAACTTGCAAAAAAGACTGGCATCAACATTGTGGAAAATAGGATATAATACAGAGATATCCATAAGTGCATAAACAAAGCTGCAATATAACAAGTCATGTCCTTCAGTACTGACCATTTTATTTAAAGAACAAGTGAAAAGTGGAGTGTGGTATAAAGGAATATGGGAAGGTTTGGGGAGGGAGCAGTCAAAAGAATAAGGGTTGGCATGGTGGGCAACCTACTTAAGGTAAATATCTTTAGTGGCTATATGTTTAAGGATAGTTTAACATTAAAGATATTGGCCCACACAAACTGTACTATGGGCCTTATTCACTAATGATCGCAACTGAGATTACGCACGCAATCGGCTGATTGTAGTGTTCTGCGCATGCATATACGCAAAGTCTCCACTACGTTTGGGACTGCGTTCGCAGTGACTAAGCAGACCCATCACAGAGTAATTGACAGGAAGTACCGTTTGGATGTGGTGAGAGGGGGGTGATCTGCAAAACGCAGGTATGCCAGTTATTTGAACGCCATTACAGGGGCATGTATAAATTAGCCACTGCAATGCCATACACAGCTTGGGCTTTCACTGCGAACGATGAGGTTAGCAATTCCTGAGTAAGGTCACTTGTGCAAGTGTGCGTGAGGCTGCGATTGTACTCAATGTTACCATTGGTTTTGCAGTCTTGCTAAGTATTACGGATGTGTGTAAGGTAAAGTGGGCGTCCTTATGTTAGACTGCAATGGCATTGCAATTGCAATCATTAAAATATCTTCGCAGTGAGACTGCATGTGTAATCGCTATTGCGAATGCAATAGTGATCCTTACTGAATCAGGCCCTATTTCTTGAAGAATTCATTATAGGTATCAAGGATAATGCTAGTCATACACCTACCAAATTCTATTAAAAACTGCTTGTCTGATTGGTCTATTGGAGCTCTCAAATCTGCAGCAAGCTGCCACATAGCAGCAGATATATTGTGGCTGTTGCAGAGTAGGCATTAAAATGATTATAAATTATTTTTAAAAAGTTTATAAAATAATTGTGTATTTTCCCACACTTTCAGTGCTGTACAAATATTAAGATGTGTAAGCCTCTGCATTGGCAGTATGTGTGCCTGATCAAAAAAAGGAGATCTATATATGCAGTCTGTGAAATAACAGGAGCCTTCACCAACAAAACCCCTTATACAAGAGTACAAAAATATAAAGCGTATCCACAATGGTGCTCGCAGTGGGTTCTACATAAAAAGGTGATTCCTATACCAGTCCCACAGAAATAGGTATATATTTATTAGAAAGTCTTACTCTTCAGAGTAATAAATGGAGGGTTACTCTTCTTGTTATAAGGACCAATATAATTCCCTGTATTTTGTGGAAAACTTTTGTTCATTTGATGATATTCTTGAAAAGTAAACACAAAAGATTGCAAACAATAGTTTAATATTGCCTTTAAATTGGTTTTAATTAGTTAATAAATCACACTCACAAAGGTAAAAAATATAAATAAACGATAATAATAATAATAATAATAATAATAATAATAATAATAATAATAATAATAAATCAACTGTGGGATCATCCTGATGGAACCTTGCTTCTAGGATAATTCAGCCATATCCTCTAATCCATTGAAATGGTACTCTTAAAATGAAGCACAAGGAATTGCAAACCAATAGTGCAGTATAGCCTTCAAAACCTTCACAATGTTATTATAATGCACTCACAAGAATAAAAAACATAAAAGCATATATCCACCACAATTGTGGGACCCTCCTGGTGTGAACTTGCTTCTGGGACTACAATAGCTGGGTAGATGGTAACCCCTCCAGGTGTGGAACAAGTGCCAACTCCCTGTCTCACCCTTTCTGGATATTTCCAAGCAATATACCCCTCATATGTGCGCCTAGATAATGACAAGTCATCTTCCTCTACTATACATATGTTGCACACTATGTAACTATGTAGAGTTATAGTTCTGCATATTACCTGACATGATTATTTTTTTCTGAAGAATGTATATCTGTTTTTTTTCCTGTAGATTGAATCCAAGTCTAAATTAGACACCATAGGGCATATTTACTAAGCCAGCAATAAAGAATGTATGAGGTGCTGTTGTTGCTATAAATCAAACAACTTAAGCTCGGTTTCAAACATTGAGAGAAACTTTATTCATAAAACATAAAAAAACACTTTAGTACATTTTAATACATATAAAATATTATTTAGTAAAGCAGAATAAAAAAAACACAGCATATACAAAAAGAAAAATAAATAAAATACTTAGTGACACCAGACTAGAACATAGCAGCAGTTCTTGATCAGCAGCATAAAAATACAGATAAATCAGATGCTCAAAGAAACTAATGATTTGCCTTTGATAATATGGTATACATATTTGACATTTATGTGATAAAAGCTGATTAGTGGGCACAAAGTGGATGTGCAGACTGGGAAAGCTTACCAACTATCTAGTGGCTGTTGTAAGGAGGTACCAAAGATGTGTGCCCGAATCACTATATTTGTGATTATTAAGGAGAACTAACAGGTGCAAGTAACCATTGTTGCAATCCCCATACATCTGCTTTGTAACAAAGCTACCATTTCAATGCTTTGATGCATCAGAAAGGTATTTGTAATTTGCATATATTTGGTCTTTAGACAATAACCAAATCAAGTATGACAATGAAGGCATGACTTATACTAGGTGTGTGTGACTGGTGCTACCACACACTGCACAGTACTCTGTTGACAGTATCCTCACTGCCCCACGGCTCTTGCTCCTGGCTAGCAGGGTGCCTGGAAAGGGATTCTGTAACCAGTATCCAGTTATTAGCTTCATTGACACCAATTACATTTCACTATGAGGCCTGGTATTTCAAATACGCTCATGTTTCATTGGTTTCAGTTCTGATATTATGAAAATAATATTATGAAATAATTGTGATCATCTTTCTACTACTTACAGTGATTATCTCCTTCTATGAGAAACATGTCCATTAAACAAACCTAATTGACAATAAACAGCTACACTGATGACACAAGGATTGCCTCTCTTCACCTGGAGGTAGATATGGGTCCTTCAAATGACAATATCAGTACTGGAGAAGACAGGTGATGGTAAGTGATGTCACCTTAGTAAAAGCTGGATCACATAAAGCTACAATAGGTGTCTATGGCAGTGCAATATTCTAGCCTGCTATTAGCACTAGCAAGTTGAAGGCAGAGAAAACCCTTTAGTACATATTGAGAAGCGATATATACTGGGTGTTTTTTCCCTTTTTTTATTTGGCCCCCTTAACTCCCCTTAGCACATGGACCCCATAGTCCTATGCAACCAAGGAGTTATTTGCAGCAGGAACCCATCTAAGAGATAGTTGGAGAAAAACATGAGCATTGACAGTTATACTGTATGCATTGATTCTGTGTGCGCTCCATATAGTGGTCAGTTTTTATCTGCTTGGTTTGAGTCTTATAAAATACCATATAAATCTCCATTTTAGATTTCACATGGTCAATTGCAAACAGTTGCATATGTCCTTCCCTTAGTACAGCATCGATAGTAATAACTCTGACTATGGGCCTGATTTATCAACGAGTTTTATCATTCACAACGAGTGATAAAACTTGTATATGATAAATGGTGCTCTAGCCAATCAGCTCCCAACTGTCATTTTTAAAAAAGATGACAGTTGGGAGCCGATTGGCTGAAGCACCATTATCATACACAACGAGTTTTATCACTTTTTGTGAATGATAAAACTCTTTGATAAATAAGGGTGTAAGGGGCATATGTATCAAAGCTTGATGTGAGATAAAATTGTGACATATATATCACCAACCAATTAGCTTCTAACTTTTTGCAGGCTGTGTTTAAGAAATGATAGTTTGGAGCTGATTGGTTGGTGATATATATTTCACAATTTTATCTCACATCAAGCTTTGATACATATGCCCCTAAATATGTTATCATAGATTTTAAGTAAGCCACAGACCTGTTATGCTGTATGTTTCATGTTATTTACATTGCATCAGTCCACATAGTAATCACAGTCTGTTATGTTTGTATTATAGTTTTACCTTTGAATTTATAATTCATTCTATCACTACAATAAACACCCATCTTCACATCTAGATTGCATTACTGAAAAATGGGAATGGTTATGCAGTCTGTTTAATTGTAATCAGTGGAGATTATAGTGAGAGCAGAATAACCATAATATCTATTCCGTGAAAATATATTGAAGATTCATGTAAAAAAGGAAATTTTATGTCAAATTCTGATTGTAGTGCACTGTAAATGTATGGGTAGTGCTTTTTAGTACAATTTAAGATCACAAAAAGGGAAACCAGGAAAAACTGTTTTTAAATTAAGGTAAAAACCTCTGATGGACTGAGACATCCCACACTGGATTATACTATATGTTAGACAGTATTCTTCAACTCGAGTACCAGTTCAGAGACACAATTTGGGAGCACATTCTCCTGAGTCACAGTTTGGCCCGAGCAGATTCTCCTTTAACTGCATAGGCCACTTATAGCTATATGTTAACAAAAATTCCAGACATTCACCTCCTTCACCGAACATGGAGCAAGCAGGAACTGTTCTAAAATTGGGTAAATATTCTATCTACAAAAACAAACAGCTATAATCTCTACACCCTTAGCAACATTGTACACTCTATGAATAGGCAATGACAGGATTCTAGACTGGAATTTGGCACAAGAGATGACATTATTATTTTAAGGTGTAAAGCTCAATACTCTGATCCTTTAAAATGCTTGATTTTTTTGGAAGATAGAGGTGCAGATTGTACTGACAGATTTAAATTGGTTGCTAATTTTAAATTAGACTTTTCAAGATGAAATTTTGCAAATTAACATATCACCTTATTTAGTGTAAATGTGTAAGTGTTCAAAGTATTCTACAGTATATGATTCTAGCAGTGCAAATGTTTTATTTAGATGTAATAAGAATTCTTATTATGACTTGCAATAATATTTGTAGAACACTAAAACACCGAATAAACATTTACACACAAACCTTTAACAAGCTCTATGACAGCCAAATCTGTGTTTTCCAACCATGGGCTCATCTCCCAGAATGCAGCAAGCTAATGAGAACAGGTGTATTTAATTCACTAATTAGTGTGGGTCAGCAGTGAGATAATGACCTAGTATTTTCTTACAATATTTTTTTTTCTTGTAAATTGCTTTAAAACCAATCATAAGTATTTGAAACAGTGATTTATTTAGGACATTGTCACAAGACAGGAATTAAGATTGGTCTGTGCTTTCCTGCTGTGAGGTAATGGGTCCTCCCTGCTGCTGCGTTTCAAGATGGTTCTCCACTATCTTGTCTTGCAATAGCATCTCAAAAGAAAAAAAAAGAAAAATAGATCAACTGAGGTCATTTTTTAGTATTCACTTACAATAAGGTATATCAATTGACTGATATTATAGACTGACTATAGAAGTTAGTTTACCATGTGGTTCTTTGAACTGGGAACCAGCCCATGAGGGTTTATTGAAGCATTTAGTCTCATACGTTTTCTAAACTAATAAAGACTATATTCTCTGACAAACAAAATTAATACTTTTAAATAAAGTAGCCTTATTGAAAATTTTATTTTATTGGTCCATTTATTTTGTACTTTGTAATCCCTTAAATCTATGTAGTATCTAATTGATCTTCCCTAATTGTGATTTGCATTTTCTTGTGCATTTGCCTACTTAATAATTATCCTATTTTTTATTGTTTAGTTTCATCATGTGTAATTAAGATGTACCTGGCAAGAACATGTATAAATTGTAGTTTTGATTAGATCTTAAGTTTATGTTCAGTTTATGACAGCAATTAAACAATAACATATGTGACTAGCAGAGCCCTCAAACATGACAGGGAACAGTAACTAAATAGATGGCCTGTCCTTAAGTAGTCAACTCCTTAGCCAAAAACAGTAAATTGTTTTTATTAAATTCATTATTATGAATTATTACTATTTTATATTTGTTTCAGCACTTAATTATATTTTTGGTATTTTCTCCTCCTCAATTAATATAATGTAGATATGTGATAGATATGTGTACTTTCATTTTACAGTACATACAAGTTATTTGTAGTTTTTATTATTATTATTATTATTATTATTATTATTCTTTTTTGGACATGACAGGATATTGGATACTGGTGCACCTTAGGGGCTAAAAATATCTGCCAGTGTGTTTCTCAAGTTGCCTAAATATTGAGTCTTTTGGATCAGTGTTTAGCATGAACTACCATGAATTACTGTGTACCAGACCTTGACTTTACTTCTGACCACTGCTCTGCTGAATTACCATGTACCAGACCTGAGCTTTACTCATGATCATCAGCGATGTGCTTCCATCATTATTTAATATTGCCCCAATTAACATAAAAATATTAATAATTATGTTCTATCAATCTATTACTTTCTTTTGAGGGCCCCTTAATTGAGTACTATTTAGTAACATAGTATATGTTCTGCCTTGACAGGTAGCTCAAAATGCATGCAATTACTTACTTACTTACTAAAATCTTACTAGTCAAATGGACCTCTATTTCTACAAGTTCTACAAGTTATCTGCTACAGTAGGTGTTTATTACATTATATCTGGCAATTTCTATATAAAACATTGAAAACTATATTGGGTTTGTAATATGTGGAAAGTTGTGTTTGAAAATAGCAAGTTTCCTTCGAGTTTGACATTATTACATCCAACTGATTTAAATAATAAGTATATAGTCACTGTTGTCACCTTCTTTTTCTGCCAACACTAAAAAATCTCTACATTTTAACTTTTAAGCATTCACATTATCCTTCACTGGAATGTGGTGCCTACTGTTCTGACAGATATTGTACGATAGTGAGCTGAAAGGAAGTTGGTGGTGCTAATCACAGCTGGGAGTCTACAAATATGAACAAGTTGATGCAAATTAAGATTTAAAAAAAAACAAAATTTAGTCATAATTTGCAAATTTTTATACAAATTTATGGCAAACGGAATTTCTCTACATACAGATTTGTCCATATACAACTAGCCTCCTTGCGCTCTTCTAATCACGCCATGCCACTACATGACTCAGTAGCGCTGAGCGTCTTTTGATGTGGCTTTTTCCCTTCAAAAGCGTTTTATTTGCACAGTGATGCGAATGGAATTCACAAGCAGCTCTGCTGATTAAAATAAGTGGCATGCTTATATTCTGTGAGTGACTGTGGTGTATCTGCATGCAAAATGCTATGTTACCGTGTCACAGCTGCTGACACTGTAATGTAGCATTTCACATGCAGATTCACCAGCAGTCAGAGTCAATATATAGTCATGCTGCATATCATTTTATTCAGCATAAGATGCTCGTATGTTCAATTTGCATTGCTGTGCAAGTAGGATGCATTGGTGCTATCGAGTCACACTGTGCTCACGCATTACGTGTAACGTGACTTGTAGACCATGGAGGATAGATGTATGTGGACACATCTGTACAACAAAGGGTGCAATTCAATTAGAAAGATAGACAGTTAAAAGGTTGACAATGTCTAGATAGACACCAGATGTTAGATAGTCAATAGGTCAACAGGAACAAAAGGTCAACATGGGCAGAATGCCGACACACTAAAGGTCGACATGTAAGAAGGTCGCCATGTGAAAATGGTTGACAGGGTCAAAAGGTAGACACAAAATGGTAAACACTAAAATGGTCAACACATGTTTTTTTCTAACTCTAATCTACACCGTAACCCTTACCCTAACCCTCCCCTTGGTGCCTAGCCCTAAACCTCGTTCCTGGTGCCTAACCCCAACAGTTGGGGCAGGTGTCTGACCCTAACCATCCCTTTTAGTGTCAAACCCTCCCATAAGTGCCTAAACCTAACCTTCCCTCCTGGTGCCTAAGCCTAACTGTCGGGGTAAGTGTCTAACCCTAACCTTCGAGGTAAGTGCCTAACCCTAACCATCCGGTAAGTGCCTAACCCTAAACCTAACCTTAAATAAAAATGTGTTGATCATTTTTGTTTCAACATTTTGACCATGTTGACCATTTGTACCAGCTGGCCCTCTTACATGTCTACCCTTAGCATGTCGACCTGTTGTCCCTGTTGACCTTTTGTCCATGTTGACCTATTGACTGTCTAACATCTGGTGTCTATCAAGACATTGTCTACCTTTTTACTATCTATCTATAGACCGAATCCAGTTGACTGATTGAGCTGCCCGATTCAATTAGCTGCAGGAAACCTGTGCGATATTTTCCAGGGGCAGTATTTCCATTGTAATGCTTGGGGAAGCCCATGATTCCAAATTTTACGTGGAATCAATGGGTTAACATGCATTAGCCCAGTGTTTACCTAGTGGAAAAAATACTAATTAATTGATAATCCATGCATGGCACAATCAATTAAACCCCACGGCTAATTGAATTGTCCCTAAAGTGTTGCATACAGTAGTTTCTTAAGTATAGTTGGTGTGCTATACTAGAAAGCAAAAGCAAGACCATAATTATGAAGTTATAGCAATAGAAAATTGATGTGGATGCCAATTCAATTTAATGTGCTCTTCAAGAGCTGTACAGTTTAGTTCCACTTAGTAAATATGAATAATTATTCCCCAGATGTCTCCCTGCAACATTATATTTCTTTTTTCTGTTATATTCTTTTGACCTATTGTACTTTAAGTGTACTGTTGCATGAAAGGCTTAAAATACATCATCCTTATACATTGTATTATAAGTGCTATTTTACATACTGCACTGTAAAATTTGAATCAACTGCAATGAAATTGATATTATGGCAAATCAAATGCAGACACTGAAAACAGGAAAATCTTCTGACAAAATTTTAAAAAAGCAACTTTAAAGGAAATCTATCATTCTTCCATAAAAATATACAAGTCTCATTAGTTGTTGTTTTTGCAAACAGAGTTATTTTGGAGTACACAACAGAGCTGCAGCATAAGGAACTAGCAGTGATTGCGGTGAGGTCAATGGCAGGGGAGGCATATATATATATATATATATATATATATACACACAGCTTTTTTATCAAAACTCTGGAGCATGACAGGGAGTATAATAGGGGAGGGAGTATGACAGGGGAAGGCTCTGTCTCCCCTGCTTACCCTGACTGCATGTCTCTGGGAAGTGTTGATTGGCTGAGAGTGAGTAACTGTACAGTTGAATAAGCTATCAGGAATTCCATAAAATGCACCCAAATATGCTACTGACTTATGAAGGGGGAGTACAGTCCAGTCATCTCTGCCACATTAGAGGAACAGAGGCATCATGCTCCATGTCCGAGTAGCATAGACGGCTCTTCTACCTCTGCACCTTGAATAAGGATGGTCTAATTTCCTTCCTTGCTGAGCATATACACCTAGTGATGCCACTTTTTCCTGAGTCTCTATCACCACCATCTTGGAGAACACTTTGGTAGAGAAGGAAACAGCAGTAGTTGCAGGGATGCAATTTTGCTTGACCTCATTGAAACAATTCATAATGCTATGCAGTCAGTGGCTTTCATACATGCATGCATTGTTAAATCTGCAGTAATGTATTGTCCAATGGGTAGCTGGAACTGAACATATGCCACTCAGTATTGAACCAGGGTTCATCCTGCCATATTCTCATAATTTGAGTCACAAGAAGTAACTGGAAGAAATCTACAAGCAACTGAGATGCTATTATCTCCACCTCCTGCTCACAAGAATATCATCTGATTAAGGCCCTGATTCAGAGCCGGACGCTCTGACCAGAGCGCTCGCTCTGAATCAGGGCCCACCTCCATTAATATGGAGCGTCCTCCTGGACGCTCGTATAGCTGTGGGTCACCACCCACAGCATATACGAGCATGCAAAATGATGGTCGCGATGGTCTTGATCCGGCCCTACTGATATCTAGTGATATCAGTGGGGCCGGATTCAGACGGTTGGCGTTCCCTTGGGAACGCCTCCGTCTGGCAGGCACGCCCCCGGCACGCCCATCAAAGGGGACGTGCTGTCAGTCACCATCGACAGCACGCCCCCTTTGATGAGATACTCAGAGCGAAGGAAAGTCCTTCGCTCGTCGGGTCTCGCGCATGCGCACGACAGAGCTCCCTCTGTCGTGTGCATGCGCAGTGGGGACCATCGACCCACTTGCGAGCGGACAGCCGCTCGCGAGTGGGTCTGAATGAGGGCCTAAGAGTCACCTTCAATGGCATTTGACTTTGCTTCCATTGATCATTTTTGTTCTCCTTTCTTCCTTTTCCTCCAGATTATGTTAGTAACTTATAGACTGTCAAATCTAATAATAACATCATCATCATCATTTTATATAGCACCACTTATAGGACTTTACAGAAAATATTTGTCACTTTCATCAGTCCCTTTCATTTGAACAATCTTGCATTGGTACTGCTACACAAAACTCACTTTTTCACATATATACTGTACCTGGTTGCCATTTACCCAGGCTCAATCACTCTTAAAATAACTTAGACATTATTTCAATGCAAAGATATTTCTGTTGCAATCAAGTGTAGCATTTTAACTCTTATAGGCTTCATATGGTTTTCTTGTCACATCATATATTACAAACTGCACATTACAGAGCTCATCTTTTTCTTACAATGTTTACCTGAGCAACAAGCTGAAGCAGCCAGGAAACTATAATGATATCACTTTAACTTCAGCTGTCCATCTCTGCACAAAAGCTCAACAGCAACCATCAGCACAGGCATTAGATTCACCAACTGTTTGCATAAGAGCAGTGCATTTAAATGTGCTTCAGTAATTTTACAGACGACTTTAATGAGTGGGCAGGGGCAGACTGGCTTTAAGATTCACCGGAAAATTCCTGGGGGCCGACGTCCCTGTGGGGCTGTCTGTCGGCTGGGTGACTTTTTAAAAACATAGATTTGTGGCCCCAGTACATACTGTAACTGGGAACGATCCTCATTGGTTGAGTAGCAACTCCGTGTGTGCACTCAATACACGGCTTCAGGCCAGGGCACTGGACATGTGGAAGTAGTCTGAGCCGCAGGTGAGCTACCACATAGGCTGTATTGTGTCACACAATGGCCAGCTTACACTGAAGCCCGTCGGTGAAAGGGAGTGGAAATGATCATCGCCAGCCTGTGGCTTCTTCTCTACCCTGTTCCAATAACACAGTTCTTCTGAGCTGCATGTGCAATTACCCTCCTTTATTTCCAGCATCTGTGTGAGCGGGACTCTCTCCCATTGCAGCAGCACTATGGTGGGCAGAACTTTCCCCTGGTATTTCTCCAACCTGCACTGGTCTCCTGTCGCATGTGACATTTATGCTGGTCACTCTAATGTGTCTGTCTTTTCTTGTTCTTCTCCACATCTTCCTTTAAATCCCTGAAATCATCCTATAACTGTGATCCATAGAAGGTGGGGGAATGAGCTGTTTGGGGGATAATTTTAGATTAGTTTGTTTTCAGTAAAAAAAAATTAGAAATACAGTGTTGTGCATGGGAGTTAGTGCTGAATAATGTTCTGACTGAGCTCTCTCTGCAGTATGCCTCAGACAATGACCACAGCACTTGTTGTGGCCTTTAGAAAGGTGTTGGGCAGAACATGACCTCTATCACTTGACTTCCCTACCTTAGCCAATTTGCTGAGTTTAATATGCCCTCAACTTATACACCAGCAGGACTAAAGCGCCCATTTATTACTGATCGCATTTTCATTTCGATCTGGATGTAATATTAGCACACATGATCGCATTGCAGGATGTGATCATACCACCCTAGAGGAGGGAGTGGGCCTCTCAGACTGTGTGTCCCACTTGGGATTTTCCCTGTACCCTTGTAGGCCAGTCCTACCCTGCGCAGCCCCATAGAAATCAATCATTGAGATCATGCTTATCTTTAGTGGAGGACTAACCAGATGGGGAAGTATAGCTTAAAGAAGCTAAAATTGTTATAGTGATCTATGTGGTGAGTGCAGAGGATCAAATGTCACCCATTTTTTATTTCATAACTATTGTGGTGCAGCACAATATTTTCTAAACTGTTAGGTGTTGCGCTATTGTGACATGCTCAGGCTCTTGTTGGTATAACTCTGTCTACCATTACTTGTTGCTTTAGCCTTGGCTATTACTGATGTTTCCAGGTACAGTGATGTACTAAACCCACCTACTTTGGTGTTGATTCTGCCTACAGTTGATTTAGTGGTGCCCACATGTGGCTACTTCCAAAATAATTCCCAGGGCCATTTTTATTTCCCAATACGCCCCTGGATGTGGGACATAATTCAAAATCTTGTAACTGTCCTGAAAAACTGTGAAATAGAAAACTATTTTATGTGTGACTGCTCTACATGCTCTGCTCTAATACTAACATTTCTAAAACAGACAAGTGGAGGTGATGCCCATAGCAACCAATCAACTTCTGTCTATCATTTTCTAGATGTAATAGAGGTTTAGTAAATCTACCCCTCTATGTGGATCACTGATGGTGAATACACAAAATGAACACAGGCGTAAATATATTATTTGACTTTTTCTGCATGTTGGTAGCCATATGTAAAGTCATCAGGTTGGCCACAATTAGACTGATATCATTTTATTTACAACTGTTGTTTGTTTGTTTTCTGAAAGGAATGGATATTTAAGCTGAAGCAAACCATTGTGATTTGCCAGTGAGAACAAAACTGAGTTTGTCTGGCTCATTATATTTCACATTTGCAGGGGGAGAACACTGAAGGAAGCACTGACATGATAATCATTGGGTTTAACCAGGAAGCAGAAGCTTCAGATACTTCTCGGTGATAGGTGATGTGCTACAATGATGTGCCACAGTGTTCATGGGGCCAGAAGTTTCTAGCAATGGTTCCTGGCCTTGTCTCTGGAGTCTCTGGGCTGTCAAAAAAAAAACAACCAGCTGCCTGGGTGCAGTTGAGTATCTAGAATTAAACCCAAGTCTTTGACAGCTTAAATATAGTTTTCTATAGAAATTTCAGAAAAACTCCATAAATTTTCCTTTATGTACTCACCGATGCAAGCTAGCAATATTATTGATTGTGAATAACTACTAAAATGCAGAAAGTTCAAATAACTGCACTGTTTTTATGGCAGAACAAGCATAATGATAAAATCCTATTGTTTCACTGCAAGCTAAGTAAATATACAAACAAGCTTTGTTTTATTATGTTCTCGAAAAAATACCTATACTGTACCTATTTGCTATTCATGATTTTCTTTTGATATATGCACTTGTCTAAATCAATATACAAGAAAAACATACATTACATTTAATAACAACTTAATTACTAAGCAAATAAGTCATACATCTATGAGTCAGAAACTATGTCCTTTATATTGTAATATCTTACATGAAGGACACTCTTCCTTAATGTGTTTGTAATTTTTGCTTGAAATGTCTGTGTGCTCTTCAGAAACACTGTTCTGATAAAAAAATTTTTGATGCTTACAAATACTCAACGATATATATATATATATATATATATATACATATATACATATATAAACACTCACAAATATATATACAGTATATATATATATATATATATGTGGGTATGTGGGACCTCTAAATATATATATATATATATATATATATATATATATATATATATATATAGAAGTCCAAGATCTGGCACTCGCTGGTATCTCTGTTTACTGGTCCAGGTGCCCTCTTCAATGTCTCCTCTGCGACAGAGGTACACTGTCACATACTCGATACACACAGCGGCACTCCGGAATGAATGAAATACTAAATACTCATAGCTGAGTTAGCAACGTTTCGGCGCCTTTAATGAACGCTTGTATCAAGCTTATGCCACTGTGTGTATCGAGTGTATATATATATATATATATATATACTCATCCGTGCTGCGGTGCCCTCTGGAAAAATGACATAGACATGTGAATACACATTTTTATTTCACTACAGTCTCTGAGTGCCACTGCTTGTTTGTGTGGGAGTGTGGGAGATCTATATATATATATATATATATATATATATATCACACACAAATACTCATTAGTATATACTACTCACAAATACTCAACACTATACTGTATATCACACAATGAAGCCAATTCATCTTCCAATAAATGGCTCGGGATTCGTGTGGAAATTCTAGTTTCTCCATATTTATATTGCCAGGCCATTCATCATCAGGGGTTCGAATAGGACCTCCTGATATTCAGCCAACACTGAAAACTAATGGTTTGCCTGTTAGAACAAGCACCATCTTGGAATTGGTATGAAATACCACTGGCCGCATGGCCGGTGGTTCGATTCCCGGCAGCGCCTAGCCAACAAAAGCAGAGTTCCCGGCAGTGGAAGCCGGACAGCACTGGAAATCCCGATCATCGCTAAGGTAAGTATAAACTAACCTAACCCTAACTCTCTAACCTAACCTAACCCTAACCCTAACCTAACCCTAACTCTCCTTATGGGTGCCTAACCCTAACCTCCCCCCCAAGCGCCTAACTCTAACCCCCCCTTCCCCGTTGCCTGGACCTAAGTCCCCCGGGGGGTTGCCTAACCCTAAGTCCTCCCAGGGTGCCCTAAACCTAACCCTCCCACCCCACGGCTGTCCACTCACAGCGGCCTGCATCCTTTTGATTGGGATGCCGGGCGCCTGTCTCCCGGCATCGGGGAAATGACAGGCGTCTAGATATAGATGCCCGGCATTTCACCCTCGCAGGGATATGACAGTCAGGAAGCTGGCTGTCGGTATTAAGGCAGCCGGTTTCCCAATTGTATACACTTCAGATGATGCTTTTTCATGTAGCCTCGCTCCTTCCTATGGGAAGGAGTTCCGGGGATGCGATGAGGGATCCAAGCAGATCCCTCTGCTGACTCTCCACTGACTCCCCGGTGGCTTTGCACATGCGTGACTTAAGGAGGGTATGCAGTCAGGAAGCCAGCGGATGTAACGCGACAGCCAGCTTCCCAACTGCTTTATGCCGGCGAGGGTTAAATGACAGATGTCTAAATCTAGACGCCTGTCATTTTACCGATGCCGGGAGACAGGCGCCTGGCATCCCGATCAAAGTGATGCTGGGCGCTGCTGCAGATAGCTGTGAGGGGGAGGGTTAGGTTTAGGGCTCCCAGGGGGGACTTAGGGTTAGGCACCCCTGGGGGAGACTTAGGGTTAGGCACCCCCACGGGGGACTTAGGTTTAGGCAGCGGGGAAGGGGGGGTTAGGTTTAGGCACTTAGAGGGGGGTTTAGGGTTAGGCCCTGGGGGGAAGGTTAGGGTTAGGCACCCCTAAGGAGGGTTAGGGTTAGGGGGGTTAGGTTAGTTGACACTTAACTGGGGATGTTTGGGATTTTCAGCCATGTCGGCCAGCCGCTGTCGGTAATTTATACCGATTCCATGAGGAGGCCACAGGGACAGGTAAGCAACGCAGATACCTCTGGGGGCAGCTGCACTGGAGCATTGATCAGGTGCATCGTGCCCGGGTGAAGGGGGTGTGGCCTAATCATGGGAGGTATGGCCATACCCCTCAGTGAAAAATTTTTTTTTTGCAGTGCTTGGGGCTCTGTGAGCCCCTCAGCCCAGCGCATAGCCACTGGGGGTGCAATCAGTGTGATTGCGCCCTCACAGGCATAGGAGACTGCTGCGGCTGCTGTTTAGCATCCGTGAGCAGTATCCCAGTGCAGCCTAGCACACAGCAGCATTTGCTGGGCTGCTGTGATGTAAAAAGGTGGTGGGGGTGGAGTCGGACCTTCCAACAAGCCCGGGCCCGGGTAAATTGTATCCAATCTGCTCCCTCTCGGTACCTCTGGCAGTGATGAAATGCTCTGGTGTTAAGTATCCCCCGCAGAGAGTGGTATACTACACTATCCACTGCGTCAAGGTGAATACTTCAACATCGGAGGCCATATGGCCTCAATAGGTCCCAATAGGTCATAGGTCCCAATATCTCTTACAATGTTTACTTTTTCTATTCTTTAATATATCCAAGCCAAGTTATATTGGTTTCCTTTGGGACATATAGGACTTTATTTTCCTACCATATAATAATAAAGTAAACATAATTTTAATTTACAGGTTTTAAACAGGAAACAAAGGAAAACAAAAATAACTTTTATCATTCATTCTTTCCTATCCCAAAATGATTCCAAACTACACAAACCACGCCCCCCCCCATTTTATTTAGTGATTTGTAATATTTAGAGGTATTTAGAGGTTTATTTATTACTATGACCTCTCTCCTATATATTGCAATATCAGTTAAATCACAACCTGTGGAATTACAGTGCATACCAGATGAAACCAATAGTAGTTTACCATAGATGAACACTATCATTACACCAGTGCGGGTATAAATGCATTTTGGTTGTAACAACACGAGATTGCTTCACTACCTAAGATAAATAGAACACTTCTATTTTGTATTGTAGTGATTCAATGATTAACACTGTTGTTATTGCGATGGTTCTGACAAACTCAAATTAGCAAGATTGTTTCCATACTGAGAAACAAGTATCAGGTTCAATTTAATACTACAGTTTTAGTTTTTAGGTTTTATTATTCATGCATTTATATATATGACAGAAAAAAAAACTTTTATTATGGAATATTAATGTGGTCCAGATATTTTGTTTACCAGCGCATTGTCCTTTTTTATATATTATTTTTTATATATGGGATTTGCAAATATCTTACTTTTTTAGATTTGCAGCAGGTGAATGGAATTTGTTGATTAATTGATTCATGAGTGCTGGGGGATTTCTCTTTTGTAGTGCTGCGGGTGTGTTACTGAAGTGTTTGTGTACTCAGATGCTCAATTGTTCACTTTGGAGGCCATACTTAGGGGATATGTTCAGCATCCCGACACAGTGGATGCAAGTGGTTAGAATACCATTGCCGTAATCCTGACATTTGTCAGAATCCCAGTGCTGGCATCCTGACTGCTGGCATCCTGAAGATAAGTAGTGGAGTTGGGGGGAGAAGGAGGGTTAGGGTTAGGAGTTAGGCACCAGGGGCAGGGTTATGGTTAGGTTTAGGGTGTGGGATGGCATTGCACCTACTTGCTTCACCATCCCTTGATACTTTGCAAGCAGATTCATAGAATATATTTTCTAGAGTAATGTAATTTTGTAAAGCGATATACAGTAAGTAAAATATACATGCAATCATATCTTGTCATTGACCGCAACTGTCACATTTTATCCACCCATTACATTGTTTATAGTCTAAATAATTTGGATGAGGATGAATACACCACATACTCATATATTTGCTTCAGTGCCACTGATACTGGCATTGCTTCTTTCTTGCGGCCATATGTGCTGTTTTGATGGTCACATGTCATGTTTACATGGACTATCGATCAGCTTGTTATTAGCTTGTTGTCAATTATCTAATTAAGTGTTTAACTCTTGCTGTTCTTTAAAACGAGTTTTTTATCATGTGTCAATAAACTTTATTGTTCATTTCGTGGGTGTTTTCTCCGTTCTCTTTTTTTTAACACAATTTGAAAAACAAAGTAAGGTTTATTATCTGTGAATGTACTTTTGCTAATTGTGTTAACTTTAAAAATGCATGTGCATTTTGCGTTAGTATCATTTGCACTCTTATGTTTGCAATTGCACACTGCGTGTTGTAGCCAATCAAATGTGACATTATTTTTCGGGACATATGATTAAAGGATTGGCCAATAGTGGTTTTTTTTGAGGAAAGTGTAAATATTTTAGCCAATCATATTTTTTGTATATTTCATGTTTTCTGAAAAATCGGCGATTGCCATCATGAGAGCCGCGGCCTTTACCAGGAGAGAGTTGCTTGTCCTGGTAAATATCCTGGACAGGCGAGTTACACACATTGTGCTGCCCATTTCCAACTGCATAATGCGGGCGGCCTATGCGGAGGTGAGGCGAGCCCTCCGATCAGTGGGTTACAGGCGCAATATTGCGCAATTAGAGAGGTGCTGGTCTGACCTGCACCTCCTGTTGCCTGCGCTCCTGACGAATTTGCGGGCGCAGCTTCGCAGACGTAAGTATGTGTTTGTTTAAAAGTAATAATTAGTGTACTGTTAAAAATGTATGTTCCTTTGCCAATTATTTTAGTTAATGTTAAAAAACCCTCCTGTATGTTGTCCCTATTGTCCAGAATGTGTAAAGTGTACTTGTATTGTGTAGCCGAAATTCAAAACGATTTTTTTTTTTTTTATGTTTACATTTTAGAAGCACAGCGGAGACAGAGAAGGGCACGCAGAATGCAAAGACATGCTGGTGGCAACCTGCAGCCCTCACCTTCAGCATCTCCTCAACCCAGCCCTCCCTCCCCACCACCATACTCCCCCAGTAACCCTCCATCCCTCTTCCAATCCTCCTCGAGTATTCCTCCCTCCCCTGCCCACTCATCCCAACTTTCACAAATCTCCCCTCCCTTGGATCTTTCCTGCTCCATTTCCCCTTCCACCATTCCCCCAACTCCCAAATATTTGCCTTCTCCGCCGACATCTGTGGTTGTGTCCGACCACTCTGAGGGTATGGTTTTAATTTTTTTATTTTTTTTGGGGTGTTGTTGTTATCCATGTATTTGTACAAATTTATGACCTTTTTTTGTTAAAAAAATGTCAGTATGGGGGTCCAAATCATTGTGCAGTAATGCTGTTTTTCACAATTACGACCTTAGGTTTTGTGCCTGGGCCTTTTTTTTATTGTGGACCACAAAAATATAGGTTTTGTGGTTTTTTAAAAATGTTTTGTATTTTTAGGAAATAATGATTACATTCGGATTAGTATTTTACAATGTAAAAAAACATGTCACACAACTTGGCAAGGTGCTAGGAACCAGACTACCCTTGTTGATGTTGTGTACACTGTGTTTAAAATGTACTAATGTACTTAGGAAAAGTGATGTTTGCCATAGCAAACTAACACATTGTATTTTAGGATTATCAAGAACATTCTAGAAGTGAATACATGCATTGTGTTTTAAGGATATGGCCATCATGACTTAAGAATACACCTCCCATTATTTTTAACATCATCATAGTGGTTTTTGGCTTATGCCACATAGTTAGGGTTTCACATTATTTTAACAACATAAATGTATAAACCAATTAATAATGTTGTGTGGCTGATACTTTCAAACACACCGTAACATCATTGTGTTTAACTACTTTTTGGTACATTGAATAATGTGTAATGTTCAAATGTTTGTAATTTTAAAGAAGTATTTAATCCCAAAAATATTTTTTGTCCACAGATCTAACCCACATCCTGAGGGAAATAAGGGAGGAGCTTAGAGACACATCTGGATATTTAATGCAGGCCTACTGCTGCCTCAAAAGAATTGTGGGGCATTTGGAGGATGTTTAGTTATTGTGTTGTCATATTTTTGCATTTTTCTGACAAAAAAAAATTAAAGTTTTTGTATTTCAAACATTTGTCCTCTTTTTTGCCACACATTAAAGGGTGTTATTCTGCATTTTAAAAACTTTGTGAACAAAGGTGGGTGCCTTTCCATAGTGTAAGAACTGCAAAAATGTATTAGTAAACCTTAAGAACATTTGCAGTAATGTTGTATTTTTTTTTATTTAGGGGTTGGCATACATTATCCACCTCAAAATGGCTTTCATTTTTTTTAAAAAAACACCATTTGTATTTAATTGTAAACATTTATTAAATAACAAATGTTGCCAACAGGCTTTTACTCGTAAAAATAATTTCATAACAGATTCACACATAACAAATGTCCTTAGGGTTTGGGCAAATAAAACATCTGGCTTAGTCAAACATAAACAACTATAGTAAAAAACAAACAGATTTTTGATAGGGAAACATACAAATTAATAAATCAAAAGGTAAATTAACTAAACATGTTGGGGTATATCCATGCAAAATGTGTTAGTTGTCCAAAAACATACAGGGTATTGCCAATGGGTTCCATTATTTTTGCAGGTTTTGGAAAGTGTTGTAATTTGGTTGGTAGGAAAAGAAAACAAAAGAAAAAGGTACACATTAAATTACATTTGCAAAAAGTGTTTTGTTTTTTAAAAAATTGAAAATATTCCTACCTAAAAAAACGTGAAACAATATAATCGCGTCTGCCCCCCCCGGCAGCATCACAACACATTCCTCCGGTGGGCCATCCTCTGGCAAGTCCACCTCTAGCTGCATGGGTACTCGACTCCTTATTGTAATGTTGTGTAAAATCCCACACAGGACCACACTGCGAGAAACCATATCCGGCGAGTACATGAGTGCACCACCAGAGTGATGGAGACACCGGAACCAGCCCTTTAAAAGGCCGATACAGCGCTCCACCACCTGCCTGGTGGCAGTAAATGCGGCATTATAGTGAGTTTGGGGCCCTGGTGTGGGAGTCAAATAAGGAGTCAGCAGCCAAGGCGTGCAAGGATATCCACTGTCACCTGATGGAAATGGGACACCAAAAGATACATACATTTACCATGAAAACCTGTTTACACTATTACTAGACATACATACTGGATTTTTACTTACCAAGAATCCACGCATCACCAGCTTAATTTTGGCCAAATCCCTGAATGCTAGATCACATATGCATCATGGCTGCAGCCTGGGAATTTGGCATTCAGGGAGAGGATCTGGAGGGAGGCATCACATAGCACATTTACATTTAGGGAATGGAAATGTTTTCGGTTCCTATAGATTTGTTCCCTGCATGCAGGGGGCTGAAGTGCTATGTGAGTGCCATCCACTACCCCTATGACGTGTGGAAAGCCTGCAATTTCAAAAAACGTCTGCTTTACCACATCAAGGGCTTCCGTATCCAAAGGCATACTAATAAAATGTGCTAGATTGAAAAATGCATCTAGCACATGCCTCAGGATCCGTGAAAATGAGGGCTGGGAAAGGCCACCCACCAGCCCCACAGTGGTTTGGAAGGACCCTGAGGTGCAGAAATGTAACACCGCCAACAACTGTGTAAGTGGTGAGATTGCTGTAGGAATGTTAATCTGATTTTCTAGATCATTCTTTGATATTGAAAAAGTGTCTAGGATAATATTTGGAGGCAGGCGATAAGTGGTTACAACCACATCATCAGGCATTCCAAAAAGGGTGACACATTTTCTATATATCTTGGCCCTTGCATGCCTCCTATGCCTACGCCCAGGAGGAAGCTGAGGAAGGTTGGTGGGGGGCAACATGGCCACTATTAGCTGTCCAACATCGCTCTGTAAAGTTACATTTATATTTAAAATTGGTTCTACAGAGTGTTTTTGGATTATTTGTTCAAAAATATTTAGCTTTATAATAATGGTGCATATTCTTACAGGGTCGGGCAGTGCCATCTTCGGAAATCCCTACATGTGTGGTTGTGTTGTATGTTTTTTTTTTAGGGAAGAAAAAAATTAATTAGATTTGTTTAGTCCAAAACAATATTACTACTATTATTGTTAAAACAAAGCTTAACTTTTAAAATCGCCAATATGAATTGTTGTTAAATGTATGAATTTACATTTACCAAATAGATCAAAAAACATTATTAAAAGTATTAATTTAAAATTTTTTAACAAAATAAAAAATAATAATTGTAGGTTTGAATAAATAGACACTTACCTGATTCAAGTACAAAATGGACTGTTAAACACCTTTAATAAATTTAAAAAAAAAACATTAGTTCCAAAAAATTTGTTTTTTAGGATTGCTGATCCAAAAAATAAAAAAAACAAATGCAGTAGGCTGGCACACTTACTTGAGTCTTCGAATAATGTTGTTTTTTGAAGTATACAAAAGCCTGGCCACCCAAACAGAACAAGTAACCGGCTCAAGCACAACAATTAACGGGATTTGTTAAATGTCAGCACCAATCAAACTTGACAAACAAAAACCACCACCAAAAACAAAACACTAAAAAAAAACACAACCCAAAATAAAGGAACACAAAAACCACCACCACCGAAAAAAAAAAACAACAACACCCAAAATAAAGTAAACAAAAAAACCGCCACCAAAACTAAAGGAACACAAAAAACAAACACCAAAATTAAAGGAACACAAAAAACAACCACCAAAAAAAACCAAAACAAAAAACAAGCACCAAATAAAAGAAACATAAAAAACAACCACCAAAAAAACAAAAAAAAACAAACACCAAATATAAAGGAAAACAAAAAAAACAACAAAAATAAAGGAAATAAAAAAAAATGAACTAAAAAAAAAAAATAAACAAAAAACCCCCCACAACCAAAATAAAAAAACAAAAACAAAACAACACACAAACAACTCACACAAGCACCTCTCAAACAACTCACACAAGCACCTCTCAAACAACACACACAAGCACCTCTCAAACAACACACACAAGCACATCTCAAACAACTCACACAAGCACCTCTCAAACAACACACACAAGCACCTCTCAAACAACTCACACAAGCACCTCTCAAACAACTCACACAAGCACCTCTCAAACAACTCACACAAGTACCTCTCAAACAACACACACAAGCATCTCTCAAACAACTCACACAAGCACCTCTCCAACAACACAAACAAGCACCTCTCAAACAACTTCAAACAATGTAACTACTATCAAACACCTCCTGCACAACAAAATACTCCAACTACAACCCACAAGTAAGGGAACATTTGGCTTTGCCTTAAATAAAGAAACCAAACCCCAATTATTGAAACATGCAGGAAAGGTGTGCATTTATAGCTAGGCAAATAAGGATGCATGGGTAACCAATCCAGGGATGCGGTCACATCTAGCACAACCCATGCAGTGATTATGGAATGCAGGAAAGGTGTGCATTTGTAGTTAGGCAAATGAGGATGCACGGGTAACCAATCCAGGGATGCACTCACATCTAGCACAACCCACACAGTGATTACGGAATGCAGGAAAGGTGTGCATTTGTAGTTAGGTAAAGAAGGATGCATGGGTAACCAATCCAGAGATGCTCTCACATCTAGCACAACCCATGCAGTGATTACGGAATGCAGGAAAGGTGTGCATTTGTAGATAGGTAAAGAAGGATGCACGGGTAATCAATCCAGGGATGCGCTCACATCTAGCACAACCAACGCAGTGATTACAAAATGCAGGAAAGGTGTGCATTTGTAGTTAGGTAAAGAAGGATGCACGGGTAACCAATCCAGGGATGTGCTCACATCTAGCACAACCCATGCAGTGATTACAAAATGCAGGAAAGGTGTGCATTTGTAGTTAGGTAAAGAAGGATGCACGGGTAACCAATCCAGGGATGTGCTCACATCTAGCACAACCCATGCAGTGATTATGGAATGCAGGAAAGGTGTGCATTTGTAGTTAGGGAAAAAAGGATGCACGGGTAACCAATCCAGGGATGCGCTCACATCTATAAAAAAGTCTGCAAAAGCAGTATTCTTCATGCTCAGGTTAGCAGAATGTCAAGCAAGGAGCATGGTGAGCAGAGGCCAACTGTGCCAGGTAAGTGCGAATCACATTTTTTCAACAAAACAAGAACTGTTCATATTTCCCTTAAAAAATGTTTATAATTTTATCTCATTTAAACAATGTTGTAGGTGCTGAGAATCAAAGTCCACCTGTAGAGGAGGAGGAGGCGGACCCAAGCAGGCCAAGGCCAAGGCCAAGAAACCCTCCGTTTTCACGGATCGAGCTTGAGACATTGGTGACCATGACAATGGAGAATCTTGTCAATGCCCCAAGAAATATGGGGGCTGGAGCCAAAGACAGGATTTGGGAGAAGATATCCTGGGCTGTTAATTCTGTGGGGACAACCTACAGAACCCTGAAAGTCGTTAAAAAATGGTAAGAAAATGATATTGTGAGAGTACTGAAGTCCAAAGCTTGATCTTATTTAAATAAACTAACCCTTAAAATTTCCAAAATCACATTGACAGCTGGACAGATTTCAAGTACCAACTGAAGAGGAAGCTACGGAGTAGGTTGGACCATGCTGCGGGTACAGGTGGTGGTCCCATCCCTAAGGGGCTGACCTTGACAAGGTTGGAGTTGTTGGCTCAGCGATGTGTGACAGAAGAGGAGATAGTCGGCGTGTCCACTATGGACACTGACATGGCCGACTTCAAAACTCCACATGTGCAAGAAGGTATTTTTGTTTGGAAGCCAAAAAGTATAAAGCTCAAACGTCTATGCGTTTTTTTTTAAGTAAAACAAATTATAGGGTTTTTTTTGTATTCCAGACTCAGAGGAGGTAGTTCCTGCTCCTGAGGTCAGGTCTGGGTCCAGCACAGATGGAGACTCTGCAGGGGAGGATCCAAGTACTCTATCTGGGGACTCTGTGGAGTCTACTCCAGGGCAACCATCAGATCGAGCAGTGCCTCTCCTCACCAGGTTGGTCTCCCAAACTCAGGAGAACACATGTATTCTTCTGAGGATGGAGACCACTCTGGTGAGGGTGGCGGTGGCCCTGAAGACCATTGCTGGGGCCCTAGATCGTTTGGCCAATACCCAGGAGCAGGCCAACCCACCTGCCATGATGAAGCGAGACTCCCTTCCTCCCAGGACCACCACCTCTGGCAGCCCAACAGCCACCCCCGCAAGTATGGAGAGCCCTATGCCTAGGCCAGAGAAAATCCCATCTACCTCTGGCCAGGCCAGTCGGCGTGTTACACGCTAGTCGGCTGTCCATAGCTTACCTCTTCCTCCGAGCCAGCCCAAACGATGAAAGTAGCCCTGGATATCTCCTCCCTCACCTGTTGTCCAGTCCCCATATTTCTTGTCACCAATGTCTCAAGCTCTTTTTTTTTTTTATTTATTTTATTTCATTTATTTTAATTATATGCAATTGTTGCCGTAACAATTATTTTTTAAATTGTGCTGAAAGGCAAATTTCAAAAAAATTAAAAAATGTTATACCAAAAATGTCTATCTTTAACTATATCAACATATACAAGGTATAAAAAGTGTGGTATGTGAAAAGGCTGCTATGCAAAACACAATGCTAGGTGTTTTAAAAACTGTTTTACAAAAAAAAGGTTTAAAAAGCACAAATAAACATTTGTGTAACAAATTTCCTAATGCACACGCAAGTGAAATGAGCTACAAGGTATTTAGCAGTGTTAATAGTTACAATGCAGCAATCTTAGCTGCTTGGTTTGTGTGGTTCCAAATCGAAACATCGCAGGTAACATCAGAATAACGATTGCACTGTTGTGGCTTACGGACGCTTCTTGCCTACCTTAGCCTGGATGATCATCCTGTTCGTAGAGTGACGTTTTCATGCATCCGCAATTCTTGGTTGTACGAAGCAGGTAATTTCTTTCCTGTCAATCAACTTTAGCAATCCACTTCCGTGTCGGAAGCCCTACGACCGACAGTATTTTTGATCGGTAGAGCTCGTACGCATATGAACACTGCTAGCCGTGCGCAGGCGCAGAAAGAAAAACATCGTATGCGTGCGGCCGCAATGACCGACTCTGAATGAGGTCCTAATTCTCCTGCAGGTGGTACTTGATAATATCAAGGCTAAATTTTGGATTAAGTAATTGATCACTATACTTGTCTTCCCGTTACCAACATTCTCAAGAGTTATGTGCATACTTATAACTCCCAAACTACTTAAGGAATTACAGAATTAACTTTTTTCTGAATCTCTAGAAATTAACTTCAACTTATTATCACAGACCATCAATATATTTTTGTAAATAAATATAAATACAATTTGACCAATGTTTCTTAATGTTATGGGTTACTTCCAGTTTCTGTATTTAGCAAAATCAACTCCTGCATGAACAATTATGGAGTAGAGAAACCAAGTTGCTGGTTGCATATTAGTACTGTAGTTCTAGAAAAAATATCTAAACTTTAGACATGAAGTAATGACCCAGTCATTATTACTGTAAATTACCTATACCTTACAACTTTTCAAACAAATTAAGCTTTGTCCTCTTTCTGGCATAATAAATGGTTACTAGTCTTACTACTCCAGACAAGTTAGTTGGAAAAAATGGTGATTCAATTGTTATTATTATTAATTTATAAAGCACAAATATATTATGCAACACTGTACATTAAGGGAATCATGATACCAATAAATAACATACAATTAAATAATATAAAAGTTGAAGAAGACCCTGGCTAATTTTAAATCTAAGAGGTGTGAAGACAAATGAAACATAAGGTTATCAATACAAAATTATAGTTTTAAATGCGGCCTTGTATTTCTTAGATCAGGAGAAACAGAGGTGTAATAGGACTTAATAGCACCATATGCTGACCCGTCCCCTTTGCACCCATTGTCATGACGTTGAGTGCATGACGTCATTATGTCACATGAAGGAGGCAGAGCCAACAGCCCCAGTAAGTGCAATGCTGACTGGAATTTCCTGAGAATGCTCCAATCAGCTGCACAGACTGTAGGGTGCCTGTTTGGAGCTCCAGCATGGTGCCTGTTTGGAGCTCCAGCCTACAGTGTCAGACTGGGGCATGAAGGACCACCAGGGGAAATGAAGTGGTAAAGGTCCATGCTTAAGGCGTGTGGCTAGCTGCCATAGAGGGTGTTGCCAACCACCAAAATGGCTTGACCAACCATTAGAGAGGAGAAACCAAGCATGCATATTCTTCCATGTTCCTGTTCTACCAGGTAACTGACTGTCAGGAACACCGCTGCCGGGTCCCAACACAGTGCCCAGTCGCCTGCGCTACTCACCTCCAGTCTCTGGTGTGTGGGTCTGGGCAGCCGCTGGTCATCTTTGCGGCAATGCTCCAGCTGCAGGGCATGGGTCTTCTCCTCCACACTGACTGGCGTCCCTTGTGTAGTGTGACATCATCCACTATGTTGCTGGCAAAGTCTTCAGTTCATGAGACAAGGCCATCTTGCTGTAGCTTGGGTCCACCTGTCATTTCTGGATCTCTGGTCAACTGGGAGTCAGTCACCAATCAGCAACAGCGACTGCATATATAAACTCTTCTTGGACGCTCATTCAGTGCCTGTAGAACGTCTTCTCAAGTCATAGTATTTGGCTCCTGTTACTGTTTAGCCTTGGACTTCTGATATATCTCCGTATCTTGATCTATGGTCTCAAGATGCTACTCGGAGTACAAAATTGGAGCACCTATAGATGCACACCTACGTATTCCATCCATATCTCCGTGATACATCTCAGTTTACAACACCTGGAGTTTGACGCACCTGGGTGAACCCCGGTGACTCGGACTCAGGATTCCTGCATCCGTCTATTGAGGATATTCAGTGTCATCTGACAAGTGTACTGCTTGTCGTGGAGTTCATAAACTTTACCAATCGTCCTACTCCTACTACACTGCTGCCTTCTCATCACAGATTCTCAAGGCCCACATTCTTATTCTGGACTATTAGTACTGATTCAACCCATCATTCCCAACTGTCCTCTGTTCATTCTATAAACCTTGTATTTTTAAAATCTACTTGAATTCTATATTATTTCTCTTATGAGGAAAAGCTATGTAAAACCTCCTCAATTCCTGCTATCACGGTCTCAACCCACAGAGTCTTTCATCACAGGGGGACAACTTTCCTAGAGTTTTGACACTGACCTTCTAATAGAGTAATAAGGTATAAGTCAAGAGTATGGTCTAGATCCAGACATTAGATGAGAGGGTGGGACCCTCAAGTGGTAGGGACCACAGGGGATTTACCATGTACCCTTGTATCCCTGTACCCGGGTGGGCCAGTCTGACCCTGCCAGCATCACTGCAGCAGTGATCCTAGCTATAGGGTGATGTTCAAGGTACACTGCTAGCCAGAACATTTCTTGCCTGCAGGTAAGTTTCACAAAGGTAAACAAGCCACATTGTTAGACCATCCTTTCACAGCAAGTAACCATGACAGGAAAGAGCGCTGGGGTATTATCTTTAAAAAGTGAGAACTGACATTTTTTTTAAACTATAAATAGTTTTGGGTGAATTTGCTGTCTTTGAACATTAAAAAGCAAAATAAACCAAAAACAAACAGCATAGGACAGAGTGAAGTTAATGTTTCAGTACTAACCACAGAGATACTGTAACAACTGAACAAAAGAGCAGTAACATGACTGTGTAACTTCTATTATTTAGAAAGATACAAAAATAGGATGTAACAGAAGCAAGCAGATTGAGGGATAGAAAAGAATGGAGGGTCCCGTCCATCCCTGCTGACTGAGTAACCATGTGCTCTAGGCAGCACTGTCCCTATCACCTGTTGGTTGAGCAACTGTAGTGCCCTCTGTTGGTGGTGTATATACTGGTGGGGAATCCCACTATAACCTCCTCAAGTTTGGCGAACCTGGGCCCCTTTCTCAAATATCTCTGGCTCGCTAATGTTCTATACTGTTTAACAAAAGTGGGCAGACTTCTATTTAATGAGGTTCCCAACTTTGAGATGCTTTGAGTGGGAGGGTCTTAGAGTGTCAGGCAAGGTGTAAAGGAAAGCTCAGAACCTGGGCTACAACTCCTTCATTGATACAACTTATTAAGATGCTGCAGTGGTTCCAGGTGGTCACTGGGGGTAGCTGGGGTGAGGAGAGTGGACCCCTACCCCCTGGAAAATGATGGATGAGGGGCAATCTTGCCAACTTAGATGTTGCAGTAGAGCTAGGCAGCCTACAGGAATACCACCACATCGAGCATACCCACCCTCCACCATATATACACCCCTGGCACATGAGTGTACACCCCCCCATCCTCAGGCCCTGTGGGCTTTCTGCCATGGTGTCTAAGTGCTGCCTCCTCTCAGCGCATCATCCCATTGAGGTGTGATACTTGTGCATCTGAGGGTTTGGGAAGGAGAGATCCAAATCAACGAAGGGTGCACTTTTTAAGTGGTGGTGACTCTTGTAAAAAAATCCCTCTGGCAGAGTGAAAAGGATTGGTGCAATGAGATGAGATGAGGGCAGGGACTGGGACTGAAAAGCTCAGGTCCATGGAGCACATGTGCAGACGAACCAGGGATGAAATGCAAGGTGCATTGAAGCTCAGAGTTAGGCAGGACCTTTCATTTGAGGTGTCTCCAGACACAGCCCCAGGAGTTTACAAATTCTCATGGTCCAAGATAGTACAGAATCAGCTCCAGGAGCATGGAGAAATCTCTTCACAGAGTCAGGGGTGGCTCAAGGGATGTTTGTGTAGTGCAGCTGTACAGGGCGGCATCAACCTGGACAGCTTTGGAGTATATGCATGAGATTCACGTCCTCCACTCACCCGCTGGTGTTGAAGGTTTAAGCTCAGGGGGATGGAAAGGGGAAGGGGTGGAAGTGTAGCACAGAACACACTGTGGCTCTCATACAGACCTGCAAAGTGTGCTAACACCCCTGGGATGGCACTGCACAGTCCCTTCCAGTGGACACTGTGCAGAGCCTGTGCATGGGCATAGGTAGTCCCTCTCCCCCAGTGCAGCACCCCCTCACAGCTGACTGGGAAACTGCAACAATCGGAAGTCTCAATGAGGTCTGAGAGGCAGCCTATAGGCTGGGACAAGTGAAAAACTGGTGAATGCAATGCAAATGCACCCAATGCAGTGTCAGTGTTGGGACACCTCAGAAAGCTCATCTGGGACAATCACAGGTGGTGAGAAAGTGTTGTAGAAAGAGAGGAAGGAAAAGATCTAGGCATGCAATAATGCTCTATGCATACCCATGTCCCAACACATTTTGATAACAATGACATCCTGCACCAAGGCAAACAGGGGTGATTGCTCACCTGAATGCCAGGGGTGTTGGTTGGCTTTAGGTGAACTTGACACTCCCTCATCCAACATCATGCTCAGAACCCCAATGTGAGAGGGTGTCTGAACTACAGGCATCCACCCCATTAGGGAGACAGATGGGCCCTGTCCAACTAGATGCAGTGCAGTCTGCCAACCCCTCTGATGCCAAGCACTGCCAGAGGTGCCAGGGAGAGTCAGCATAGCAGACTGCCCTTGCCTGGGTATGTCCAGCCCATTTCTCTCACCAAGTGAGATGCTCATCCCTGGACTCCAGAAGAGCACATGAGTTCCCTGGAACTGCTTGAAGGCAAGTCAGAAGGTGAGAGAAGGCTTAAATGTGTGTTTCAACAAGATAGAGAGCAACCCATCCCAATGGATAACTATACAAAGCAAGACACTGAGGGTTAAATGGAGGTTGTCACACTGATGCTGTTGTCATGATTTGTGGGTGTCAGTGCTCCTCCTTTATCTTTTCACTTCTTTGGGATTATATGAACCGAGTCAAGTGTAAATCAGGATGTGGTGAGCTGAGGTTTGTGGTGTCCTCCGTGGGCCAACCATGGATGGCTTGTACTTTTTTCCCAGTGAAAGCTTAATGGGTGGCAAGGAAAAAAAACAGGCATCATCCCTCTACCCCACTGGTGCTGGGCTCCTAATGAAGTGGGCCACACTGTTCATCTCAGTCTGACCTACTCCTCTATCTGCTACCCCCTCAACTGGGACCCTCTCAGCCTGCATTTCTTCTTGCTCAGAACTACTCCTTTCAGCATGTGCCTCCTGGCCATCCTCACTCACCGCCTTTCCCAATGCTGGGACAACATAGTGCCAGTCTAGCCACTTGACTGAAAGCTACCTGGTTGCTCATGCCAGTAGCATACACTTGTCTGAAAGATTAAGCCATGCAAGTGTAAGTACTTTTTAATTCTCAACCCTATTACTTGGATAACTGTGGTAATACTAGAGCTAATAAATACTGATTAGTGCTGGCCTCAAGGAATGTATGCTTTTATCAGTCCACAACCAATCTATGCTTATTGGCCCTGGTCTCCTGTATCTGCAGGCTTCTCAAGATGACGAAGGGCTGATCATGCATCCCCGTTATGGCAGACACATCCGGATATCTGTGTTATCAACGTCTGATCATATTTTCTGCATCTACCAGGCAGGGGCATCTTAACAGAGGAGGGAGCCCATGCGCACTCCCTGTGCAGGGCCCCCTCCACTCTCCCTGATGGCCAGCAGCCAACTGACGTGGCTGGCCAGCACACCAGAGCATTAGTAGACTACGGGCAGAATGTCAGGGAAATGGCCATGCTGGGCATTTTCCAGCGTTCTGTGCATGTGCAGTAAATTCTGGGCACTAGAGTGTGCCTGGAGTCTACTGCACATGCACAGAACACTTGGAAAATGGCTGCGGCAGCATTTTCTGGTGTTCTGAGCAGCACTGACTCCCACCGCGGAACCATGGACAGGTAAGTTTAAAATAATATGGGTGCAGGGTGTGCGGTGCAAGGCCCCACTGGACCCCACAATGTGCCCCACACACACTGCACCTATTATAGATACTCCACTGCTACCAGGATAATCAATGGTACCTGGGAATCAGAGTACAATCCCAGAGAGGGAGCCTAAGGAAGGAACCAAGGAAGGCAGCAGGTAAGCAAATTACCCACTCCCAACTTGTGAGGTGAGCCACTGTACCACCTGTCCCAGCCCCTCACCTTTCAGCACCTCCCTGATGCTCTTGGCTGAGTGTCCCAGGTGCCAGAAGCATTAACTTTGAAAATTTTAGAGAGTGCAAAGTGGGCATGGTCAATTTGATACTTCACCTAGGAATAAAGGAATAGGACTCCAGTCTCCTACTTTGTTGGCTTTCAGAACTGGAGTCATGACTGAGAGGGATGGCCAGGGGCATCCATATTGTGGTATTAAAGGTGATTTTTTTGACCAGCACAAGATGAACCAGAGCAAAAAAACACTTGCCAAAAACAAAAGTCAGAGGTTCAAAGACAGATACCATCGATCTGGCTGCATTATTCCCATGACTTGCTAAGTAGCTTCCAGGCAACAAAAGTATTTGGGACCCAGGTGGAGTATGGTTGCAAAGTTGAACTCAAAGGATTTGATGGAAAAGCAACACTAGGAGTGGAGGGTGCCTCTTAATTTGACTCAACATGGTAAACTTTACCTGGCCCAGACATCGAAAGGATTGACAGAGTAATAGCTCTTTCTCAATTTTGTGGCAGATGGTGGTACAAGGCCATTCTTAGTTGGTGGAGTGATTTGTCTGATTAATTCCAATAACAAATGAGACTCATGCATGCTTACTAGCAACGTGACTCCTGGTGGTTTATGTCCAGTTTCTTAGAGGGACAAGTGCCATTCAGCCACACAAGATCGAGCAATAGCAGGTCTGTCATGCCCTTACATACTGTATCCAGGGCTGCATGCACAATACACTGAATGGACCAGCATGTGTCTACCCTTTGCTGACAGGTGTAGCTAACCTGCTAAACTCTGTTTGTGATTGGGATCAGGGATTGCAATTATTCCCCATGAATGAGGAAATCTCAGTAAGTGTGTGGCATAAGCTTGTGTTGATTAAGTCCCTGCCCTTTGGAAACACTGCCCATCCATACTACCAATTGGATGGTTAAGTGAGGTCCTTGGATTGGTCCAACAGAGTTGGAGATGGCACTGGTGCCAAATTATCAAAATTGTCTATCTAGATAAACTAAAAGACATAAGAAGGTATATATAGGTGAACCTGAGGAAGGATCATTAACAGTGCAGCCTGGACTGTGGGGTTCACCTGCTGCAGAGACACATGGAGTGGTGGGTCCAGAGGTGCAGATGAGGTTTGGGTGCAGAGGAGCATATGTATCTGCCTCCCCACCTCCCCAGCCAGGCCAAGAGATTTTAAGGAAAAAGATAAGGTGGGTGGAGATATGGGAGTGCACCTTTGAGATGGAGCCAGACAGGACTTGGCACCTCACCTTGGCCTCCAAACTACAGATAGGACAGCCACAGCTGGGGCGATGGGGACCAGGTATGGATGCTGTAAAGTAGAACTGTCCCTGCATTCCCCAGATGCTTTAATGGACAAGGGTGCCTGTAACCTTCCCTGCAACCCAGGGGCTGATGGCAAGAAGCACCCAGGACAAAGGTTCCTGGGGAGGGTGGCTCTGGGGAATCATGCTTAAGTGGTCCCTTTCAGGCTGATCCAAGGACTGCTGGCATCCTCCCAAGTGCAGTAGGCCAAGAAGACTCAAGACATCATGGCTCCCACTGGGTGCACCAGGATGTACAATGTGGGTGAGGGACTGCTTCCAAGGCACACCCCTTCACCTTGTGGCATGGTCCCCCAAAGTATGGTGGGATGTGACAGCTGGGCACCCAGACACCAGGAACCCAGGGAGTTTTCTTCCCTTTTCAAAATGCAGAGTACCCCACAAGACATGAAGAGAGAGAAAAAGAAAAGCCATGACTCTGAGCAGTGGATCACTCGGTTTTCACATTGATGATGAACACTTCAAACTTACCTTGTGGCCAGGGTTTTTCTAGGAGTTATGCCTGTCTTAGAGTCGCACCCACATTGATTGCCTATCTGCACAGGTGGTCATCTGTCCCTCTTATCACCAAGGGGGAACAAACTGTCTTTGTCCCTCAAGGTTAGACCCCTCCTCCTTCCCCCTCTGCCTGCACACCCTCCAAACAATGGGTGGTTGCTTACAGTCAATGCAGGACTGCTGGTGACTGTGGGCATACAAAGCAAGGGGAAGAGGTTGAAAAAGCAAGGCAGTGGGGCAGGAAAGGCATCAGGGGCATTAGTGGAGTTGACTTTAGGTCAAAGACTTTGATGACCCCCTCCCCACTCCTCTCGGCTTCTCCCCACCATTAAAATGACTCACCCAACTGAGAACTGAGGCCCTGATTCAGAGCCGGACGCTCTGACAGAACGTTCGCTCTGAATCAGGGCCGGGCAATTTATTTTTAGAACGGCCTCCTGGCAGCTCGCATAGCTGTGGGTGACCACCCATAGCTATAACGAGCAGCCAGGAAGATGGTCGCGATGGTCAAGACCATCGTGACCATTGGGCTTGCTATGAGACCCTTGTGGTAGGGTCTCGTTGCCGCAAGCCCCAGAGAGATTTCAGCTCTAACAGAGCCGAAATCTCTCCCACTGACATTACTCATGATGTCAGTGGGGCCGCCCCCAAATGGAGGCATTCACATGGGAATGCCTCCATTTGGGCAGCCACTACCCTGGCCCACCCACCAAAGGTGGCGTGCTGTCACTCAACATCAACAGCACGCCTCCTTTGGTATGAGACCTGGAGCGACAGATTGCCTGTCGCTATCCGGCTCCATCGTGCGCATGCGCTCTCGGCCACCATCGACCCGGTTGCGAGCGCCCAGCGCTTGCGACCAGGTCTGAATCAGGCCCTAAAATCAGATGTGGCAACCCACTGAATTTAAGCATATTACCCAGGTCCAGAGGTGTAGAGGAAAATGAGGAGGTGGGGCAGCAAAATGGGAATAGGGTTGTACAGGACAAGACCCATAACCCCAGCGTGGCCTCCAAAACACAGAGAGGACAATTGTGGTGACAGAGACCCAGGATGAATGTTCTGAATTAAGCTAATCCTGCATTCCACCACATTCCTACCCACAAACCTAGGGACTGGCAGCAAGATTCAGCCAGGAGAGAGGCTTCAGAGGAAGGATGGTGTGTTGACCTCAGACCCAGCTGCCTTACTGCTGCCCAGTTGCCAGCAGAGCACCATGCCAGAGAGATCCACTCCCGGCTGATCTCGGTGTCAATTGCATACTTCCTGACTTAGAATAGTGCGGTAGGTAGAGAAGACCCAAGTTGTCATGGCTCCCACCAAGAGCACTGTGGAGGCACAATGCAGGCAAGGGATGGGTTCCAGGGCAAAACCCTCTGTCTGGAGATGTGGTTGATGCAGAGCTGCTTGTGGCAGGGGGCATACCAAGTGAGGGGAGGAAATAGACAAAGCAAGGTGGCAGGGTGGGAGAGGCAACAGGGGCATAAGCATAGGGAACCTCAGGCAACCCTCTTCCTATTCCTCTTGAGACCTCTCCACCTCCAATGCCTCACTCCTGACTGTGACCTTAGGTCAGACATAGTTGAAGAATTTAAGCATACTAAGCGGAGGAAAATAAATTAACAAGGAATCCTCCAGTAGTAGGTAGTAAAGAGAAAATAACCCATCACCAAATCCACACCATGAAGAGTGATATTGGGGTGGGTCTGGTCTCCTATATGCCACATATGGGTGACCGGACTCACCCCAATGTCGTTCAGGAGCCCAAGTCCTTCTTATCAAGGCCCAAGCTGTGTACAGTGTTAGGCCTGTTGGTGGTAACTCTATCTAAAGCTTAATTCTGGTATTAGGCCAATAGCAGGCAAGTAACATAAGGGAAAGTTAAAAAGATCTTTGAAGAGACAGTTTAATAGGGTGGTCAACATGGAGGACCCAAATCGATGGGCTGACACTCCCAGGTCATCAGACTCCCCTTGCACACTGATGAGGTGTTGTTGCCATAGTAATCCTGGTCAGTATGAGAGGAACTGCAGGTTTAGTCATTTGGGATTGAATTTACTAAGTGTTGATTTGTGGTTGACTTTAAAACTGACTGAAATCGACCAATACCGATGTTGTATTTGTGTCATATTGTGTATTTACTATCCATCAGTTTTCAGTGACATGACAAAATTCGATGTTAATTTTGGACTATTTTTGCATTGTACTTTGGCTTTGTCAAATCTGACTATAAACTGACAGCAAATACAATTTTGAAATTGACCGGAAACTGACCACTTACCAAATAAAAACTGGTGAATACTTCCTGTTGCTTTGCCATTGGTTAAACCATACCATAACAAATAATTACTTATGCAATTTTTACATCACTCTCCCCTTATATAGACAGCCAAATTGACCAAGTAGTGAAAGGAAAGATAAGAAAAGTTAGGAGTTCAGAGAATATTAGAGTTTATTTGTGAAAGCCATAAAACCATTGAGAGGAAAATACTGTATATGCTTTAAACTGTGCAACAATTTTATCCCATGATACTTAGGGGTAAATTTACTAAGAATCCAGAATGGTTGAGTTTAGTTTTTTTTAAATTTCGATTTGCATCGCTGAATCTCGGGTGATTTTCCCGTTTTTCATCTTGCAAATTTACTAAGAAGTGAGTTTAGCTGAAAGTGAGTTGGCAGATGGTGAAGCAGATAGAGATATCTCCCCCAAATTGCAAGTGAAGATGAGATTACTCACTCGAGATTTCAGTGTTTTATCTCTGCAAATCTCTCCCAAGCTAGCAGCCTGCAAATATCAGTGAGATATGTGCTGTCTGCTTGTGTGTTAAGACCTGTACAAAATGGGTTAAATGTTATACAAAAAAATTACATAGGGCCCCCCCTAAAGTTTAACCAGCCCCAGACTTGCCAGCCAGTCCTGGTACCTAAAATTACGGGAAACAAAATGAGTAGGGTTCCACCATAAATTAGCTACCATCACCAGGCTGCAGGGCCATTCCTATTTTTTTTATAGGGTGGAAAATTGCATAGGGGTACCACTATAATTAAAACGGGCTATCAGCCTAGGCCAGGGGTACCCGAGAGAGGGGGAAACATTTATTAGGGGGTCCCCAACTCCCCAGGGATCCCTGGCCTGGGCTGACTAGCAGTCAGGACTGATGCTGCAGCTGGGGGACCCGGTGAAAGGTCTACCCAGGCTGCGGCATCATCCCCCAAACTACAAAAGGGTCCTGTGTTAGTTTAAATTATAGGGGTACCCCTACGGAATTTTTCCCCCTATAAAAAAACAGCCTGGTGCTGGTACCTAATTTATGGTGGAACCCTACTCATTTTGTTCCCCATAATTTTTAGGTACCACTGGCTGGCAAGTCCGGAGCTGGTTAGGCTTTTGGGTGGGGGCCCTGTGTCATTTTTTTTAAAATGAGTTGTGTATTTAAAATGATTTGTGTATTTTTCAGCTAAACACGCAGCTCTGGAGGTGAGTGTTTAAAACTTCAATTTGGCAGAGAGTTTGCAGGCATCTCACCCGAGATTGTCATCTCAATTCTTGGTAAATTTGCGAACCGTATCTTTTAGGTGAAAAGAACTTCCGAGTTTGCCTGATGGTGATAAGATTCGAGTTTGCTATCTCACCCGAGGTTTATGAGTGAGAAGAGAGAAATCTCTCTCTAACTCACCCGACTTTACCTTTAGTCACTTGCGAGTTGAAAATCATGCCTCAACTCTCCAGAGATTAGCATCTCGACCATTCTCGATTCTTAGTAATTTTACCCCTTATATTCAGTAATCCCACAGGGTAATTAAAGGGCCTTTTTTCTTAACTGCACAAAAATGTATTACCAATTCCCATAGGTTGATAAATTATTTATGTTACCTTTGTGAACCTTAATACCAGTAACAGAAGTTTATAACCAGTATTGCAATAGTAATTAATGCAATATTTGTTAGGACTAATCTGGTTAGTGATGCCACAATTTTAATTAAACACTTTGGCCCTCATTCAGAGCCGTACGCTCTGAGCAGAGCGCACGCTCTGAATGAGGGCCGAGCTCCATTTTCATGGAGCGTCCTCCTGGACGCTCGTATAGCTGTGTGTCACCACCCACAGGCTATATGAGCGTGCATTGTGATGGTTGCGATGGTCGAGACCATCGCGACCATCAAATTTGCGAGCCGGAGCCTGCGGTTGAGGTTTTCAACCGCAAGCTCCGGAGTGATTTTGGCTCTATCAGAGCCAAAATCACTCCCACTGGCATCACTAGTGATGTCAGTGGGCCGGCTTTTGACGGGAGGCACGCCCCTGGCATGCCCACCAAAGGGGGCATGCTGTCAATCAACATTGACAGCACGCCCCCTTTGATCGGACACAACGAGCGAAGGACTTTCCTTCGCTCGTCGCGTCTGGCGCATGCGCACGACGGAGCTCCCTCCATCGTGCGCATGCTCAGTCTATAACATCGACCCACTTGCGAGCGGACAGCCGCTCGCGAGTGGGTCTGAATCAGGCCCTTTTTGTTCATTATTTCTTCTATGTGTTCTCATATTGCCTTATATTACTCATATTGTTTCCTCTCCTTGTTTGAGAGGTACACTTTTTCACTATATTTCTCACATACACAATATTACATTTTTGTACACTGATTTAACTTTTCATATATATATATATATTATGTGGATATGATGGTTCATCTTTAAGAAACCACATACCATGCAATTACGCCGCAAACTTTCATGACCCTTTGTTGTTCCATGTCATCACAGTGTTAGTTGCTTTTTACCTGATCTTTATTAAAGGTTAGATTTTATTTGATTAGAATTACCAAATTTGGAATATGCCCCTAACCCAGAATACTATTTTTTCCTCTCCATATTCTCTCATACTCATTTGCTTTTGGAAGCACCTTCATACATACCTTATTCCAAGCATATTTTCTCAGCGGAAGTTGTTTCCAGATGGTGTAATGGTTAGCATTACTGCCTCACAGCACTGAGGGCATGGGTTCGATTCCCACCACGGCCCTACCTGTGTGGAGTTGGTATATTCTCCATGTGATTGCGTGGGTTTCCTCCGGGTACTCCGGTTTCCTCACAAACTCCAAAAATATACCTGTAAGTTAATTGGCTCCCCACAAAATTGACCATAGTGTGTATGTGTGTGAGCATGTGGTAGGGAATATAGGGCCTCATTCAGAGGTGGTCGGAGGATGCAAGCAGTCGCTCAGAAACTGGGCGGCCGCTTGTATCCTGACCGCCCACCTCTGTTTCGGTTTACTCCCACAGCTCTAAAGACCCACAGCTCTGACCATCATGACCATCGGGGTTTACGACAAGACCCTAGGGTAGGGTCTCACTTGTCATAAGCCCCAGAGAGCTTCTGGCTCTGTCAGAGCCAGAAACTCTCCACTGACATCACTAGTGATGTCAGTGGGGCCTCCCCCAAATGGTAGGCAATCCCATGGGAATGCCTCTGTTTGGGCTGCCACCCCCCGGCCCGCCTTCCTAATGGGGCGAGCTGTCAATCAACATCGACAGCTCGCCCTCTTTGGAAAGAGACCCGCTACGACCGGCGCTGTCGTTCGTAGTGGGTCTCACGCATGTGCACGAAGGAGCCGGCTCCCTCGTGTGCATGCGCACTTGACAAACATCGAGGTGGCCGTGTGGTCGTAGACTGTACGGCCGCCTCTGAATGAAGACATTCGATTGTAAGCTCCACTGGGGCAGGGACAGTTGTGAATGGTAAGATATTCTCTGTAAAGTGCTGCGGAATATGTGTGCGCTATATAAATAACCGGTAATAATATATATATATATATATACTGTATATACAGTATACCTGTACATCAAGTAGGATCAATTCATTTGGTGCCTCATTTTCCCATTTTCCTTTACATTCTCATTCTGAAAGCCATCGCCTGAATCCATTGTGTAATCAAAAATAAATAAAAAACATTTACATTAACACATTTATACAACAATTCCAAATTATATTGTAAGTTAATTTAGTATTTAGGCATCAGGGCCATATAAATGCCTGAAGGTTCCTGTGTAAGACAGGCTCCCTCCTCTGAGCAGTAAGCCCCCCAAGTCCTGCATCTTACTTTTTCCCAGAAAGTGGGTCCCACCTCCGCAACGGTGCCATCTTAGCAGTGATATTTGGGAAAATGGTGCATGGGCACAAGAGAGCAAATACTCTACACAGTGAAATAGTCTTTTCATTCACCATGTGGCACCATCTTATAAAAGATATCATTGGGAATACAGAATCGCCGGCAAGAAGAGACCCACTTGCTGGCACAAGGCAAGAATACAATGGGTGCAGGATGTGCAATGCATGCCCCCTGGACCCAGGGGCCCATGTGCACCACACACCCTGCACCCATTATAAATATGCCTATGATACAGTAGGCATCATTACATGAACCAGGATAGCCAGTTGGCACACCAATACATCCTAGGTTTGCATCACAGACAACCTACACATTCATGGAATAGGCATGGTGCCTATTGATGTAAAGATAAGTCCTATTACCTGGTGGTCTTATCCCCATGTGTGTGCTGTCTATGCTCTCAGGACATTAGGCATGCCTGTTAGACTATAGAAAGCTTCCATTAGTTCATGCCCCTGTGATTCCTGGCTGGGAAAGCAGATATACAATAGGTATTGCTGAGATTGGTGAAGGCTGCAATCACCTGGGTCAGATGTTTACTAAACAATGTCTGGGTATGCCCAGCATTTTACCAGAAACTGACTTAAAGGAGCCAGTAGCAAAAAGCTACAGAGCACACAGCAGCTTGTGCAGGCCTGCTACAGCATGTGACCATACAGTGTCTGGCTAAAGCTGAGTCTTGACGAGGTCGTACAGCATCATTATGTTGGAACAGTTGAGGCAGAACTCATCCATGCACCTGCAATACTCATGAAGCTGCTGTTGTTCCTCTGATTGTGGCTCCAGGGTCCTCTCAGTCAGATGGTTGTGTACATATCTCAGGAAAGCGGTAATCACTGAATAGCATTGTACTGTCATATTTTCTACAGCCACAGTGCACCATATGGTTGTGTCCATTTTTATAGGCACTATTATTAACTTTTCACCAATAAAATATCAATAATGTTTAAAACTGACTTTTAGTGAATATGCAGTTTATATATTTATCAAAGTAAAATTATTGATGGTTGGGCCAATGGTCTAAACTCTCTGAAAGCTTGACATTTGGTAGAATTACTGACAATTTTCACTTTAGCAAATGTAAAATTGCATAAACAATGGAAAATCAACCAAATAAGCAAAGTTGATGCTTAATAAAGGTACCTATTTTACAGTATGTACACTATGGGCTTAGCTGATTAGTCAATGCAGTGAAGCTTCCATCTGTGGGGTTATGACTGAAAGACTTTACATATAAATGAAAATAAAACTGTAACAAAAAATGAGTCCTCTAATGAGCAATATGACAGTTGCAATATAGCAAATCAGTTCAATCGGGTCATATCAAATTTGAGCAGAAATTGGACTGGATATGTCCTTGTGCAAAAGAGCATAAATACTTTTTAAAAGTACTGCTTTCTGACATCCATATAAATGAACAACTGAAGCTGTTGCTTTTGTACCTGTGTATAGGTGGAATATCAATGATCCATGCTGGCGTCCCAGCACAATGACTAGCTCTGATAAATCCAATAATGTTTAGGACTTCTAGTAGTATTTTGAAGTCTCCCCTTGGGAGAGTATGTCCACCGGCACAGATGCTGATTTAGCGGCAGACAGATGGTTTCACTCTCTACGTGTAGGTATAAAGGAGAGAGTGTGTCTTACCACTGTAGGGAGTAATGAGATGTTCAGGCCCAGAATGCTATCAAGGGAGGATATATATACCCTGGGTCTGGCAGCAATTGGTGGATATGGACAGGTGGTCTGGCAGTAGCATTCTGAGTGGTGGAAGGCACAACATGCAGAGGGAGTATTCATCTCTGCAACACTGAGTCAGAACTACACCTGTGATTCCAATCAGGGCTAGCAGTGTTCCGACAGGAAAGGACCCAGGTGAAATAATCACTGTGGAAGGAATGCATAGATAAGTGCTGCAGCAGTATGATCAGAACAGGTCCTCCATGCAAATTACACATAAGATCCATGGAGACAGCTGGCAGTGGTAAGTCAACAGGAAAAAGGGTAAAAACTAGACAGGTTTGTGACACCCTATGTGCAAGGAGAGGGATATGGTCTATAACCACAAGTTTGAAGGATTGCAGCCTGTGTTTCTTTTTCACAAAATGGTTGGCCATAGGTAGATCACTGATTCCTGTAATTAAAACTTTTTTGATGGCAGTCTGATGCATGGCCATATGTTCCCGTTATGTAATTTCCATCTTGTACATGTAGATTAAGTTTCAGGGGAAAATAATGATGAATATAATGAATGTACTTAAAAATGACAAAGAGAAGTTAATCTGAATATTTATTATATATGTACCTCACTTTTTATTTTCATTCTTTATATGCAGCAGTAGCTGCTCCCTAACTATCTCTTTCACAATGCACTTTTCTTACTATGGCAGTGCCCTGGGGTGGCTTAGCTAGGCTAGTTTGGGGGTGTCCTGCACTCTGGATTTGAATCGTAGTATGTTAGGGACCTACCCTACAGAGACCTGGATATGGTGGGTAGGCCCATAACCTTGGCCAAGATTATGCTAAAAACCTCTATTGACTGCAAAATTTTATTGCATTTATATATTATTAATAATTGTGCTCCTGAGATTTGTCTGTTTTTGTGCCTGCAATTACTCTCATCAGGTAGCACCTCCCGGTATATATATATATATATATATATATATTTATATATATATATATTTATATATATATATATATATATTTATATATATATATATATATATATATTCAGGGTGTGCAGTCCAGGAATCTTTCCCATATACTCCATTTAATGTGCTTTATTGCACACCTGGGGGAAAGGAGACGCTCTCAGTCTGGATTATCACTCCTACCTTATTGGTTTAAAAGCATGGAGTCTTGTAATGAATATGCACACTGCTATTAGGCACAATTCTAGGTAAGTCCTACAAGTTTTATATGCTGTAGTGCAACTTTGGTTCATTTTTGGGGCATGGGTCCCTCTTGTTTGCCTTTGTTGATCTGTTTCAGGGTACAGCATTATAACACATTTTTCCTTTATAACACAATTTAATCCTTCACTGTTTGTTTATTATATATGTACCTCACTTTTTATTTTCATTCTTTATATGCAGCAGTAGCTGCTTCTAACTATCTCTTTCACACTGCCCTTTTCTTACTATGGCAGTGCCCTGGGGCAGCTTAGCTGGGCTAGTTTGGGGTGTCCTGCCCTCTGGATTTGAATCGTAGTATGTTAGGGACCTACCCTACAGAGGTTACCTGGATATGGTGGGTAGGCCCATAACCTTGGCCAAGATAATGCTAAAAACCTCTATTGACTGCAAAATTTTATTGCATTTATATATTATTAATAATTTGGAGTTGTGCATCTGAGATTTGTCTGTTGGAGTATTCATCTCTGTAGCACTGAGTAAGAACTACAGCTGTGATTCCAATCAGGTCTAGCTGTGTTCACAGACCGGAAAGGACCCAGGTGATATAATCACTGTGGAAAGAATGCATAGAGAAGTGCTGCAGCAGTATGATCAGAACAGGTCCTCCAGGGAAATTACACATACAGATCCATGGAGACAGCTGGCAGTGGTAAGTCAACAGGCAAAAGGGTGAAAACTAGACAGGTTCGTGAGAGTACCCCTCTCATTATGGGTGGACTCCAGACACAGAGAAAAAAAAAACTTTCTTCCAAACATAACATTCCAGGAGCTTCAAACACAGGGACACCATAACTCTGAAAACATCTCTTCAAACATCTTCATCCTCAGAGTAAGTAGACCATTCTTCCTCACTACAGGTGGAACCCTCATCACCTAGGAAGTATTTAGTAAACCCAAAATGAGGACACTCTTCTGGAAATGTAGTACACAAAGATTTGGTATGAGAAGATGTAGAACCGGCATTATTTCGCTGGTATCTTTGGTGGGAAGATGATCGTCTCCCCCGGAAAGCCGTAGATCTCTTGGGCAACTCCTGAGGAAATACGTGACTGGGAAGGACACGGTCAAATGACAGATGGTCTTCAGGGAATAGAGATTTATTATGTGCATGATCGAATTCAGATTCTGAGTCAGTATCTAAAGGTAAATTGGAAGGCTTAGTAGGACTTGAACATTGATAGGACTCCTGGGAGGAACTAAGCGAAACATGACCAATTTTGATGGTGTTTTGGGAGGATGAATTCTTGGTAGCACAAACATACTGCTTGGACAATATTTTGGAACTGAGAACTTTGCTAGAATTTTGGTTTACAGGGTAAGGACCAAATTCTTTGACAACAGCTTCACTGAAAGTCTTTATATTTAGAAGCATTGGATCATTTGAGTTGTAAAAAGGGACTACCCAGTCCCAAGCTTTACCTTGAAAAGATGGGATAATAAACTCTACAATATTAGTAGGCTTGACTCCACATGGCAAAGGAGAATTCATCATACCGAAGAATTGTTTCAATAAAGCATAGTACTGAGATAAGCCCCATCAAAATAAATGCATGGTGGAGTATCCGATTAATCCTGTGTGTTCACGGACTGTGGAGCACAGGTGCAGGGCTGGAAGATATTTGAGGATACTCTGATTGATGAGGAGTCAAAACAACTGAAGCTGACAGATGTTTGGTATTCGGACCAACTGATGGGACTGGATGGGGTCCAGAGGAGCTAGAGACAGTAGCATCAACAATCAAAGTTGAGAACAGACTACAGAGATTGTCATCTTCTCGGACGATATTTGCAAGAGATGTTGAACAGGAACCATGATCAGATTTTGTAGCACAAGACACTTCTCCCTGGTAACTGGAACTTGAAACCCCCTCCTGGGGTATGAGACTTGCAACCCCCTCCTGAGGCATGAGACTTGAGACCCCCTCATGGGGTGCAAGACTTGAGACCCTCTCCTGGGATGCGAGACTTGAGACCCCTTCCTGGGGTGCGAGACTGGAAACCCCTCCTGGGGTACAAGACTTGAGACTCCCTCCTGTGGTATGGGACTTGAGACCCATTGCTGGGGTGCGAGACTTGAAACCCCTTGCTGGGGTGTGAGACTTGAGGCCCCTCCTGGGGCTGAGACTCTGGAGACCTCTCCTGGGTTTGCCAACTGGAGTCCCCTGCTGGGATGGACAGAATCCGGGCTGGGACCAGAATGGGCAGAATCTGGGCTGGGACCGGAATGGGCAGAATCCGGCCTGGGACTGGAACAGGCAAAATCCGTCCTTGGACCGGAATGGGCAGAATCTGGCCTGGGACCGGAATGGGAAGAATCCGGGCTAAGACCGGAATGGGCAGAATCTGGGCTGAGACCGGAACAGGCAGAATCCATCCTGGGACCAGAACGGGCACTGAGACGCTGATACTTGGAACCACTGCTGGAGCTACAAAGGGAACAGTCTTTAATGAAGTGGTCAGAACCCCCACAATATAGACAGAGCTGTAAATCTTTGCGCCACTGGTGTTCAGCAACAGAGAGCTTGGGGCATGGATAACTTTGATGTCTCACTTTACTTGTTTCAGAAGAAACCTTGTTTCTTAGGGATTCCAATGCAGGGGTTTTAGTTGAGACAGGGGTAGCCCTAAGAAGCCCGGGAATGATCTGAAAAATTTTAATGAGTAAAGTCAGTAGCTGCTCCAGGAGTTGATGGAAGGTAGTTAGAGGTTCAGGCATGATTTGAGTGCCATCTAGCCGATTATTCAGGATTTGCAAAAGCTGTAGCACTTGATGCTGTACGGCCTCCTGTGAATCCAAGCGAGTGACCAGGTTACGGAAAGCATCTAGGACCTCATTCAGAGTCTGGCGAAGCGGCCGCACGGTCGTACATGAAAAGGGGCCGGATATGCAAATGATTCCCTCGCAAGTTGCGTCCCTAAGTTCGGATCGGTAGCTGGCCGACCAAGGGGAGGAAGCGGACGGAATTCAAAAAATACGCCCCTTCTCGTATGCATTACACATCATCTCCGGGCATATAAGGATTAATCGAGACCATCGGGAACCATCGGAACTGGTCGTCGAGCTTAAGGTTGACCATACCCTCTCTTAAGCTCTACGATCATATCAGTGTAAAAACCTCCCATGTCACATGTGCCATGATGCTACTTTGTTAATTATGCACTCCCATAAACCGTATGCACTCCCATAAAACACTGTTTGCATAATTAGGCACGCCTGCGTTTGGATCTCCACTCCCCCGTTTACAAGCACCTTCCCCTGTTTACCGCCCACAAACGCCTCAATCTGTCACTCAAACTACCGACCTGGCTGTGTTCAAGGAGAGAGAAATTTCTGATCGTAGCGGCTGGTTTGCGCACACGCATTGTGAACTTTACGCATGCGCAGTATAGCGAACATTGGTGGCGTACGACCGTGCGGCCGCTTCGACCAACTCTGAATGAGGTCCCTAGTCCCTTATTAGGTGCTTGATCCACCACCATTGTTGGGCCTGAACATTCTGTCACGATTGGTGTTTGTGAGTTACCTGTCTCAGGTGATGAGCGGGATTCAACAGAGACCAGCATGACTGGAACCTCAGATGAGTTGAATAGCTCTATTGCAAGACTTATGTGGCGGTGAGAACCACCTTTGGTGATAAATGACAGGAACTTAGAACCAGTAGAAACGTGAGAAGAACCGGACCGGAACCGGCAGGAAGACTTGCTGAGTTGAACTGGAAAATTTGGACTTTGACTCCGGACTGGGATAACGTGGATTGAACTGAAGAACTTGGAACTTGACTCTGGACTGGAATAACGTGGGTTGAACTGATGAACTTGGAACTTGACTCTGGACTGGAATAACGTGGATTGAACTGAAGAACTTGGAACTTGACTCTGGACTGGAATAACGTGGATTGAACTGTTGAACTTGGAACTTGACTCTGGACTGGAATAACGTGACAATGGCTGATGGGAAATCCGGTAATGCTGAGATGAGGGCTAAACAGCGTAATCAGGAAATGCTGTGACAAAGGCTGGAACTCAGGTTACGGCTGGATTGGGTAATTGGGAATAACAGGTTCAGGAAGGAATGGGTAGGTCTGGGAGTTTAGGTTCAGGGAGGGAGTGGGTAGGTAGAAGGGGCAGGAGTTGATCTACAGCAGGAAGCAAGGCAGGGTAACACGGTGCAGGTTTGCAGGGTGCCAGGGACCAACCAGGAGTAGCGCAAGCAGCAGGACACAAGACTAAGGTCAGAAGAACAGGAACTGACTTTGCTGATGCTGAAACACACGAGTTGCACTGGCCCAGGGACTAGCAGGATACTGGATTGCCAGATTTAGCTGTAGCAGATTTTCTGGATGCACCAGGCGTTACTGTAGCAGGTTTTCTGGATGCACCAGGGGTTGCTGTAGCAGGTTTTCTGGATTGCACCAGTGGTTGCTGTAGCAGGTTTTCTGGATTGCACCTGGGGTTGCTGTAGCAGGTTTTAGGGATACACTAGAATACAGAAACAGCATGAACCATACACCACAGGAAGTGATGAGATGTTCAGGCCCAGAATGCTATCAAGGGAGGATATATATACCCTGGGTCTGGCAGCATTTGGAGGATATGGACAGGTGGTCTGGCAGTAGCATTCTGAGTGGTGGAGGGTGCAACATGCAGAGGGAGTATTCATCTCTGCAGCACTGAGTCAGAACTACACCTGTGATTCCAATCAGGGCTAGCAGTGTTCAGACAGGAAAGGACCCAGGTGAAATAATCACTGTGGAAGGAATGCATAGAGAAGTGCTGCAGCAGTATGATCAGAACAGGTCCTCCATGCAAATTACACATAAGATCCATGGAGACAGCTGGCAGTGGTAAGTCAACAGGCAAAAGGGTAAAAACTAGACAGGTTCGTGATACCCTATTTGCAAGGAGAGTGATATGGTCTATAACCACATGTTTGAAGGATTGCAGCCTGTGTTTCTTTTTCACAAAATGGTCAGCCATAGGTAGATCACTGATTCCTGTAATTAAAACTTTTCTGGTGGCAGTCTTGTACACGTAGATTAAGTTTCAGGGGCAATTAATGATGAATATAATGAATGTACTTTAAAAATGACAAAGAGAAGTTAATCTGAATGGTCGTGGGTGGTTAGGGTGTGTGAACTCTGTGCCAGTGATCATGTACTGGCATGTCAAACATTTAACACTTTGAAAGCAGCCCTTTTTGTTGGTTCTTGTTATGAGGGATGGAAAGTGCTTTCAATAGTGTCCCTCAATGAATATTTTTAGAATGGATTTCAAATTTGGAGCTTTCTGGAAACTCAAAGGTCTTGATTCAAGTAATGTTGGTAGAGCTTTGTCTAAGGAAATAATAGACTACATAGATTTAATTGCTGTAGTGACATTTGGGGGTTGATGCCACAAAGTGGCATGGAAAACTTTGTTCTATAGTCAGGAGCAACTGTAGACAAGGTAAAGACCCTCTCAATTGATTACAATTTAAATTAGTGCACAAGCTATCTTAAAAACAGATGCATTAAGTTATTCAGGAACACCAGTCAACTTTAAAAGTCTTTATTTTAGAGGGAAATAGACTAAGATCGCATGCAATCTCACTATCAGATGACTACAAAGCCAGTGTGATACCAAGAGGTTCCGTATACAAAATGTTCCAACAATTGGCTCACTAAATCTGGACTTTTGCAAATGCTAGATTGTTGTTCTCAACAAATGCTCAATGGACTTGATGATATTAGCAATAGAAAAATCAAGTATAGAAGCTCTCAAAGCAAGAGCCAAAATTACCAATATTGAGGAATCTATTGCTAAATCCTCTATCACAGAATAACCACTTGACTGTCACCACAAACTTAAAAATGCTATTGACAAACACAGCTCTGATCTTGTTTCTTTAAAAAAATAAAATTCCATAAAGTCAAACATGTTTACACTGAACATAGGATATATTGGTGGCTGTTGATCTTGTTAATACCTTAGCGCTCAACCTGTATGCAATAAATCTTACAAATAAATTGATGAAGTCTGAATATCCCATTAAATTAGTTTATTCCTTAAAATGTTAGTTCCATCAAGATTATTAAATTGAAAATGGTAAATATAACCTGATGGTAATGCATAAAATACAAGATAAGTAAATTAATTTAAATTTAAATTTAAAAGAATTGTGTGTCGCTTGTTCACTAATAACTGGCCAGCTGGCAGTGTAATGTTTATAGGACATCAAAATGTAACAGGACAAAACATTTAAATTAAGTATAACAAAGGGAAGGCGTGAATGTGTGGGAATGTGTAGACTGCACAGTTACAGTGGTGATATGTGCAGGGGTGAAAATGGAAGGGGAATGAATTATAGGGGGAAAAATATAAAGGGATTCAAATGAGTGAAAAACTGACCTGGTGTTATCCAAATAATATGTCCAGATGAAGTCTTAATAGGTGTAACCCGTGAAACTTTCTGTAAATGATTGATTTTTGTGGCTGCTTCCTGTTTAAGAGTGTGTGGTAACTGCTGGGTTTAAGCCACTTACTGCCCCGTAGGTGACTTACCCTTCCCGGCTTGGCAAGACGCCAGTCTCTCTCTGCCAGGGTCATGCAGCATGGTCTTGCAGCTAGTTCCCAGGAGGATCGCGGTATTAGCCTGAAGTGCCGGCCGCATGATCCGGGATCCCAGTGTTCTGCTTGCCTGTCTGCAGGCTGATGCTGCACCTGTGACTGATCAGGCCATATGTCACGGTCTCTCCATCTGGGATTAAACTTGTATCATAAGAAAGTGATGCTGGATTTCTTGTGCTGCTGGTAGTTAAGTCAGTTTACCAACGCGTTTTGGCTCGGTTTTTAGTGAACAAGCAAAACACAATTCTTTAAAATTCTATTAATTTACTTATCTTGTATGTTATGCATTACCATCAGGTTATATTTACCATTTTCAAATTAATAATCATGATGGAACTAACATTTTAAGGAATAAACAAATGTAATGCAGACTTTATCAATTTATTTATGTGATTTGAGGGTGGTTACCTCTTATACCTGCAGCTGCCCCCACCACAAGATATATTGTTCTTAGAGTACTTGGGCATGCACCTATAAATTGATTTGGAGATATATATAGGTGGCAGACTGGCACCAGTGAAAATCACCAGCAGCACAATAGATATCAACACACTTGTCTCACTAACACCAGGAAAGCCCCACTCAACCAGCGAATCTTCCTTAAGTGACACTGACTTCAGTGATCATGGACATCAGTCAGAATCCACAGTCCATTTAGGAACAACAACCCAAGCAAAACCAGCAATTACCAGAACAGACCATTCAGGTGCAGTGGCAAATGTTTCTGTAAAAAAACTACCAAAGTCGAGAAAACTTAGTATACAGAATAATCTCTCTGATTATCAATTGGACCCTGTTGAACACAAAGTGCTACAAAATGGTCTGTCATTTGTTCCATCAAATTAGTTTTCGGAACTTAATGGGGGAAATAGAACATTACACAATAGGGCACTTTTGGGACTCAAAGATTTGTTTGGGAAGCACTCCAATGGGATCCTTCCTTTTGACTCAGACTCCAATAGAGACCTCATATTAAAATCTTCATTCTATCCACAAACCCACAAGACTCTCTTTAAACCTTTTTGCTGAGAATTAATAAGCTGGTAACAGAGACACCAGCAAGCTTCCAACTTCCAAGCTTCCAATGGTGGAGCTATTGTTATTTAAAACTATTCAGATTAAAGAGATGAGATACTTCAACAACTACAAGGTTATCATCAAGACTGACACCTATGGGTAAATTAACTAAAGTGAGAGTTTTTAGAAGTGAGTTTTAAAAGTGATGTTGCCCATAGCAACCAATCAGATTCTAGCTATTATCTTCTAGAAGGTGCTAGTCAAATGTTAAGTACAATCTGATTGGTTAATATGGTCAACTAAATAAAAAAATAAAAAAAAATAAATAAATAATATGGGCAACTTCTAAAAACTCTCACTTTAGTAAATTTAACCCCTATTGTCTTCTGGACCATGACCCCAAAAGGGATTTTAAGAATGTAATTTACATCATTACTATAAGCATAAACACAAAATGTATAACATCCAAACAAGATTCTTTCCTGACAACAGAGCATCCAAAAAGACACATCATTTACACTTTACTGAAAATCCGCAAGAGATTAAACAAACATCCAGGTCGTCCAATTATCTCCTCATAATGTACTATGCTGTATATTTTTATATAATTTGTTTTGATCAGTTTGTTAAGAAAACAAGTCTAATTTTATTTTCTACTGGTTATTAATGTTAAGTTTTGATATGTATGGGGTATATAATGCTGATATTTGAATGCCATAAGGAAGGTCAATTTAAATGACACATGGAATAAATCATTCTACCCCAATAAATTGCTCCACCAGTCAATTGTTACCTCTATAATGTATGGGTCACTTAATTACCATTTTTTAATGAAATATGGAAGATCTTAGAAGGTCAAATAATCTCCATGCAATTTAAACCTTACCACTGATTATGAATAGTTGTCATACCTTACATAAAAAAATGGAAACTGAAATGCTCATTTGTTTTCTATATATTGCTCAAAATATGGATGAATGACTCAAATAGAAAAATCATAAAATAAGGAAGTGTTATGTTACATAAACTTAAAAAATCAGGGGCTCATATAGAGTTGAAGCAATTCAAACCAAAATATTGGCATATTTCGTTTACATAAAAAATATGCAATTTATTGAATATGCAGAGAACATTGGTATCTTAAGATGCCTGTGATTTTGTATATTATGTAAAATTTATTTTTTCAGGTTTCTACAAATAGTGTACATTAGAATGGTAAGATATGTTATTAGCAATCTTTTTCCATAGATGTATCACTTTAGTGTAATACTGTGAGGCTTCCATGTGGTCTGATTTCAGACCAATTGTATAATCAGAAGTGAATCAGAACTTCTTAACCATTTGCTTTGGGACTCCATAAAGAGCAATAATGGATGGCTACATGGAACAAAAAGGACCACACCAGACAGGGGTGATTTAAGAGAAGAGGGGGCTTGTGTACAGTCTTTGAGTGGGCCCCCTACTCTTTGCAGTGCAATAGACTCTGGCTTCGTACCTGAGTCTACTGCACATTTGCAGGTCTCCAGAATCCTTGCGTGTGTGCCATGTTTGATTTTGACCTCTTTACTGTGCATGCGTCAATCTCCATGTAAAATGGCCCCTGTACCATTTTCCCTGTGATTTATGGTACAGCTGCATCGTCATCACAGGACTCCAAAAAAGGTAAGCATTAAACATGGGTGCAGGGTGGCAATGTGGTCCACCGCAAAGCATACCTAGCACCGATTATAGATATGCCGATGTCCCCAAGAGTTAGGTGAGCAATAAACTGAAGAGTGAGGGTTTGTGTGGGGGTAACTTTGTTTATATTAATAATATATATTTTTTTATTTGGTGTTTATTGTGCGGATTTACAAAATCTTCTAAAATGAACAGTGGAGGTGATGCTCATAGCAACCAATCACATTCTAGCTATCATTTGTCAATTGTATCATAGAAAATGATATACAGAATCTGATTTGTTGCTATGGGCAACACCACAAGTGCCAGAATGCCCTGCCACAAGTTGATCTTGGTATCCTGGAAAGGGGGTGGGGGCAAGCTTGTTGGTTCTAAATCATCATTGTGTTTTGGCTTTGGGTTGGACAAAAACCACCCTCAAGTGTTTGGGTTCGGTTTTAGTTATGGATTTCTTTAAAAATGGACAAAAATGGCTAAAATCATGTACCTTGAACCTGTTTTGGTTCATATAGCATTATTAACATCAATAACATTAATTTGCAGACATTTCCAGTCAATTTTGATCACCTGAAATCATGACAAAAGAACTTAGGGCCTGATTCAGAGCCGCTCGTAAGCGGCTGCTCATTCGCTCCGAGCGATGTTCGCACATCTGCGCATGCGTATGGGTCGTAATGCGCATGCGCCAACCAGTCAGTGCGGTCGGAAATCGAGCACTCGCAAAATAGCGAGTGCCTGCTAATTTGAGTGACAGGATGAGGCGTTTGTGGGTGGTAACAGGGGAAGGTGCTTGAAAACAGGGAGTGGTGATCTGACCGCAGGCGTGCCAAACGGTCAAAATGGGCGTTTTAAGGGTGTGCATAATTAACAAAGCAGCGTCATCGACCACGTCACTTGGTTGTTTCTTAGCCTGAACTGTTCGCATGATTGCTGTAGGAAAATCCTACCACAAGCACTGCGAGCAGTTCAGACGCCTTTTGATGTACTCGATTAATGAAATAAATAGCGGAGATGACGTAGGATGCGAGCGGCCAGGGGGCGTCTTTACAAAATAGCGAGTGCATGTTTCGTTCGTTCGATCAGACATAGAGGCATCAACAGACCGCAAAGAGTGAGCGCTCTATTTAAATATCCGGCCCCTTTTTCTGAACGAGCGAACGTAAATAGCGTCCGGCTCTGAATCAGGCCCTTATATGCAATCCAAGCATGCAGGATCCGGCTTTTAGAACCAAGTTTTTAGATCCGACTTGGCAATAAGACCTGGCATTTGGGACTTGGTTTGAAAAGTTTGGATGTGTTCAGTTTTCTGCAAAGCCAAACTGCTTATCTCTATTTCTAATTACCCAGGTCTCTTGGAGGAGCCCAACAGGGGGTGCATGTCAGCTGCTGAGGGCATCAAATGTTCCCCTTTGTAGTGTGTGCCACTATTTCAGCTCATAGTATTTTGTATTATTTTTTTTCAGGATGCAGTGTGCTATGACTCTTGGATTTGGCTATGTTGCTTTGTACCCAGGTCCTGCTTGCAAGAAAATGGTTTATTTAGAGAAGAAAAGACAACTGCCTGCAACTTCACTCTCTCTCTCTAATTTTGGATTACTGTGAATATGTGCACTCCTGATAACCGTGCTATCCAATTTAAAAAAAAATGCACACAGGGTTTTTTTTACTGGTTCTGTGGTCTCCACAGCTCCAAGTCATCTTCCCTCTATCTTTGCACTGGGGAAGGGGCTGCTGGGAGTCAAGGGGGAAGTGGCTGCTGGGAGTCATATTTCTCCTTGTTGATGCCTCTGGGGAGACTAACACACTCACGTGGGTCACACACACACACAATAACTCACACACACATACTTACACAAACTCACACATACTTACACACACACACACCACACAAGCTGCAGGAGACCGGTTCCCGACAGACTGGATGAAGAAGACACTGCTTTGGAAGGTGAGTAATAACTGACTAATTGGATTCTTCCAATCGCTTTATTAGTCATAAGTGTGTGTGTGTGTGTGGGGGGGTGCCGCAGGAGACCCAGAGCAATTCTGATAATTAATCCTAAAAATATGGATTTTAGGAAAAATTGGTCAAGCTCTGGGGCTGTGAAAAAAAACTTCCCACTGCTGAAGAGATTAAAAACCCAGCACATATTTGAATAGAAAAAATCCCACACCTGCAGGACGATCCCCACATGTGCTGGATTTCTGCTATTCTCGCACCTAATTCAATACCTCCTAAGTGTAAAGAAGTGAAATGGAAATACATTTTCTCTTTTCTGGTGGACCATTATTTAAATGTACATCAGGTTCTCCTCAACATCCCAAATTCAGCAGTCTAAGGTTTGATGGTTATCATTTAGTACAGGGATGGGGAACCTCAGGCCCGGGGGCCATATAAGGCTCTCAGAATGGGATGACCTTCTGAGATTTTTTCTGCCATCCTCATCTGACTAGCAGGGTGCCCAGAATGTCACCCTACAGCCAGAATCTATGCAGCAGTGCCGCTTGGAGCGTCCTTAGAATGCTTCAGATGGTCACAATGCTGCCCTTACAGCTCCCCTCCATTGCTGTTATCACCAGTGATTGTGGCCCTGCCCATTGTGACATCATACAGAAAGGGGGCATGGTCTGCACCATGCCTGCAAATAATGTTATATATATCAAAATGGCCCTTGGCAGAAAAAGGATTTCCCACCCCTGATTTAGTATATAGCATAGTGCCAGTTAAGGAACCTTTACTAAATTTATTTCAAGGTCGTTTTTAAAATTTACTTTAACCACCTATATTAATCATGTCATATTTTTAGTGTGAAAAAAACAGCTCTTATAGATAAAAAGAACTGACCTACAAATGTTTTAATTTAATTTGCCTTGCCATTATTTGGCAGTTTGAAGATGTAAAAACCTTAATATATCATCAAATATTTACACATAAATCTCTTTGTGATTGCCAATCTATGTATTAGCAAAGTAACAGATTAATCACAAATCAGCAGTTCTTTCTCAAAAATTCTGACACAGGTTTGAATTATTATATCAAGCATCATAAACAATACTGACATATGAGCCAATTTATTTAAAATAAAGAAAAGGACACAAAATGATTCTGCCACATTTTAATTAAGTGTAATATTAAACCCATAGATATATAAAGACGTACAATCCAAGCAATATAACATACTGAATTAAAAAAATTAACAACAACAACAATCATCTTAGAAGAAAAAAAGTAATGAGTATTGGAATATTGCATACATATACAGTATGTCATAATAAAGCCAAGGTTACAGTTACTTCCTGTAGTGTAACAAGATCCTAAAATTAATGAATCACTTTAGATTTCTATAGTGTATGCTTAGAACCTTTATAGGAGAATTACATGTGTGTGCATTTTGGCTCACAGGAAATGGCACAATATCTACTAATGGAATTTTTGTAATATTGTTGTGTAAAAAATATTGTCAGGGAGGCTCTACCAAATAAGCAAACTGACTGGCTGCTTAGGACACCCACCACATTACTGCATCATTCATTTATTTAAATACATACAGTAGGTTTTCTGTGTCACAGGAAGTGATTGAAGGCATATGAGTATCACCTAGCAGGATGAGTTTTGGGCTGAAAAGAAGAGGGAGACATTTTTGGAAGCACAAAAGGAAAGTTGTTAGCAGACATGAGGTAGGATGTGGGGCTAAGGGAAGCAGATGAGGAGGATAAAACTTGTCTTGGGAGAGAAACCAAACAGATAGTGCAAGTTAGAGAAGGCAATTGATATGCGTTAAGAAAAAGTAAAACATAAACATACCTCTTAACATTAATTCAGTCTCAAGGCAAAATTGGGACAAAGTAAAACTGGTCTCCAAACCACATAAATTAAATACACTTCCCAATTCAGCAAAAAGCAGCCTAACCACATCCACTTTCCAGCCAATTGTGCCCATTTTGCTACAAAGTCCCATACACTTCCCATAATCTTCTCTCTAATTGGGGTCAACAAATCAGAGTGTGAATACAAGCACATGGGTCAAGGGGATTATACCTTCTGAAGAGACTCTTTTACTGTGATGTGCAGCAGGAATCCCCTGATACATACTGCTGACATTGTCATCTTTCCAGTGATATCTTCAGAAATATGGCATAGACACACAAGATAGTAAACATTATGGAACTATGCCAGAGTCTTTCCTATCTTTTCTGCAAGAGCCACCCTCCCCAAGACATCACTGGATGTTAAAATGCCTCCAGCAAAGATGGTCAAGAAAAATATACATGAATATTAAATTTACAAAACATGCAAGCCTTCTATGATAGGAGGATTTTTCATTATTTGTATATGTTGCTCTGTATCTCTCTGTGATATCATATAATCTACACAACATTCAGCTTCATAGCTCAGTAGTCCAGTTAAGCTATCAGGGTGCATGCCTGATACCTTATACTGTAAGAAGAGGAAAAAATAAATCAAGGTGCAGTACAATAGTGGAAAATGGAAGGTGAAAAGAAAAAGTGTGCTGAGACAGTGGCTTAAGTTCATACCAGTCGTCCGGAGGCAAGTAAGAGTTTGGCGTGCCCCCCCCAAAAAGGGAAAACAATTATTGTCCCCTATATGTCCCCTATCACGGCACTCATCTGGACTGCAAAAAACACAGCTCAACAACTCCTTGCTCCAAAATTTCAGATTTGACTCCTTTATCAAGGAACAGATATAAATGCAAGACAAACATACATATCATCTCTTACCTATATAGTGCATACAGACAAGGTCCCACCACACATTACTCGTCTGGTCTGGTGTCCGCATCTGCTGCACTTCTGGTATTATGTCACTTCCGGTTTTGCCAGCTGGAAGTGCGTCAGCGGGTATGCTGACTCCGTGATCATGGAGACCATGTCAGTGGAGGACCAACACCATGCCCCCTGCCGTGTAATGAAAACAGATCAACACAGAATAAAAAACAATGTGTGAGCGCACGACATTGCTACAAAGCCAGATGACATAGTGACACATGAACACTCGGTGTTAGGAGTAACTGTTACTAGGCATCTGGTTAAAACAGATGCTGTCACAAATACATGTATTTACACTACACATTAAGAGACTAGTATATCACAAAATAAGGTTGAATACAGTACATAAAGATAAACAATGAGAAAAAAAAAAAGGAAGAAAGTAATGAATGAATGAATAAATATTATCTGGTTGGAAAAATGAACAAGGCAGAAACAGAAAAGTTTGGCAGACAGAAGAAAATGGAAAAAAGAGAAACTTCATAGGAAAAATAATTCCTATTAAAAGACATGATTGTTATATAACTCAGGATGCACTATTACACAGAGAAAAGATTCGGTGTGACACACCATTCCTGCTCTCTATAAGAACACTGCATAAGAGATCTGTTCAATTAGTCCTCTTGGTCTCACAGTGTCAAGTCGATGAATCCATTGCATCTCCCTTTGCAATAGTCTCTTGTCCCAGTCACCCCCTCATTGGTCCTCTGATATCTGGTCAATAATAATGTACCACAATGCAGCCAAATTATGCATTGCTTCTACAAAATGTTTGGCAACAGGTTGGTCTACGATCTTGCCACTCAGTTCCCCCTAATAGTGGAGCGGTGAAGTGCCATTCTATCTCTGAAGTGTCTGATGGTCATCCCTATGTAGCACAACCTGCAGGGGCACTTATCATATACACAACATGGTTAGTGGTGCAAGTGACTGGAATCCTGATGTCACACCGCCAACCTGAATGAGGATGAAAAAAATATTTGGAGTTGATTAAGTAGCTGCCAGGCATCTGTAATAGCAACCAGGTCTGGTTCTGGTCTTTTTGGTTCCAAAACGTGAGATGTCTGTTTGCACCACCCAATCTCTTAATTTTTTGCCCCTTTTGTAACATGTCATAATTTTTATGTGTTTTAGGCTCTAAAGGTCATTATCTTGCTGAATCATGGGCCATAATGTATTGACCATTTTGCAGATTTTTCTGTCTCTGGTGTTGTATCTTTAAACACAATGTATCCGATCCTTCTGAGTCTTGGGGGCACTCTTGCTCAGAGTGCTAGATCATGGAATATTGTTCACTTTCGATTCTGCTTGATATAGCAATGCTTTGGAATAGCCTCATTGTAGAAATCAATCCTTCATACAATCAATATTGTCAGGTAGCAAAGTTTCATCACTGGTGATCCTTTTGACTCTCAGCAGTTGAGAGAAAGGCAGTCCCTGTTTTAAAGCTTCAGGATGGTAGCTCTGTGCCAGTAACAGGATGTTTCTATCCATGCGTTTTTGGTATATCGATGTACATAGCTTGCTGCCCACTTTAGTAATATTTACATCTAGGAACTGGAACTGTCTTGACTCATATGGTATATGAATTTAATTGGACAGTCCAATGCATTGATTTTGTCTATCCAGTTTCTGAAGTTAATCTCTGTACCAGTCCAAAAAAGAAGGACATCATCAATATACCTTGTATAATAAACTATGGACTGACTGAGCAGATGTAAAAAAGAGTTGTTTCTCCGTACAAAGCACAAGGGTACTATGTATGAGCCCATTGCACACCCTGTACGCTGCAGAAAATATTCTCCCTTGAACAGAAAAAAATGTCTGGTGACCGTGAGCTCTAGTAGCTTCAGGTAAAATGTAAGTTCAGGACCCACATACTCTGGATTGTTGTCCAGCAGTTGTCTTGTTGCTTCAACTCCTGCCTGATGTGGTATGCAGGTATATAAGTTGGTAATGTCTAAAGTGCAGAGCCATGTCTCATCTGGTAATTCATCCACCATATTCCGCTTGTTCAATAATGCTGTGGTGTCTTTGAGATGGGCTGCTTCAATCTGCACACATGGCTGTATAAAATAATCTAGAAATTTGGCTATAGAGCTAAATAGAGACTCACGGGCTGAAATGATGGGCCAACCAGGAGGTTTCTCTACGTTCTTGTGTATCTTAAGGATACAATACAGTACAGGGACCTTAGGGTGAGTGGTCTTCAAGAACACACTAAGTTATTCTGGAATTATGTTTTCAATAACTGCAACATCCAAGATGGTATCAAGCTCAGCTTTGTACATTGAGGTGGTAGAGATACAAAGGTTAACACTGCACACTGGGATTGTCTATTGTAGCGGAGAGGGCTGCTGGGTTTTGAAGGGTGTCTAGCCTTCACAAATAATATAGTAAATACAACAATGGTTAACACAGCGCTCAAAACTCTCCTAATGGTGAATGGACTGTTAACCTGATTATATACATATGACAATGGTTCGTGTTGATAGAATGATCTTTACTAACAAAATAATGAGATATACATACAATCTGTATCTGGTATTCCTGTTGATGCACTCTATTAAAAATACAAGTTATGCCTTGTGTATCAATGTAGGGTAAATAAGAACAACTTGCCTTGGATAATATGGTATACACTGAGTCTTTGATGTGACACTGGTATTAGAAGATGCCAAGGCTATGCCTGTTTTAGTAGAATGCCAATGATTTATTTAAAGGTTGTTTTATTTCACTGTATTTTATTCAATCCATTCACATATATATTGAATTATTGCAATTTGTGCAACATACAATAAAATTCCTTTGTTATATTAAACATGATGGTGTTGGGGGGACATCACATATTTATTTGCTCCTTGCTTACAATATCCTGGATTATGCTTATGTATAGCATTATAATGTGTACCAGTAAGATGACTGTTCAACCAATCCATATTACAGATATAATGAATATATGGGCAATACTGCAATTGTTGCTCTTAGTTTCCCAATTATAGTGTAGCATTTCTCAGTAGCTAATAATCTTTAACAAACCACAAAATGAAACTGGTATCTATTTCTTTCTAATTTTAGTAGTATCCTTTTTCAATGTTTCTGTCAGGTTGATGAGATTGTAAAGATGTAATAAAATTAACCATTCATAGAGAACGCTAACTTAATTTCTAGCCTATAAATATTTAGCAGAATTCAGTGAGCATTATTACAAACTAATGTGTTAGACTGTGAATTCATGGCTTACACCACATCCTTCCCTGTGTTGCTCATTGTCAAAAATTATGATGGCTGCAGGGCATTTGCAACACACATTTGAGCATTGTGTGACTATTTTGCACTAAGAAATCTCTAGACCCAAAACATATGAAGTGATTCATGCATAATTTATATATTTTAGCCAATTAAGTCTACTTTTGAGTTAGTCTGATGGTCTGATAGCAATTTATGCTACCCAGCTGGAGTTCAGAATTCTAACTTTCCTTGCTGTAAAAATTCTGTACAACTAGGAAGGAAAATAATGTCACTGCATCCTTGTATTCAATGGGGACCAATTTAAAATAGGTAGCAGAAACAATATGATGTAGATTAATAATAATAAATAATGGAAAAAAACTGAAGAATTTACTTTGTAATGTTATGAATATTATTCAGTTGGTGTAGAGACATATTTTTAAATAGTATTTTGTTGCTAACATACGTATGAATTAAACTCCAAAAGTGAACTAAAGTATTTAATACATCTGTAAAATAGCACTTATATTTTCATACTTTTCCACAAAATTAATAAATGTTCACAATGTGGATTTGGAATTTGTAAGCAAATAATAAATATTTCTGTTTGCCCACCAATTACACCATAGAGACTCTTCGCTCGTTTAAAAAGTAAGCCTATATTTTATCCTAAGTTTGACCTTTAGAAAGTAGTGTTGTAGTTTCACTTAGCAATGCACATAATTCCAATAAATTAGAGCACTAGACTTGTATCATTTTTACTACATAACATTTTTTTCTCACAATTTAAGATAGATTTAATGGATTTCCAAAGCCGTCATCTAACAAATGAGGTATATTACACCATGTCTGCTGCATAAAATTTGGTCCACAAAAAGTAGTAGTTTTAAAAAGGTGCTATTCACAAGTATTGTAATTAAGGATGTGTGTTTAACAGGTTCCACAATTTTGTCAATTTAATTGGAATGAGTAAATCTATTTTCTTAAGTAATTGGTTTCTAATAAAAAGTTTAACCTTGCATTAAAATAATTTGTAACTTTCTTTTTGTAATTGATAATAAATGTAATTAACTTAATTGTGGTAGTTTTGTAATTCAGTGGATTCCCCAAATGTTCCACAAGTTTGGCAGTGCCCTGCTGTCTGCTTCCAAGGTGGGCAGTAGTGGCTGCAGCGCAGTCCAAAATTCAAATAGGGGAGCCACACCAGCTGCCACCCCAAACACTGCAAAACATTCACAGGCAGTTGGAGTGGCTCCCCTGTTTGAATTTTGGATTGCGCTGCAGCCCCACCTCTGGAGCCGCAACTGAAGGTAGGTATTTAAAATTCCAAACAATGCTATGCTGCCCCTTAACCTTGAACTTCTCATTCATGCAAAGGTAAGTTCATAAGGGATAGATGTCAACTAAACTTCAGTGTTTGGCAATGCTTCCCATTGAATCTGATAGCACCTGTTTGGGTAGGAGCTCTACTTTATTTACTTTTTATATACCATAAAATCTACTGTTTGTGTGCTGGATGGTAGTTAGTTACAGCTGTGCATTAGATCAACTCTGTGTCCTACCTCTCTTAAGAACAGTTACACATTCGTCAAGGTAGTGGAACATTACTTGATTGGGTCAAGCAGGGCCATAACTAGGGTTGTGTGACATGTGCTGCAGCACAGGGCACTGCAGGGCAGTGGAAACTCTTGGGGACTGCCAATTTTCTGTTTATATTCATTCTCACTTGTAGATTTATTTTCTTTTATCTCCTTGCATCACCAGGCCTCCCCTATCTCTTCCCTGACTGACTCCCCCTCAATCTGGCCACCTCTCCAAGCACCTTCAGTCACATCCATCTTTATTTAATACACACATTTAAAAATACTGTCATACCTGGACTCAAGCCCATTACCTTTCACATGGCAGTCATACATGTTACACATGGACCTATCTGCCCCATAATTTCTGTTTGTAGTCCTGAAACCAGCCACCAATTTCTGACCCAGATGTTACCAGCACACCTAGAGTACTCTTGCAGGTGAGTTCAGCTTCTAGCAAAGGGTACATACACATATCCTCCCGCCACTGATATTTGCTGCATGTAAACTACAAGTAGCACTCTTTCTATACCTGTACTGATGGACAAATCCTTCTGCAGGTGCGGCTACACCAGTGCTCTCCTAGATCTAGAGCTGGTGGGTTATACTGTACTGCATTAATATTGTGTATCATCAATGCAGCAATTGAATTCACACTGTATATGGCAGTGACACCTTGATAACAGTGGTACAACAGGAATGGTACAGGACAAATCAGATTTTTTAGGCACATGTCTTATGTCCCTATTTAGAAAATGGGGGGCATCAATGCTCTTTCTAGCCCAGGACACCAAAAAGGATAGTTACAGCTCTGGGGTCAAGGAGTGTCAGCAGCCCAAGGATAGGGTTGTCTTGAACATCTAATGAATAGTGCCTTAGATCAGTTGCTGGAACCATTGAGTTCAACTGTCTTTGCCGATGCTGATATGGCAATGGTAATAGCCACTGCTTCCTTGGTGACAGTAGCTGTTGCTAAACATGGGAAAAAAGGGTCCTGGCTATGTTTACAGCAGTGAGCATAATACTTAAAACAAATGCAGCAGCACAGGGCATCTCCAGGATGGCGGATGGCCTGTGGAACAGGAATTACTGTAAGGAGTTTTCTTTGGAGCCAGAAAAAAAAAAGCATCAGTTAAAATAAATGTTGATTGACAATATATTCAGAAGCAGTCTAAGTATTATTATTATTATTATTATTATTATTATTATTATTATTATTATCTTTTATTTATATGGTGTCATATTGGTTGATGTTGAGGTCATACAGATGTTACGGCTCAATCGTTCCAACATATTCCATCTGTATGACCAAGTCAAACTGGACATAGGCCCTGAGACAGGATGCTCATGTGCTATCTCAGGCCTGAATAAGCTTTTGAATGTGTTGCACGTTTTTGCAAATGGGACTTCCAGTCTGTAACTGGCAGAGTTGTCAGAATATCCCAGTCAACCGTCTCCAGATACCTGACTCAGGTTTTAGCAGAAATAGAGCTTCTGATAAACTCCTCAATTTACTTCCCTAGCCAGGAGTCACAGTGGCATGCAGTCAAGGTAGCTTTTTATAGCATTGCAGGCATGCCTATTGTGCTGGGTGCTATAGACAGCACACACATTGGACTGAGACCACCTAGGGCCATTCAACAAATGTGCAGGTGGTTTGTGAAGCAAAACTCAAAATCATGAGTGTTATAGTCTGCTACCCTTGCTCATGTCATGGTGCCTTTGTCCTCAGCCAGTCATCTTCCAAGACAAATTTGAGGTTTAAATGTTGGGTAAGTTTATTTTTTTTTACCCACTCTTTTACAAACTCTTTCCTATCTCTTATTGAATGCTGTATTATTTTCACCCCAACAGATTACTCTGGCTATGGCTGTTGCTCCTGGTTACCGACTCCACTGTTGCTTTCAAATTCTCTGGCTGAGCGCAAGAATAATGATGCGCAAAAGTTCACCAGATCAATGATAGAACATACTTTTGGTCTCTTAAAAACTAGGTTTCATTGTCTTTATAAGTCTGGAGGGATTTTGATGTTTCACCTTTAAAAATATCCAATACTGTGCTCAGCTGCTGTCTTTTGCATAATATGTGTTTGCAGCAGCCTTTACCAGCTGACTATGCCCTAGACAGTGAGCAGGCTGGGGATTTTGTTGCATCAGGCAACAGTATGAGTGCAGACAGTGGGAGGCAGGTGAGGCAACAGCTCATCAGAGAGCATTTCTCATGTAAGTTTCCTTATTACCATTTCAAATGAAGTATTGAATGCAAGTTTTACTTTTTTTGTGAAACATTGTAATGTTCATCTTTAATTTACCTGCCAATTAGGCCTTAAACATATAAAAAAGTGGCCAATTTTACAAGTGTGAAATTGTAACATCTAAATATGTGTACTGATATTAGTAAATGGGATGATTGTTTATTTCAAAGTGTAAAAATCTGCCACTATGATACATTGTGTACTACTGTTTAGTGAAACACCAATGTTAATATGATATCCCCTTAACACATTTATGGTTGCAAATGTAATTGTTTTACACTGAAATTCTGTTGTTCAGGAAAATAAAATAGCAAAATATCATGGAGTAATGTTGTATGTTAGGGCCTAAATTACTATCAGCATATTTTTTTGTTTGGAAAGCTTATTTGCAGCCTATAACAACTCAACCTAAAATAAAATTCTCATGTGTTAAAAATGTTTTGCAATTTTTGTCAGATTCTCATAAATACCTCACTTTGTACCTCACTAGAATTAACAAACAAACCCATATTTATATGGGTTTGGAACACTCCATCACATGTCACATCTTCAGACAATCAAAACACGCTAGAAAGGTGTTTCTGCATTAATTTCTGTGGACTCTGGGCCTGATTCAGAGCCGGACGCTATTTGCGCTCGCTCGTTCAGAAAAAGGGGCTGGCTATTTAAATTGAGCGTTCGCTCTTTGCGGTCTGTTGACGCCTCTATGTCTGAGCGTGCGAACGAAACATGCGCTCGCTATTTTGTAAAGACGCTCCCTGGCCGCTCGCATCCTACGTCATCTCCGCTATTTATTTCGTTAATCGAGGACATCGAAAGGTGTCTGAACTGCTCGCAGTGCTTGTGGTTGGATTTTCCTATCGCAATCATGCGAACAGTTCAGGCTAAGAAACAACCAAGTGACGTGGTCAATGACGCTGCTTTGTTAATTATGCACACCCATAAAACGCCCGTTTTCACCGTTTGGCACGCCTGCGTTCGGATCTCCACTCTCCGTTTTCAAGCACCTTCCCCTGTTACCACCCACAAATGCCTCATCCTGTCACTCAAATAAGCAGGCACTCGCTATTTTGCGAGCGCTCGATTTCTGACCACAATGACTGGTTGGCCCATACGCATGCGCAGTTGTGCGAACATCGCTCAGAGCGAACGAGCGGCCGCTTACGAGCGGCTCTGAATCAGGCCCTCAGATTGTTCACTTTCAGAAGCGCAAGCTGGGGAATTCTCACTCGGCAGAGATATTTCTCACTCAAGTTTTGTCAAAATTCACCAAAGAAGTCTCTATTTCATACGCCATTGCAAAATTCGATTTAGCCTAATTCAAGTCTTAGTAAATTTACTAGTTTGACATTTGAAATCTCTCCAGATTTCTAGCGATGTCCAGCAAGTTTGATCTAGATCAAATTCGAGACAAACACGATTCTTAGTAAATTTAGCCCTAGGTGTCTAGAATACAAGTTTCAGATGGGCACCACTGCAGACAGTCCCAGATTGATGATGCAGCATGGAACCTTATATACCCCAATACAAAAGTAACAACTCCAGATGCACCACACATACAGTATAAGGTTATAAACATTATTAAACCAATTTATTTAGCACAGCTACTCTGATTCTTACAGGACTTTCCAGCATCACTTGTAAGTTTGGGGCTTTCTAGTATCGCATCATATTATAATATCACAGTTTTCAGCATAAAGCATATGCTCAGCCCATTATGATCCATAAAAGACACATTTATATATCCCTCATGTCATCGGACCAGGCAGGATTGAATGGTCAAAGTGCAGTAGCTGTTCAGTTGCTGGAGATAACTACTCCAGTTGTACTGGATTCAGGGCAGTGAGGTGTCACCACAAGGATGTTGCAGAGCAGTAAGGAACAGCAGTAAGTGAATTGGATTTTTTCCTTTGTTCAAAAGCAGTAGTAGCACATTGAGCCTAACTTGCTGTTTAGTAACATTAAATATGGAAAGACTAGAAAACAATGAACAATCTAGGTTTCCCTCCAACTGATCATCCTCAACATTAATTCAATAGCAATCACACTGAATACCTCCTTGCAAGCAGCCCTACATTAAATTAATAACATTGTGAATTAATAGATAGACCTACTACCATTCTCCCCCTCTATACCATGATATTACCTTAATTGTGTCCACATTTAATAAATAGAACAAATTCCCACAAACCAGCCCTGAGATTAAAGTAATAAGATTTCCATTTCCATTTAATAAAAACCCATTATATAGCACTCTATAGATGTGTCCTCACTTACTGGGTGTCTGTACAAGGCTCCCAAAGCTACTGAGACACCATGGGAGGAGTAGCATACCTTATTTTTCTTTGCATTTTGCATCTTAGTCACATTGAAAAGCTGCTCACAGTGTACCAGAGAAACTAGCCTGCAAGTTTAACTGCACAGGAACTAGTTTTACACACAAACAATTTCCAGATGAAGCACAACAAAACTTGGCATGAGGAAAATCCATGACTATCGCATCAAAGATCTATTTACTCAGATTCAGACGCAGGTGCTAATTCAGCATTGCACGCAACTGCAATGCTGAGCGCAGATTCCTGATTATCGGGAATCTGTGCCTGCGCAGGATCCAATCTGCAAATGTGCAGAACAGGTCCTGCATGATCACATGAAGCCCCATGTATGCCTCTGCTTGATTGATAGACAAAGGCATTTAAGGGGCGGTGCGAGGGTTGGGACGGCCAGTGTCCCCAAAAATGGGGGCATGTCTACCCCATTTCCTGGGAGTGGCATCGGATGCATTTTCCTGGTCTTGCAATCCAGCCTGAGTAAGCTGACGCTTACTCAGCTGGCAGGTGGCCCGGCATCATCCACCATTGTGACCGATTGTCGCAATGGTTATCCCAGCCTGCAACCTTTGTCGCAGTGCTGGGATTGCAAATACAGCAGGGGGTGTCATTCACTTCCTGCTGAATTTTTATGTTTGCAAAGATGGAATTGCAAAGCTACTTGAAGCAGCTTTGCAATTCTGCCCAGTACTAAATCACCCCCCCAGTTGCACACATTTATACAATTATCATACACCCCAATTGACCAGTGTAAGCTAGCAATGTAGTTTCATTGCTTCTATGTGTTTTAACTATGCAAATAAGATGCACATGTTGATCGACAAGGACACTTGGTGCAGCGAGTTGCATAGGCCCTGGTGCTCCGGGAAACACTATTTGGTGCAATTGAAGCAACAGTAAGATCATATATGTACATTTCAAACACAGAATCAATTGGTTATCACATATTTCTAGTGGTTCATACTGTCGGCATGAACAGACGGGCACACAAAGAGGGAAAGAAACAATAGTAACAGATCCATATATTACTCGTTCACATGCAGTAAGGGACCGGCCTCTAAATCAGACCTCTGGGCAGGGGAATAGTACAGAATTATTTACTGTATTATAAAAGTATCTCAAGTAAGTTAGGTGTCTGAGCACGGTCAATTACTAGCACTGCTGTAAATGGACATAATACTGTATAATTGGTTTGTTAATTCTAATATTTACTTGCAGATTTCCTGTGGATTTCTTGCTTAGTTTTTAATTTAGCCTCCTCTGATATAATTCATCTTTCCTTTTAGGAATTTGTTGATTATGATTTATCACTTGTCTTTATTCATGAAACCTGTTAGGTCTGCCTGTAGACTCTTATATTGCTAATTTGCTATCTCACTGTAATAATACATTACGACTAGAATTATTTTTATTAAAATTGGAACAAACTCTAGTCAGTATTGAAAGTAAGGATATTGACAAACAGACAAAGAGATAAGATGGTTCTGCACATAACTTACAGCCAATAGGAAAGTACCAGTTAAGAGCATGAGGTTACATTAATAGAGCCAGATAAAAATGAGAAAAATTATTTAATGTGATTTAATGATCATGTCACATACGTTGGTTTTAGAAGCAGAGGTAAAAAAAAGTAATAGCCTGTGATTTGTGGGCGTCAGCGCAATTCCAGTGAGATACTCACTAGATTTCAAGTGCAATTAGTTTAAAAGCAAAACCAATCTGGGGTGGAAATCTGAAATAATAGCCTGGGGAGATTAAGGTGTTTTCCTGAAGTGGTTACTTTCATGTAACACTTAAACGTTTCCAGTATAGCAGTTAATATTACTGTGCGAAAAAAAAAATCAACAAAGTCAATGCTGCCAAAAGAGGTATTTTAATCATCAATGGGTGCAATGAGTGTACATGAGAGATATGTGTACATACTCAGGATGTATCATAAAATATGTAGCACTTGTGCTTTAATGGTTGTTAAGGTGTTGTCAACAGAAATAGAGATGTGATGCAAGTAGCTTTTAGTGAATGGATGGCGATAAGTATATTAGTCTAGTGTGTGAATGATTGATTTTGAGCTGGTAAGAGGACATCCAGAAAATTCAGTAACTTGGACTAGAGCCAGAGAGGATAGATGCATTTAGTTGTCATAGAGGTGATACTGAATTCCTAAGGAAATAGAAAAGGTATAGACTGAGAGCTAAGACTGAGCCTTGTTATATCCCCAACAATTGAGGAAGCAGATTGGAGCTGAATCCAGAGAAATAAACAAAAGGCTGAGAAGAACCAGTATAAGATGATTTCCTGAAATCATTGGATAACATATTTGCTTTCTTTGTGAGGTATTTGACTCAGGGATAGAACAGTAGACTTCCAGTGTGTAGGTTATAGCCATTCAACTCACAAGGGTGCAGGGAGCATATATAAATCCCTCAGGTATAAACAGTCATTGACTTGTTGACCTAAATATTGCCTTTGGCAAATTTTGAGTAGTAATAGTAGTAGTAGTAGTAGTAGTAGTAGTAGCAGTAGTAGTAGTATCTCCCATATCAAAATATTCCGAAATACGGAATAATTTTGGCATGACTGAGATAACAAAACCTTTGATTTTTGATGGTTCAATGTACACAAACTTTGTCTAAGGCACAAATTATTAAAAATATGGTATAAAATTACCTTCAGGCTGTGTGTATAGGGTGTAAATGAAACATAAATTTATTTCATGTATGTACACAAACTTTGGTTGAGCCACAAAATTATTGAAAATATTGTATAAAATGTGTATAAGGTGTATAGAACAAATAAATGCATTATGTGTGTATATTGGGGTCCCATTCCCAAGATATTTCATTATGATATGCAATTATTCCAAAATACAGATTATTCCGTTATCCAAAATACCACTGGTCCCAAGCATTTTGGATATTGGAGACTCAACCTGTATTGCTATTATTATCATTTATTTATATGGTACCACAAGTGTTTCGCAGCACCTTACAAAGTACATAAATAAATAGGTGACAAGTGACTTACAGCACAATACAATACAATGCAGGACAAGTACATGAATAATACACATTGCTACTTTAGTGACCATAACACCCAAATTGGCAACAGAGCATAAGCAACCAAGTTTTAGGTGCCCAAGTGGGGAGTATGAAGTAGATGAAAGTAAAGTAAAGAGAAGCATAAGAGGGTATAGGGCCCTGCTCATAAGAGCTTACATTCTAAAGGGGAGGGGCAGACAAACAGAGGTGACACAGATGGGGTAGACAGGGAGGAAGGAGCATGTAGCATCAAGTTAGGATGAGAGCTTTGATGAAGTTGTTTGTCATGAGAGCCTGTTTGAAGTATTGTATAGAGGTGGAGAGTCTGATGGGGAGAGGGAGAGAGTTCCAAAGATGGAGAGCAGCACGGACAAAATCTTGGAGGCAGGAGTGGGAGGAAGTAATCAATTGGCATGAGAGGTGGCGTGCATTTGTTGAATGAATAGGGCGGACAGGAGAGTGAAGAGAGATGAGGTCAGAGATTTAAATTGGAGAGGAATGAGTGAGTTCTTTGTAAGTGTGTGTGATAACCTTGAATTGGGTTCTGAAAAGGAAGTGGATGGCTTGTAGGAGAGGGGAGGCAGATTGGAGAGGAAGATGAGCCATGCACCAGCACTGAGGACAGAGTGAAGAGGGGAGAGAAGGGAGTTGGGGAAGCCAGATAGGAGGATTTTACAGTAGTCCAATCTGGAGATGACCAGTGATTGTATGAGGGTTTTATTAGCATCCTGGGTGAGAAAGGTTCTGATCTTGGAAATATTTTTTAGATAGAAATGGCAGGACTGTGAAAGTTTCTGAATATGTGGTTTGAAGGAGAGGGAGGAGTCCAGGATACCTACAAGACAGCACACTTTGGGACTAGAGGAAATAGTTGTGCCATCAATTGATAAATAAATAGTGGGAAGTGAGGTTATGTGGGAGGGGAAGATGATTAACTCAGTCTTAGACATATTAAGTTTAAGAAATTGCTTGGACATCCAGGAAGAGATAGCAGAGACACCGTTGGAGATATGAATGAGGAGAGAGGGGGAGAGGTCAGGGGAGGAAAGGTATATCTGAGTATCATCAGTACAGAGATGATAATGGAGGTAAAAAGAGCTGATGAGTTCACCTAAGGAGGACATATAGAGGGAGAATAGGGGAGGTCCAAGTACAGAACTTTGGGGTACACCTACTTTGAGAGGCTGTTGGGGGGAAGAGGAGTCATGAGAGGAGACAGAGAATGATTGGTCAGACAGGTAGGAGGACAGCTAGGAGAGGGCAGGAGAATGAGCAGAAAATAGTGGCCCTTGGTTTTGCAGCAAGGAGGTCATTGCTGATTTTCATGAGGGCAGTTTCAGTGGAGTGGCAAGAAAGGAGGCCAGACTGAAAAGGGTCAAGGAGGGAGTGGGAGGAAATATTGGTGGTATGGTGGTTGTAAACAATATACGCTCAAGAAGTTTGGAGGCAAAAGGGAGTAGAGATATGGGTCGGTAGTTGGAGAGGTTATTTAAGAATGGGTGACACAAGGGCATGTTTGAATGCAGAAGGGACAGTGCCAGATGAGAGGGAGAGATTGAAGAGGTGGGCAAGATGGGAACAGGCATAAGGAGAGAGGTAGTTGCGGAGATGTGAAGGGATAGAGTCAAGGGGGAGGTGGAAGGGGGGAGGATCAGATGAGGGCCATGACTTCCTCTCCAGATATGGGGGAGAAGGATGTCAAAGTTGGTAAAATGAATGGGAAGTGGTGATCTGGGAAAGCAGGAGGTGGAGAGCTGGGGGACTGGTAGGATATGATGTCCTGATGTATGGAATAACTTTTAGATGTAAAGTAGGTAGCAAATTCAAGGAAAGAGAGAAAGGAGGGGAGGTGAGGAGGGGGTAGACATAGAAGGGAGTTGAGGGTGAAGAAGAATTGCTGGGGATTTGAGGACTGGGAGGAGATGAGGTTCTTGAAATATGACTGTTTAGAGAGGGAAAGGGAAATCACCTAGTATAATGGAGGGAAGGTCTGAGGAGAGAAAGTGAGGAAGCCAGGAAGAAATGTTGTCAAGAAACTTTGAGGGAGGGCCTGGGGGGCAGTAAATCATAGCTACTCGCAAGTGTACTGGTTGGAAGAGGCAAAGAGGCATATAGCAAGAACGTCAAATGTAGAAAAAGTCAGAGATGGTTCAAAGGGTAGGAGTTGGTAGGAGTAACCTGGTGATAGAAGGACCCCAACACCACCACCATGGTGACCCCTGGGCCGAGGGGTGTGAGGGAAGGTGAGGCCCCCAAAGGAGAGAGCTGCAGGGGAATGGAGTCAGGGGGTGAATTCCAGGTTTCAGTAATGGCTAGGAGATGCAAGTTGTTAGAGTTGAAATGGTCATGAGTGGGAACCAGTTTATTAAAGACTGATCTGGCATTTAATGCTGCCTGCCCCTGTCTAGCAGCATGTTCATAGATTTACACTTTCCTATTGATTTGGTAGACTGTTAGTCCACACCCCTTTTGGCTCCCAAAAATTAGGACTGTTGTGGGATAAATGCTTCTCCTAGTCATATCAGTTGTCTCATGTCATCTTTAGTAACTATGAGAGACAAAAGGCTTTCTTCTTGCACAGATTTCTATATGTTTTATAACAACAGCTAATGCATTTATTTATGTTATAATGATTAGCAGAACATTTACTCATGAATAGCTACCACCTTCATACTCTTAGGAGATTTTCAGCTCAAGCTTTTACATTGTATACCAACGACCCAAAGCTGTTCACTATAGGATATGTTAACTACCAAACATATTTACTGTGATTATATTCATCTCATTGTATAATAACCTTTGCATTATATGCCCTCAGAGTCATTCGTAGTTAATATTAATACCGATCATATTTAATATTAATACTGATAAAGACAAGGTCTCATGTAAATTGCTTTATGCTTCATTGTTCACTACTGTAAATGGGCAAATGACATTTAAACAAAAGTATTATCACAATTTTAGTTTAACTATGAGCATTTATTGTCCTTTGTCACTATAAAACAATGCATTCTTATTGCAACCAATTCTAAGCTATCTTTGTAGTTAGAGTCATGCCCTCTTCTAGTGAAAATCTGACACTTTGCTACAGATCCCAGTTTTGTTTCAAAACTGAAGAGTATATAAGGTCAGCAGTTCAATATTGTAATTCTAATAGCATTAATCCCTGTGGGATTTTCCTTTTACCGAGATACAATTGGCTAGAATAGAAGTATTTTCTCATTCTTTCTAGCTAAAGAATTAATTCCTGTCACACTTTCATTCTTTGAAACCTATAACTGGTTCTACTGTAGATTAACTCAGTGTTTGGTATGTCACATGCTGTACATGAAATAAAGAAAATTGAACCTTTCTGTCAACTAAAAATAAATCGATTGCTGTCATAACATATTTAAGTGTCCAAGTCAATGTAATACATTTAAACTCACTGATGTTATTTACTTATAGCTGGCAATGTGTAGTATATTTAATCGAATTTCAAAATGTTATACATTTCTTTGACTCTGAAACTCTGAATTAATTACATAGAAGATTATTTATAAAATGTAGAACAGCCAAGGTGTACATCAGCATTTGTCTTAATGTGCATCTCAACTTGTGCAAGTGATCTTAATTTTTCCCTAAAGTGATTTCTTTTATTTTGTTTTCTGTGGAGGAAGGAGGCAAAAGAGGATTAGCAGACAAGTGTGACCACTGAAGTGTCACCTACAGTATGGCAATAGAGCACATGTAATTTAGACAGTCCCAATGTCACATCATGATTAATTTAAGTCACAATTAAGTTTAAACTGGTCAGTTTTATTGTTAAAAAATAAAACACTTAATTTGATTGAAGTTGAGATTTTATATCAGTAAGTTGGACTTTGGTTTGACATTTACAAGTGTGCTTTTCCACCTCCCTCCAAACCTAGGTGCACTTTTAATCTAGGAAGGTGTCTTCAAGAGCAAAGGACACGTGTGCACTATTATATGCACTGGGTGGACAATCAACACCAGTCTTGATTATAAGTCACATGCATCTTTATATAAAGACTTTATATAGAGACATTTTGCTTACTGTGCTTCATATTGTAGGATTCTTTGCAAAATGTATGCAAGATTCAGAGCCATACACATCATTTTTCTGTGTCCATTACATGGAAATGTCCTGGTTGTAACTTAGAGGCAACAATGCAAATGCATACAGGAGAACCGTCTTTTGGTTGTGTTAGAGTGTAACAAGTAGTCAGAAATACTCACTGTTCTGTGATGTGCGGATGTATTGCGGATGCCAAATTCAGACATACGAGGGTTGTACAAAAAGTAATGTCTAAATGCTCATAACTCTGAAATAATATGCAACATTTATTTGAAACTTTGTCAGTTTGTAGTTTAATATGTCTGCTAATTATATATGTAGTGTTGTTTAGGTTGTTCAAGAAATACCATGGAACCCATGATGAAACAAAGAGCCGTCATTGTATTTCTGGAAAAAGAAGGCTGCAGTGCTACAGAAATCCACAGAAGACTGAAACAAGTGTAGACTATAGCAATGTCAGAAGGTGGATGAAGCGTTTGCAATTGGGAGAATCATCCATGTGCGACAAACCTCGTGGTGGCAGACCATCAAATGCAGTGACAGCAAAGTACCGACACAAAGTCGATGCCATGATTCAGAAAGACCGTTGTGTGACCATCAGAGATATCAGTGATGAACTTGAATGTAGCAACGACACTGTAGAAACACTAATCAATTATTTGGGATATTGTAACGTGTGTGCTAAATGGGTTCCAAAGCAATTAACCAGGGATCATAAGGCCTAGAGGGTGGAAGTGTGCAATGACCTTTTGACCAACTTTGAAGCCAAACCTGAGACATTTTTGGAAAATGTCATTACAGGAGATGAGACCTGGGTATTCCTTTATGACCCAGAAACAAAGGCCCAATCAAAGCAATAGAAACACCCAAGTTCACCTAGGCCAAAAAAGTTTAAATCACAGCGATCTGTAAACAAAGTCATGGCCACATTCTTCTGGGATTGCTGAGGTGTTGTTCTCATCGATTACTTGGAACCAAACCAATCAATCAACAGTGATCGATACATTATTACACTTAAAAAGCTGAAAGAAGCCATCTGCAAAAAAAGGTTATCAATTCCACTGTCAAATGTCATCTTACACCACAACAATGCCAGACCCCACACTTCGATGGCAACATCTGTGGCCATTGCCAAAATGGGGTGGGCAATAATGCCACATCCACCATACACTCCAGATTTGGCCCCTTCTGACTTTCAACTGTTTGGCCCTCTCAAATACTGTCTATGGGGTCAACATATTGAAGATATAGAGGTTGTTAAAAACACCATACATTCCTGGGTCAAACACCAACCACTGGAATTTTCCAAAGTGCATTCACAGCTTGGGTTGAGAGGTGGAGAAAATACTTGAGGGCAGATGGTGAATTTTTTGAGTAGAGTCATTCTGTTACTAAGACTTCAAAGTATTTTACTGTAAATTTTCAAATCTGTTTCTATAATAAAATTTGAGTTGTGAGCATTTAGGCATTACTTTTTGAACAACCCTCATATTTCCTGCACTTAGCATAGGGTAGGTATAAGTGCAGGCAATAATGATGTTAACTGCTCTGGCATACGGAAAAGTAGGGTGGTGCAATTACATATTTGTATATGCCTCTGAGCATGCATATAGTTGCATTAGCATTCCATTTGCAATTCATTTGCATTCCATTAAAATTGGGCTGCTGGAGATGCATTTGTATTACATATGTCACAGATTCAGACCAACTGCTCTAAAATCAATGAGTCTTAACATACACATTCAGTTGTTCAAGCAGAGTAAGCGCAAGTTGGAAAAAATGTAGGTGAAAATTGAGGGTAAAAAAATATGCAATTCTCTTAATACATAGGGCAATTGATAGGTAAGAGGCCTATGGCTGTGCATATTATTCTATAAGTGTATAATACGCTAGCTGTGTAACAGTTCAGTGTATATTATTGGAGATTTCCATAGTATAACTTCAGACCATAGGAAAATCCCACTGTGCAAATAAGATAATTATGGCACTTTAGTCATTTGTATCTCAGTTACAATGGAGCACCTTAGTTACTATTATTGTTTTATTATTTTGCAAAGCATTGGATGCCTATATGGACCATAGATAAATATCCAGAGTGCTAGAGCTGGATTTGTTTATGGAAGAAGAGGAGTCTTACATTTTTAACTGAATGTATACATTTTTTTAACAACTAAACAAAGTGTGTCCTGTTGATCATCATCGGTGTGTCCTGTTGATGATCATCATCATCAGCAATACAGATTGTGCATAAGGGTGTAAGCAATGATGACAGATACACCATCTAAGAGGTTTATATGTGGCATCTTTGTTTCTACAAAGGACATAAGGAGCATGAACAAAACCTGACTATACTGCCTGCTTGTTTCCTATACCTTTCTAAGCACAGACAATCACAGTGGGAAGATACAGCTCTGTCTGAATATATAATGTATGCATTTTATTGTGGGTGCGTAGCACGAATAAACTCAGTTGGTTTTTCTCAGATGTTCTCAGCTGGGCAAACATCAAACTCTACATGACCTCCACATTGTGCATCATAAATGCTATCTGTACTCTCTTATTTCCATACCTGGAACATGGATATTTTGTTTGAATGCAATTTTGTCATTATAATTCACATATTACTAAAAAGTGTTTTTAATTTTGTTCAGACTGTAGTCTAGATTTCAAATAAGCATCATTTTTTTTAATTACAAACAAATAAAAAGTTTAATTTCAAAAACTCCACTGAAAGAAGCACAACAGCAATGACATTTGAGCATCTTTGAGTGCACAGTAGCTGACCAATCTGATATTGTTGCTTGATAACCAATTAGCATTGAACATCTGGTATAATTATCTAGAACCTGCTATTCTTCCGCATGTTGTCTTACTTGTGCCTGAATAAGGAAGCCATATTTGTAGCTTGACAAATGAAATAACCTTAAAATCATTTTTTTATTCTTGTAACAAGATATGTCTCAAAGGAATATTGCAAAGAGAATGAATTGTAATCAATCTGCAGTGTTAAGTACTGCTGTATCAAAAAATACAAAGAACTGCTTTCTATTCACAATCTTCCAGGATCATGGTGCCCAAGCACTACAATGTAACATCAGGATCAAGTTAATCAGTGCTTTAGTCTTGCAGATGAGCACCACAATGGACAGCAAAGGTCAAAGTTGGTGCCTGCATGCATACTGTCTGTAGACTTTTGCATGCAGTGGGTTTGAGAGGCGGTAAAGTAAGGAAAAATTCAATGACAAAATGCCAAAGTTTTTGCCAAATCATTTGTGTTAATGAACAAGAAAAACCAAGAAAGCTCATACATTGCATGCATTAAATGTTTTCAACATTAATAATATAACCCAGAGTGCTTTAATCTGAACGTCAAACATCATCAGATATTTCTGCAGCAACTCAAACTCTAACATCCTAATGCACTAAAACTTATTTGAAGAAAGTAAATGGCACTTCAGGGTCACTATGCTATTCAAAAATGTATCTCCAAGATCCTATCATATATTCTCTACAAACATACATTTTTATGGTCTTTCTCACTGCACACATTTTACTGATGTCACTTTTGTGCTTACATAAGGAATACTGTACATTTTTTGCAGGTGCTCTGTGCTAAACTGGATTATTGTGAATGGAGATTAGCACATTCACCATAATATTTTCTGAACATTGGCCCTCATTCAGAGCCGCACGTTAACAACAGTACGCTCGTTGCGTTCCGATGTTGACTAACCGCGCATGCGTCGGTGTTACACTGCGCATGTGCGTACGGCAGATTGCGAGTTTTTTTTCTCTCGTTCCTAAAATAGCGTACAAGAAGTGACATGTCAAATGTGATTGACAGAACAGGGCGTTTTTGGGTGTTGACGGGGGTGGAGATGAAAAAACGCAGGCGTGGCGAGGCGTTTTTGGGGCGTACATACATTAGCAGATGCGAACGTCAAATGTGTTCGGACCGTCTCATACATCACTGGAACATCCGCTTTCCCTTCAAAATGCTCGCACAGCTTAGGGTCAGGATTACTCGACCACATTGGCGATGGCCTTCTCCTCCGTCCCGGGACTCAAGGATGGTGCTGCGATTAATCGCGGCTGGTCAGTAAAGTAATTAGTGTTGGATTGAAAACCGGCTTGGTATGTGTTTGGAAAGCAGTTTATTGGGATAGCACAAAAGCGTACGCAGGTGGAAATCAGAGCTGCTAATGTCATGATTACACAATCAATTAGCGTACATTTTTGGTGTTTTATTTTGGCCACAATTTGTTGGTTATGGCCTATTGTAACAATAATGTCATCATGTTTTAATTAGCTCCCCTTTTTTTTGGTTTACTGTGGAATTTGCATCGCTATGTGATTTTTTAAACGTTCCTTAAAGAGGCCTTTTTTTTTTTTTAAGAGGGTCAGTTTTTGCCTTTAGGGCCAGGATTAAATGTAACCCATTTGTACAATAATGTCACAATACAATGTCAGTTTTTTGTTTTAAATTTATTGTTTAAACACAAACAAATTGGCCTAATATTTTGTTGCCTTTTTTTTGTGGCAAAGATATTTGTTAAAAAAGAAAAAAAAGCCATAACTGGTAACATAAACGTAAATACCAAATTTAAAAAAATTTCACAAAAAAGGAGAGGGAAGTTTTGACCAGAAAGGAATATGAGCCAAGCACAGAAGGAGTGTGGGAAAAGTCGCCATTGCTGTCACCGTTTTCTCGCCCGTTTGGCTGGGTGAGGGTGGGCGCCAGACCGGGTCCGGGATGCCATCGGGCTGGCCTGTCCAGAGGCAGATGTTGTGGCCTCTGGACTAGGCACAGGGCTAGGCACATTTGGAGGATTGGCTGATGTTGTGCCAGAGGTGGAGGATCCGGATGTTCCGGCAGGAAGGGAGGTCGGCTCCACCATGTGCTGGCGAACGAGCTGCTCCAGGGCATCGGCGATGCGGATGTTGGCCCTGGTATTTTCCGCCAGGGCCTGAGCAATGGTCACGTTGGCCGCAGCATTTTGCTCCAGGGCCTCAGCCACCCGTATCAGACTGGCGTCCATCCTCTGCAGAATCTCCGTATGGAAATCCGATTTAAAATTGAGTTCTGTGAGGAGGCCCACTGCCTGCGAGGGGGCACGCCCTGGACTGGCTTCTGCAGGGTCCTCAGCCGGATGTACTGGTTCCTCCCCTGCAGAGCCAGCAGAAATTCTGCGGCCAAGGCTCCCCTCTGGAGCAGACTCATCCGCCTCTGTCTCTGTTAGGAAAAATGCGAAAAGACTCACATTAGAATCTACATATTGGCACAATAGCATTTCAGAGTTGGTGACATCACAAGACTTACCTTGGCCAACATGAGGAGCCGCAAAGTCTGGCATGTCCGTATCCATGTTGGACACGCCAAACACCTCCACAGCCTGCACACACCCCTGTGCCAGCTCTTCTAAGTCTGTCAACTCCGATGACACAGGGGTGGGACCCCCACCTGTCCCCCTTGCATGCCTAGCCCTGTTGGCAAGTTTTTGCTTGAGACGATATTTGAAGTCTGCCCATCTGTGGAATGAAATTGGAACCATTATCCTTTTTTTTACAATGGGGTTTGTTTATAGGATGGGAAAGTGTTTACTTACCGCCGTTTGACATCCCGGGCTAGACGGACATAATCACCCACCCTATTGACAGCAACGGCGACCTCCTCCCACATTCTCCACTTCTGGCTTTGGCTCATATTCCTGGCTGCCTGGGGCAGGATGTCAACGCACTTCTGGATCAAAACCTCCATCTCCTTGCTTGTGAAATGTGGCTGCCTTTTTTTTTTGGCAGCTTTGGCGGGTTGACTGGGGCCAGCAGTCTCTTCCATGTCATCCTCCTCACCTATTTGGGTAAATATGCAGATTTAGCCACTTCACAACTTGCACAATATTATGTTTTAAAAGAATCATTGAGACAAAATGCATGAAGGCCTTACCGCCGGATTTTTGGCCATTGTTTCCCTGGTCTGAAGCCATGTCTCTGCTTCCAGAATGAAATCAACCAGAAATTAAATGTGATTTCGTGACGTATTTATACATGCGTCCTTAGTTTGCGGCCGCATCATTGATTGTGCGTCCCTATGATTCATCCTTAATTTGTGCGGGAAAATAAACACTATTTATGGCTTGGTGTGTGTGGAGTCGAGGTTGCGTTGTTGGATTGTTGGCGGTTAAGTTGTTTGGATTTGGTTGTTTGCGGTTGGAGGATTTGGCGGTGTTTGTATTTTTTTGGTTTTGCTACAGTTGTTTTGGTTTTCCGTTCGCATTTTTTTGGTTTATTTTTTGCCATCGTTTCCTGATTTGGTAAGTTTTGTGCAGTCTAATTTGTGGCTAATTGGTGTCTACTTCTGTTTTTTTGTTTTATATATTTTTTTTTAAACTAATTTCATCTATTTTAGTTTGTTTTGGCTTTCGGACCCAAAGACCTTTTTGTTGGAAATCTTATATATTCGATTTTGGTAAGTCCATTATTTTTCTTGCATTTGCGAACTAATTAACGCATTTTTGACTGTTGGTGTAGTGACTTGCATTTGCGAACTAATTAACGCATTTTTGACTGTTGGTGTAGTGACTTGCATTTGCGAACTAATTAACGCATTTTTGACTGTTGGTGTAGTGACTTGCATTTGCGAACTAATTAACGCATTTTTGACTGTTGGTGTAGTGACTTGCATTTGCGAACTAATTAATGCATTTTTGACTGTTGGTGTAGTGACTTGCATTTGCGAACTAATTAACGCATTTTTGACTGTTGGTGTAGTGACTTGCATTTGCGAACTAATTAACGCATTTTTGACTGTTGGTGTAGTGACTTGCATTTGCGAACTAATTAACGCATTTTTGACTGTTGGTGTAGTGACTTGCATTTGCAAACTAATTAACGCATTTTTGACTGTTGGTGTAGTGACTTGCATTTGCGAACTAATTAACGCATTTTTGACTGTTGGTGTAGTGACTTGCATTTGCGAACTAATTAACGCATTTTTGACTGTTGGTGTAGTGACTTGCATTTGCGAACTAATTAACGCATTTTTGACTGTTGGTGTAGTGACTTGCATTTGCGAACTAATTAACGCATTTTTGACTGTTGGTGTAGTGACTTGCATTTGCGAACTAATTAACGCATTTTTCGAGGCATATTCATCATGTAAACCAGTTTTGCTTTTCCCTTTTCCATTTTTGGGGTCCATTTGACCCCTATTTGACGTACGGTGTGCAATGTCGTTTTCATCGATGGCCAAATGTGTGTTTCGCCTATTTTATGTGTTGGCTTGCACCAATTTGACAAACATAAAATCACCCTCTAAATTTTTGATGTCTCATTTTTGGCTTTTTTACAGTTTATACGTATCATGACAATACCCCGGCATGTAAGCAGCTATGGATGGTATCATAAAGCTAAGTTGTTTTATGTTACTTTTGGGGTGGCTCAAAAGCCTTACATTGTAAATTTTGAATTTCAGGTAGATCTGGGGCGAATTGTTCTGGCCCTGCTCCCGGAAGACGACCAACCTCAAACTCGTCCCAGGCGCAGGCATCGTAGGCATGCAAGGCCCCAGATATTTCGAACACGTGTCACCCTTTTTGGAATGCCCGATGATGAGGTTTTAAGACGCTACCGTCTACCTCCCAAAATCATCATAGACACTCTCTCATTAATAGAAAGTGATCTTGAGCGGCAAATTGACAGTCCAACAGCAATACCACCACTGACGCAATTTATGGCGGTGTTACATTTCTGTGCCTCAGGATCATTTCAAACAACGGTGGGAATAGTGGTGGGCATCTCCCAATCCTCCTTTTCCCGGATCCTGAGGGCAGTGATGGAGGCACTTTTCAAGCACCTCCATCATTTTATTAAAATGCCTTTGGATATGGGTGCCCTTAGTGTGGCCAAGGCCAATTTTTACCAAATAGCTGGCTTCCCACACATCATAGGGGTTGTGGATGGTACTCACATACCACTTCAGCCTCCAGCACGGCTGGAGGCAATATTTAGAAACAGGAAACACTATCACTCCCTGAATGTAATGGTGGTATGTGATGCCTCCCTCCAGATCCTGTCCCTGAATGCTAAATTACCAGGAAGTGCTCATGACTCCTTCGTCATCCGGCAATCAGGGATATGGCAGAAATTAACCAACCTACAAGCTGGTGATGCGTGGCTTCTGGGTAAGTGGAGACCTTTAGTACATAACAATGTTAAGCTTGATACACAGTGTTCCTGATGTTGTCTATTTTTTTTCACAGGAGACAGTGGATACCCTTGCATGTCCTGGCTGCTCACTCCTTATTTGGCTCCCACACCAGGGCCACAAAGTGCGTATAATTCCGCACTTACAGCCACCAGGCAAGTGGTGGAGTGCTGTATCGGCCTTTTAAAAGGCCGATTCAGATGCCTCCACCGCTCTGGTGGCGAGCTCATGTATGTGCCGGATATGGTGTCTAAAATTGTGGTCCTGTGTGGGATATTTCACAACATTGCCATAAGGAGTGGTGTCCCAATGCAGCCAGAGGATGCCTTACCTGAGGATGGCCCCCCCCGAGGTTGGTCGGAGGTCAGTATGTGGGGGGGCCATACGCGATGATGTGGTGGCCAGATTTTTTAGGTAAGTTGTAACAAAACTACAGTGTTTATACCTAATGTGTTTGTGTTTGTTTGCGAACATCTAATTTTGTGTTTTTTTTCTCACCATCTTCTGTTTGTTCACATAATCTTTGGCACTCCAACGCTCACTACTTCCTGCTACCCTTACCAAACCTGGATCTGGTCCTTTTGGGCATATATTCTGGAACCCATATTGCAACGCCATGTTTGTGGAATCATGTTGGCATGGTCCTTCGTCAACCAGTTCTTGATTTTTTGTTTTTATTTAATTATTTCTTGGTATGTGTTGTATTTGAATTTATCACTGTGTTATTTTTTTGGGAGTGACCACTTTGTTTTCTCTGTTATGTTGTGAATAAATGTTTGGAGAGTGAAATGGTCTTCCTTTTTTGGGACGTTAACAGCAAGTGTAACCATGGTTAACACAAGTTACATTTGACTAAGGGGTAATCCAGTACTGACGCCAGTTGAGCTAAACTGAAATATGTTTTCAGCTTCCCAACCCACACCTAAAGGAAGCCTGGCCCAACCTTGGGATTTGTAAGATTGGCCTAAGCAGCTTGCGCACCAACTAGGAACCTGTAAAATGTAGAAATATGTAATTGACACTACACCCAAAAACGGAAATGACATTGTTACTGTTATGTGTTTCTTGTGTCTGTTTGACATACAAAGACAAAACACAATCTAACTTTTAAAAAAGGGAAATCCTTGCAGGAACAGTCTACTTATGTCATGCTAAACTATCTTGGTTTTGGATTTAAAAAATGAACCAGAACGTATATTTGTCAGAATAAATTTATTTTGAAACGTTAACAAAAAAAAAAATACTACTGGCGAAGGAGGCCAGACAGCCGGTCGAGGGCCACCAGAATGCCAATTACATGTTGGCGCATCTGGCCAACACAATCCGCCACCTCTTGCCGATGCCTCTGTTCCTCTGTGGGTGAGAAAAGTGTGTGGGTTAATACAACAATAGGGAATCCACATTAAAAAAACAAAAACCCAACGAAATCACTCCTAAACCTAAAAAATAAATAAAAAGGGGGTGCTGCCAAAAATACAAGGCCTATGTACAAATTCCCACAGGTGTGATATGTGTATGTTGAAATCACCAGGAAGAGGTAAAGGCAAACTGCAAAATCACCAAAAGTCAAGCCACAAAAACACGAAGAAAGGCACGACACATGATTACATACAAACAGTTTGTGCTTTAAAAAAATAAAAAATAAAAACATACCGGGAGCCAAAACGGGAGCTCCGGAAATGCCTCCATGATCCTCCTCGGAGGATCCGTCATTCCCCAAAGAATGGGGAGGAGTTATGATGGACTCCGGGGAGGGGGTAATTGGAAGAGGGGTGGGTGGAGGAGAGGGGGAAGTGGGACGGAGGGGAAGGAGGCCCGACATTTCTGGGAGAGGGTCTGGGAAGGATGGGGAGGAGTGGGGAATAGGGGAAAGATTTGGGGTGGAGTGTTGGCTGGGGGTTGGGGATAGTGGCCGGGAACGCCGTCTGGACGGACGGTGACGGCGGAGTCTTGGCTGTCCCCCTAAAATATGTCAAAGAAATTGCGGTTAGTTTATGGACAAATCCGGGGACCAAAACGAAAAAAAAAAAACAACCCAAAAAATAAGCCAAATAGGAGGAGAATGAAAAAAACAGAAATAGAGGGAAAACATGCACACGCAGATATGAGTACAAATAATAAATAGGACAGACAGGAAAACATGCACACGCAGATATGAGTACAAATAATAAATAGGACAGACAGGAAAACATGCACACGCAGATATGAGTACAAATAATAAAGAGGACAGACAGGAAAACATGCACACGCAGATATGAGTACAAATAATAAAGAGGACAGACAGGAAAACATGCACACGCAGATATGAGTACAAATAATAAAGAGGACAGAAAGGAAAACATGCACACGCAGATATGAGTACAAATAATAAAGAGGACAGACAGGAAAACATGCACACGCAGATATGAGTACAAATAATAAAGAGGACAGACAGGAAAACATGCACACGCAGATATGAGTACAAATAATAAAGAGGACAGACAGGAAAACATGCACACGCAGATATGAGTACAAATAATAAAGAGGACAGACAGGAAAACATGCACACGCAGATATGAGTACAAATAATAAAGAGGACAGACAGGAAAACATGCACACGCAGATATGAGTACAAATAATAAAGAGGACAGACAGGAAAACATGCACACGCAGATATGAGTACAAATAATAAAGAGGACAGACAGGAAAACATGCACACGCAGATATGAGTACAAATAATAAAGAGGACAGACAGGAAAACATGCACACGCAGTTTGCCCCACAAACACAAACATTAAAACCACAATACATAACACTTACTTTCCAGGATATGCATGTGAAAGCATGCCAGCAAGCGGGGCGTTCGCCGTTGCAGGTCGGACCACCTGCGCTCCAGCTGCCCGATGTTGCGGCGTGAGCCGAAGGACCGCAGGCGGGACCGTGCCTCCGCATACGCGGAGCGCTTCTGCCGGTTGGTGATGGGTTGAGGTTGGCTGGTGATCCGGCGATCCATGACCTCCGTAAGCACCAGCAGCTCGCGCCTGGTGAATGCGGAGGCTCTCATGATGGCAATGGTGTTTTTCGTAAAAATCATTTTTGATAAAGTGTGTAAAAATTTTCTGATTGGCTAATGTATTTTGGAAATTAACAGGAGCAATTTTATTGGTTAGTGTATGAGTCATGTGTTCGACAGGGCCAGAAATCTCTGGAGAGTTATGATAGGCTTGATGCAGTGACATGCGTAAGCAAATTTAAATAAAGAAATGAACCCAGGGAAATATGCGGGGATCCACAGCAATAGTACAATTGTTTAATTGTGGTTCACATGTTTTTTGAACAATAAAAGCGAATGTTTCATCCGTACGTATTCTGCGGGTAAACACAAACACGGACAAGAGTAAAGTTTCTTGCATTGTGTTGAAAAAAACAAACAATTAAGCTAATTGATACATTGATTGGCATGATACGATTGATGGAGGTAGGCAGAATAAAGGAGCAGGTAATCGACATCTGACAAGGCCACTTCCTGTTTATACTTGTGCGTGCGTTCCTTTCAAGCCATTTCGGGGATGTACGCTCGCTATTTCGTACGCTCGTTAGTTAGAGGAGGGGTCGTCAGAGTTTAGGGAGGAATTTTAGATGCGAACGAAAATACGAGCGAGCCATTGAATTTAAATATTTTTGTACGTACGCCTAACGTACGTGCGCTCGCTTGCGAGTGGGTCTGAATCAGGGCCATTATTTGTAATTTTATTGTTAAATACTTTCCACAAAATGTTATTCTTCTAAAGTAACCTAACGTCATGATTCATTGAGTCTCATGCATGCAGTACATCTCTATTTTTTGTACAACAAGCAATCTGGAAGACTATATCCACTGAATCCGTCATGAACAAAAGCCACTCAGGAAATAATCAGCCTAACTAACAATGTTTCAGTATTAATTAATACTTTCATCAGGGTACAGCTAAAACATAGTGTACTCAGTCAGTTGAAGTACTGTCATCATTGGTGCACCAGACTCTAGGTCTCAGCTGCCTCTCCCAGCAAGAAGTGTTGCAGTCTAAGGGGCAAATTACTAAAGCTTCTAAAAATGAAAAGTTATGGTGTTGCCCATGTAGCAGCAAACAGGTGGTCACACTGGGGACACAATGCTCGGCTGATCAGAAGCCTTTAACCCGATCAGCCAAGGATCAAAAAGGTGTGTACTTAGCTTAAGCAATGCAGGAATATTTATAAGCTATTCTTAACCTCCTATAATAACTATAAGCTTAATTCTGCTAGATATACTGTGGTTGTCTAAAGGATGGTCAATAAGCTCTCAATACGAGAAATACGGTATCATTCTAAAGTTGCTGCTACTGTAGATGTCCCAGGCATTTAGAGATTTGTACAGACCCCAGTGTTTTGATTTTGTTTTTGCCAAAATCATTCTCAAAGATTTTGATTTAAGTTTTGCCAAAACCACCCCCAAGTGATTTGGCACGGATTCAGTTTTGGTTTTGATTTTTTTTTCAATTTATAAAAACTGATAAAATAATGTAACTTGGACCTGACTGTTTTCCTATAGTATTATTAACACCAATAACATAATTTTCTGGAAATTCTGACCACCTCACAGCACCTGAAATCATGAGGGAGGGATTTAAATGCAATCCAAAACATGCAAGATCCAGTTTTTAAATCATAGTTCCATATTACAAGTAGACCTGAGTCAGGACTCAGTTCTACTGGGAACCCCAAAGGGATTCCTCACTGGGACTCAACTTGGAACCAACTAAGTTTAGGTGTGTTCGAGTTTTTTCAAAAACCGAACCTCTAATCTCTAACTTAAATACAGTGCATCAATATGAATTTACAAAGAGGCTTGCTAGAACAATATATTTCATGATTAACACAGGCACATTATCCCAATTGCAATATAAATGTGTTAAAGCATAAATACTCCTAATACATATAGTAACTGAAATTGCTGAAATATCAAATACTGCCAACTATATTTGAGGGATAAGTTAGGATTCATTTTTAGGAATTATTTATAGTCACAATGTCTCATTCAAGCCTAATGAAGTAGTGATACAAAACGCATCTGGGTGGTCTCCTACCTTTTGTTCCATTCATTATCACACTGGCCCTGTGAGGAGTTCTGCTGATGCTACTGTTGGACCAGAAGCTATAACACATTAGGCACTTTATCTTATAAATAAGCCTATATTGAGAATGATAAATTAATTATCTATTTATATATATATATATATAAAAGTGGGGCAAAAAAGTATTTGGACAACCACCGATTGTGCACATTGTTGCACTTTAAAAGATGAGAGAGGTCTGTAATTTCCATCATAGGTACACTTCAACTGTGAGAGACAGAATCAGAACAAAAAATTCCGGAAGTCACAATGTATGATTTTCAAACAATTTATTTGTATATTCTTGTGGAAAATAAATATTTGGAACCTACCAACCAGCAAGAATTCTGGCTTTCACAGACCTGTTACTTCTTTTTTAGGAAGTTAATCTATCCTCCACTCGTTACCTGTATTAATGGCACCTGTTTGAACTGGTTAACTGTATAAAAGACACCTGTCCACACCCTCAAACATTCAGACTGCAACCTCTCCACCATGGCCAAGACCAGAGACCTGTCTAATGACACCGGGGACAAAATTGTAGACCTGCACAAGGCTTGGATGAGCTACTCGACAATAGGAAAGCAGCTTGGTGAGAAGAGATCAACTGTTGGTGCAATTATTAAAAAATGGAAGCAATACAAGATCACTGACAATCTCCCTTGACCAGGGTTTCAATGCTAGATCTCACCTCATGGGGTATCAATGATCTTGAGAATGGTGAGGGATCAGCCCAAAACTACACGGGGGGACCTAGTCAATGACCTCAAGAGAGCTGGGACCACAAAGGTTATCATTAGCAAAAAACACTACATCGTCATGGATTCAAATCCTGCAGTGCCCGAAAGGTCCCCCTGCTTAAGCCAGCACATGTCCAGGCCCATCTAAAGTTTGCCCATGACCATCTGGATGATCCAGAGGAGGATTGGGAGAATGTCATGTGGTCAGATGAGACCAAAATAGAACTTTTTGGTAAAAACTCCACACGCTGTGTTTGGAGGGAGAAGAATGATGAGTGGCCACCCAAAAACACCATACCCACTGTGAAGCATGGGGGTGGAAACATCATGCTTTGGGGATGCTTTTCTGCAAAGGGGACAGGATGACTGATCCGTATTATGGAGAGGATGAATGGGGAAATGTATAATGACATTTTGGGGAAAACCTCCTTCCTTCAGTAAGAGCATAGAAGATGCAACGTGGCTGGGTCTTCCAGCATGACAATGACCCCAAACACAACACCTGGGCAACTAAGGAGTGGCTCCGTAAGAAGCACTTCAAGGTCCTGGATTGGCCTAGCCAGTCTCCAGACCTCAACCTAATAGAAAATCTTTGGAAGGAGTTGAAAGTCCGTGTTGCCCAGCGACAGCCCCAAAACATGACACATCTACAGAAGATCTGCATTGAAGAGTGGGCCAAAATACCTGCTGCAATTATGGGTAATTGGCAATTACGGTTGGCAATTACAGAGGTCAAACATTTCCTGTAGGTCTTGACCAGGTTTGCACACAGCAAACCTGGTCAAGAACTACAGGAAACGTTTGACCTCTGTAATTGCCAACCGAGGTTACTTTGCAAAGTATTGAGTTAAACTTTTTGATTGTCCAAATATTTCTTATAGTACAATTAAATGATCAACGTTTCAAGACCATTTTTTTGTTGAGTGCAACCTGCTGCTTTCCATATTCATGGTCCATTGCATATGGACACCTAGGAGGGCAACAAAACTCATTATACAGTATTGGGAGTGTGTATGTATATATATATATATATATATATAAATATACATATATATATATATATATATATATATATATATATATAACAAGACAGATAGGCTGGCACTCCACATCAATACAATAAGTAACTTACCTTGGTGCCCTCCTAGATTTTCAATCAGAACACCCACATATATATAAAACCAGTAATCTGACACTCTGGATGCAGCTGGAGCCTGAATATACCTTGCTTGGGTGCCTTCCTGGGCATAGCACACGCCTAATAAACCAAAGAGAAAGAAGGTGGCACTCCAAGGCAAAAATCATGGTGAAACAACTAGTATTTTAATCAACATTTCGGGTTCCAGCACCCCATCATCAAGACATATATAGAAATCACAAGGGCTCTGCTCTCACCATAATAACTAACAATAATAATAATACACATAATAAACAGTGGGGTTTTGGTTCATGAATTGATCAGTGCATTTAAGCTTGCAGCCCCCATCACGGGACCCCACTTTACTGCAAGTCCCTATTCTATTGCTCAGGATTATAACATGGAACTAGCCATCACATTAGTGTTAAATTCAGGGTATGCTATCAAGGTTTAAAGCTCACAACAACTTTACTTTTAAATGTGAGACAGTCACCAAGCACACCTGTTGCAAAGCACCTAGGAAAACAGCTGACACAAGTTAGATTAAACAGTTTAAAAGGGGTGCATGAGAAAATGTGATCACAAGATGTGATCAAGGCACTGGCTAGTATCAGAGCCAGATTTACACATACATATATGAAACTGCCCCACTTCCACAGATCCCCCCTCACAGGGCCCGCCTCCCAACACACAGATTCCCCATAGCACAGATCTCCCTCACACATATCTCCCACTAGTACAGAAAATCCCCCCTAGAACAAAAGATATCCCACACACACACACAGATCTCCCCCTAGCAGCGGACCCTTCTCACCTATTTCTCCTTTGTGTGCTTCCTCTGACTAGATATGCCAATTTCCTTTCCTTCCTCTATGCTTCTGCTGAACTCCTATGCCTGAGTTCTTCCTGGACTGGTAACCTGACCATCTGTGTTGTCATCAGAGCTCAAGGCATGCCCCCTCAGAATGAGGCATGCATCCATTAGCTGTTTTTCTCTGTGTTTTATTTTCTGCACCGTGGCCCATTCCCCAGCTACAGGCAGTATCTGAGCTATCGGAGGTTAGACTGAGCTCTTACTGCCTCATCTCTTGTCTCTTCCTGTATTTCAAGGTAGTGCTGCAATTTTGGTGAGTTTTTCCTATAAAAACGATCAGAATAATACAATGAAGATATTTGTACATTATAAATATCTTCTTTGTATTATTCTAATCATTTTTATAGTCAAAACTCTGCAGTCTGACAGGGAGTATGACCTGGGAGGCTCTACCTCCCCTGCCTACCCTGACTGCACATCTCTGACAGGAATAATATAAATACACAAGAGGATTGTGCTAACTCCCCAGCTGTATATCTTCAGAAAAGTTGAAAATTTCAAAAGAATATCCGCTGAGCCATTGCTAAGTTATAAAAGTGCATATTTCTAGTTTTAACATGTATAAATGCTACTAAAGTCCTAACTACGAGTATAGTAGTACTATTGTGCTAAATAATATAATCACAGTTTAGATATACTGTATGTATTAAGAAAGGATCACAATCACATGTACAAGTCAAACCACCCATTTCAAAAACTCAAATTACGAGAATATTTGTGTATGTATTGTTTTTCCCATTTAGTTTTTTTCCATTGAACTGGTTAATTTATTGAAACTGCTAATATAACTGATTCAGCTTTAAATGATCTACAAAATACAAATACTGCTTGAACACTTAGCAGTTTGGATTTGACTACATTTGTATTGTAAGTATCCTTTTTATTGACCCCCCTCTGTGGAAACAATAGTACTTTCAAATGATGCTAGTGAAAATGGGGGACATTATCATAGCTGATCCACAGTGCATTGGGCTCACAAATGGTAAAGTGACACAATTAACAAGCAATTGCTTGCTGTGCACCTAATGGATCCTACTGCCAAGTGGTACCTTTTACAACTGCAGGCAAGGTACAATATGTATCTTAAATTTATGTGCTAAATATTTAGCAAGGAAATAGTCATCTATGAAATTAGATCTGATTAGTTTAGATCCAATTGCAAGATAACTGAGATTAGGAGGTATATTTTCTAAAGTGAGAGTTTTTAGAAGTGGAGATGTTGCCCATAGCAACCAATCAGAGTCTACTTCAACATGTAACTAGCACCTTATAGAAGATAATAGCTAGAATCTGATTGGTTGCTATGCGCAACATCTCCAATTCTAAAAAACTCTCACTTTAGTATACGTATATACCCCTAGGACTCGATCCTGATTTGAAAGTAAAAATTAAACTTGGATTAAAAAATGTACTCTTGAATATTGTGGCATACATGGATTAAGGGGTCTATGTACTAATAATAATGTAATTGTTGCAATTATTATGTGTCCAAATAGCAGAGGATATTTTAATTTTTAATAAAAATAACCCCGTCATGTACAAAGGAGAACTCGCACGGGCAGTATTTGTGGTAACCGCTGTCCCTGCGAGTTACATCCCTGGCAAATTGTAGAAGTCATAAGCACATGTGAAAGAGATCAATACTGCAACAGCTTGTCAGCCTTTTGATGCTGAGTTTGAGTAAGCTTCCAGATTCAGCTTGAGTCCTACCCAGTAACCAGCAAGGTCCAGGCCCTCTTTATTATGAGCCATACTGGAGGCCCAGTCACACTGTCCTGATGCCCTGACATCATCACTTTTTTCCAGTCACCATTTTGTGGTGAATCACCAAGAGAGAAACATTGGCTGTCACAGTAGTGTCAGGATCACTGTGGAGACTCTACTCTAGTCCAGTACAGGTTCAGGTGAGGGGCACAATCAGAGACCATTTAGGTTCATAGCTGTATCAGGTGCGGACAATATCTAAACCAGCTGAATCAGTAAGAGAGTCAGCTTTCCTACTTTGTAGGCAGAGGCACCATTATAGGGGTGTGGGCCACACTGTGTGTCACCTAGGAGGGGGTGACACCAGAATGCCGGCTTCTCCTCAGTAACAGGAGTCGGATGCTGTAGTGTGACATTCTCCTGCAGCACTGCAGTGTGACATACTCCTGCACCACTCGGCACAGAGTAGGGGCTGACAGTGCAGCAAGCACTAGTCTCCGGGAGCAGCCCAGTATCTCCGGGCATGCTGGGCACACCCCCAGAGTGATGCGATCAGGATTTCCAGTGAGGCCACACCCCATTTATGTTATGTTACAACTAGTTTTTGGGCAAATATGAAGTATTCACTGGCTGTCACCAGACACAGTGACACCTCTGCTTGTATGGACTTTTCTTCTGGAATACACCTTGGTAATACACCTCACTTTTCCGGTTCTTATATGACACATTTATATATATATATATATATATAAAACTCCAAACAAAAGATAGGCACTCAAGGCACAATTTAGATGCACAACAATAAAGTGGATTAGTGTGTCCTGACAAAGGGGCTGGTGCCTCGAAACGTTGAAGTCTCTAGTACACTTTATTGTTGTGCATCCAAATCATGCCTTGAGTGCCTATCTTTTGTTTGGAGTTATGCATGATACCAGATATGGACACCAAGGCCAGATGTGGATCCAGTGTTTGAGTGCCAGCAATTTTGGGACATATATACTGTGTATATATATATATATATATATATATATATTATATATAGTTAAATTTTTTTGTCTTTTTGTGGAGTACTGTTTCAATCAAAACATAAATAGAAGTATCCACAATGGTGAGGTAACCATCATGTGGACACTATACACACTACATTTTGTAATGATTATATGCACATTTTTAAGTTTAATATGTCTGCAGTCATTTTTCTGTTATATATATGTTTGCTTAATAAATTATTTTTATCCAAGATACTTTTGTTTTGAATTATAAATGCTATTTATTTGCCTCTTCATTTTATCAGAAGCTAATTAAGCAAGCAGTATGTTTTTGTAGCATGGAAGCAAGCCAGAGCATCTGGTGGAAACCTATGCAAACATGTGGAGAGCATACAAACTCCACATTAATGTCATCTTGAACAAAAATCAAAACAATGTGCTAAAGACTATGAGGTGATAAAGCTAACCACTATGCCAACAATGCTGATAAAGAGATTAAAAGATTAGGAGCCAGGTATTTATATATTTGTTTAAAGCAATGTAAATGTAATATACTGTACACAAAAAATAAACTAAAAAAAATCTCAACAATACTATAAATACCAAAAATTCAGATGAAAGACATGATTAATGTAAAAAAAAATGCCTTAAAGAATGATAAAGTTACAGAAACCTTATATACAGTAAGACAATGATTTAATAATAATACAGGTTGAGCCTCCCATACCCAAAATGCTTGGGCCCAGGGGTATTTTGGATATCGGATATTCAGTATTTTGGAATATTTTCATAAAATAATGAAATATCTTGGTGATGGGCCCTAAATCTAATCATAGAATGCATTTATGTACTAAATACACCTTATACACACAGCATGCAGGTAATTTTACACAATATTTTCAATAATTTTGTGGCTCAAACAAAGTTTGCGTACATACATGAAATTAATTTGTGTTTCATATACACCTCATACACACAGCCTAAAGGTAATTGAATACAATAGTTTTAAGAATTTTGTGCCTTAAACAAAGTTTGTATACATTGGACCATCAAAAAGCAAAGGTTTCACTATCTCAATATTCTGTATTTCGGAATATTCCATATTTTGGGAATATTTGGATATGGGAGATCAACCTGTAATATAAAATGATATTTACTTAGCTTTACTTCAGTTCGTACACAAATAATTAATTCCCAGATTCAGCTTTTGGAGAGCATTAATTCAACATAGAAATGCTTAGGTTGAATAGTGCATCCTAGAATGCAGTATTTTAACAAAAGACAAGTTTCACAACTTGTCATCACTCCCTAGAAATGTCTAAAGATTATATGAGCAATGCTATCCTATTATATTCTATTACTTAAATGAGAATGAATGATGATACAATGCAAACCTTAAGCAATAATTGTCAGTAGTATTGCTAAGTATAACACTATCGCTAAGATTTGCATCATAAGCAAAATATAAAAACTGTTTATACAGTACAACAGGACAAAATACAATATACTAAATAGTTTTCAAATATTCACTTATATTACTTTTGTCTCAAATCATCATTATCTTGTCATAACAAACATTGTTCGCTTCCTCTCATCTAAAGTCAACATTGCATTGGGTAGGTAAACAATCCTTATTGTCTGTGTGTGTGATAAATTCAATGGTACTTGGAAATGGCAAATATCCATTATTTCTTGCTTTAAATAACATAATCTTAGTTGAATGCTTAAGCTTGGAAAGTCAAGGAGGCACATTTATGTTACTTATAACTTATCTCATTTTAATAAAGACTTATGGTGCATACACACAACGATTTAGTAAATGAACGATTTTAGTAAACAATTTTCATTCATTTTTTTCAAGGGAAAAATGAACGAAAATCGTTTACTAAAATCGTTCATTTACTAAATGTAATGAACAATTTTTTTGAACTACAAATGATTTTTGCATATTCCCTTACTGAAAACCGTTGAGTTGGTCAATCTGACTAAACTACAAACTACAAACTACAAACGTGAATGCACATGAACGATAATCGTTTTAACTCAGAAAATGAACGATTTTTTCAACGATTGAATGATAAACTATATTGTTATCAATAATCGTTCAAAAAATCGTTGTGTGTGTGTATGCACCTTAAAAGTTAATCTGAATCATTTTAGTGTTGTTTTGGTCTGGATAGCAAAGATGTGGAGGAAGACACCCTTTTGTTACTTATATCTTTTTCTAACCTTAAAACTTTTCTCACTCTGCTACTTATGCCAATATTCCAGCTGACCATATTCACATGGAGTTCTATTTTACAAAAGAGATATTCTTTCATCATTTTACATCCATAATTTGCAGAATTGAATGACTCTTTTCCTCTGAATGTTTTTCCTCTTTCTATAGGAGGTAGTTATATGACAAATTGCTGAATTTGATTTTCATCACAGATATCATGCAGTTTCCTTTTCTTGCTGCCCTCAGAGTGCCACAATGATGTCCCCATTCCCACTACTGAGGTATGATATTGATTCATCCATCTCTTCTTGCTGGCAGTATTTAATGGTGGTAAAATAGCATCAACTTATATTTGGAATGAAACTGGAGTACAATTTCTCATTTATAGGAGTCTTCACTTCGTTTCAACAACCTGTTACTTTTCATAGCACTCTAATAACAGGTGCTAAGTATTATAACTAATGTACTGGTAGTCTTCAGGTTGCTAGTTTGGAAACAAGGCACTCTCTTCTCTTTGTCTGTTGTTAACACCAGGGCTTGTGTCATTGTGTTTGTTCTCAATTGTAGAGCACATGTGTGAATGTAGAGAGATGAATTATAAAGTAAAAGAAGCAAGAACAATAACTGATTTTGACTCAGTAAAATAGAAAGAAAAGCAGTGACTTCAGTTTGTATTCCCAATACACTGAGATCAGATAGTACTGCATATACATAAGGCTTTTTTAGAGCTTGTACTGTTAGAACTATGAGAAGACTTCAATGTTTCAGTTACTACCATAATGGACATTAGAGCATTTGATATAAAATATATAATTCAATGCAACTATTCTTTGCATATCTATTTTTAATGGTTTTAAAGATAAAGAGAAAACATTAGGCTGGCTCCACACTTGTACGACTAGCAATTGTGCCGATGGAGAGGGCAATTTCCCTGCACCCCACTCCAAAGTAGATTCTCGGTACACAATTAAAAGAATTATCGAACAACGGAGTGATCACTGTTCTATCCTTCATTATAATATACTACCTAGCATGCGATATTGTGTGACTGGCCATGCAGCAGGTTAGTCACACAGTCGGGCATGTACACTGCGCGATATGCCCATTTTGTCATTCCGATTTGCCACATCAGCCAAATTGGGCAGATATTGTGCAAGTGTGTACCCACCCTAACATAGACCATGTACATGTAATAGTAATACCATATGTAAACAAAACAGAATTACAGTTGTTGCCGGTACTTATCACCAATCTTGTGAAACTGTGTGTATCTAGCAAATAAACACATTAAGATAAAGATTTTATTAATACAAAGCATGACTAAAGTTCAGAAAAGAGATAACACATGCCACATTTTATTTACAAAGTGCTCTATTATTATTAGTAACAAATGCATTGACAATAACTTGTTTTCGTATATGTCCTGAAGAAACGTTGATGAAAGAAAAATTTTTGTTCTTCAAAACAAAACATTTTTTACATACAGTACTTTGGGCCCGATTCAGCAAGGAACGCAGTTGCTTATACACACGCAATCGACCGCTGCTAATATCAGCCGTGATAAATCAATGTAAATGTGTGCATTCACATTGCGATCGCAGCCTAACATAAGGACGCCCACTTTCCCTTACTCACATCAATATACTTTGACAACATAGCGAAACAATTAACATCAAGTAACATCTCACTTGCGCAGTTAAGGCAGGTGAGACCTCACTCGGGAATTGCTTACTTCAGCGCACGCTATGAGGCCTCAGGTTGCGTAAGGTATCACAGTGGATAATTCAAGCACCCCCCTGCAAAGCCGTCCCAACGCACTGGCATGCTTGCGTTTTCCCGACCATCACCCCTGTCAGCACCCACAAATGGCACTTCCTGTCAATCACTCTGCTATGGGTCTGCATAGCCTTTGCGATCGCTGTGGCTAGTTCGCAAATGCGCACTGCGATGCATAAACATGCACAGAACGCAGCAATCAGCCAATTACGTGTGAATAAACAACTGCGTTCCTTGCTGATTGAAAAAAAATTGTAGTCCCGATATTTATTGGAGATTTAAAATGCATCACATTGGAATTATGTATATTCAAAACACTGTTAAATTTACTGAACTTTTATTTGTTTCATAATGTATAGTACTTGCAAGAAACACATTGATTTTATTGAAATAATACATGATTCAAGGTCTTCTCTCCTTCTGTGCAAGAAGGTCAAGGATAGTGATTATATAAGTATGAAATTGAAAATATAAAATAGCAAAGAGAAAAGCAATGAGAATACCATAAGTGTTTATATGATTTTCTCTGCAATTCTATAGAACCGTTTTATGAAATAACTGAAATAATGTAGTTCAAGTAGAAAATGTCTTTTATAATAGCTGTGCAACTGAAATACCTCTTAATCTGTAGAATACTGCTAACATAGACAACAACAAATGTTAGTGGAATAAGCATAGAAATACTGAAGCTGCATGCATTTATGTGTCCATGTCTCAAATAACTAATATTTTAGACTCATTTCCTTAACTGAATGTTCTGTACATTTATATAACATAATTTCATTAGTGTTTAATGTAAGTACAATGTACATTAGCATCCCTTATATGACCAATGAAACACTATTTTAATGTGGCGCATACTGAAATTATGGAGAACATCAGTAGGGTGGATTTATGCAAAAAAAAAAAACACCATTTTTTTATATTATAATTGCAGCAAAACAATTATACTAAATAAAAATGCACATGTTGATACAAATGCATTCTAGTTAAAAAAAAAAGGAAAGATATCCGTAACTGAACAAAAATGCTAAACTGATAATACTGATGAATTAGGAAGGGGCTAAAGCAAGTTATGAATGAAGATATGCAAATTAATTTAGCCAATTCTGTTAACTCAGAAATTAGCTGCTGGTCTTGATCTGCCAGAAACATTAGCAAATAAATAACATCCCCTGAGTCAAGCAACCCCATCCCTCTTTACAAAGCAGTTTAGTAGCTGCTACTAGACCTACAGATCTTAATGTCAGTCTTGGATGTTCAGGAGGGGATGCAGTCAATATCCCAGCACATGGGATGCCAGCGCTAGAATACCTGTCAGAATCCTTGTGCTTGCATCCCGACCACCGGTATTTCAAAGGTAAGTTGCAAGGTTAGGAGGAGGGTTAGGGTTAAGGGTTAGGGTTAGGCACTAGGCAGGGAGGGTTACGGTTAGGCACTAGGGAGGGAGGTTAGGTCCAGGGTGCGGGGAGGGAGGGTTAGGGGTAGGAGAAAGGTTAGGATACCTATTGACAGGTGTATCCTAACCCTTTTTTGATGCCGGCATTGGGATTTTGGCCACCAGGATCATGAGTGCTGGCATCCCATACCCAACTCATTCAGGAACAGCATTGTTTCAATTACAATAAATACAATTATTATTAAATTAAAAAATAAATAAAATAATGCATCCACCTAAATCTGCAAAGAGCTTTAATGCTAGTTAGCCTGAGCTCATTTAAACACTAGTGTAAGACTAACTAGTCACAGGTTGGTTAGCACTTTCATACACAATGTGACCATGCTGCACGACTATACAGCTATTCAGAACTTTGATCATTGACTAATCTGTGACCGATGCTGCATCTTCGTATGCAGATCCTGAGATTAGCAAAGCCTCCGGTGGACGTCTCAATACAAATCCAGGCGACAGCACAATTTGCATCTTTTTGCACAGAAGCTCCGTACAGATTTGCAGCTGCAAATGCCTTAGTGTACATCTCTGAAGCAGGCCCCAAGGCAGTAAAAATGACATAATCTAATACTTTGTAATATTATTTAACATATATAGTATTTACAGGTTGAGTCTCCCATATCCAAATATTCCAAAATATACGAAATATTCCGAAATACGGAATTTTTTTGGCATGACTGAGAAAATGAAACCTTTGATTTTTGATGGTTCAATGTACACAAACTTTGTCTAAGGCATAAATTATATCAAATATTGTATAAAATTACCTTCAGGCTGTGTGTATAGGGTGTATATGAAACATAACTGAATTTTATGTATGTACACAAACTTTGTTTGAGCCACAAAACTATTGAAAATATTGTATAAAATTACCTGCATGCTGTGTGTATAAGGTGTATATAACACATAAATGCATTCTGTGTGTATATTTGAGTCCCATTCCCAAGATATTTCATTGTGATACGCAATTATTCCAAACAACGGAATATTCCGTTATCCAAAATACCCCTGGTCCCAAGCATTTTGGATATCGGAGACTCAACCTGTATATATCTCAAAGAAAAATGAACAAGGCACATTTAGTGTAGAATGTTAAAAGCACAATGGTTTACTTAGGATCCCTAAGTAAACCATTGTGCTTTTAACATTCTACACTATACTATTCAAACGTACATCACAAAAGTTAAAATCTGGCATATCAGGGGCATACAAACCTGTCAGTAGAAAGTACAGTGGTTCTATTTTCAAACCAGGAACCAGCTTCCGATATCATCTGGAAGCGCTTTCTATTATCAGGCTTGTTTGCCTCTGATATGTATGCCAGTTTTTAACTTTTCTAGCAAAGGGCTTGTGCAAGATTCACCGACCGATGGTAGAGTATAAAGATACACAAACCATGATTGCAGCATCTGTAGACATTGAAAGTGGGCATCTCAGTCCTCACACATCGCTGTTGCGATCGCAGCTACAATTACGCACGCAGACCCACTGCGAAATTATGCTAATGTTTGCATTCACAATGCCATCACAGCCCAACATAAGGAAGCCCACTTCCCCTTACTCACATACATAATACCTAGCAAGTCTGCAAAACCATCAATAACATCGAGCACCATCGGGGCCTCACACACAATTACAGTAGGTGTGACCTTGCTCAGAGAAATTTCTAACCTCATTGCAAGCAGTGAAAGCTCAAGCTGCATATGCCATCACAGTGGCTAATTTATGCATGCCCCTGTAACGGCGTTCAAATGCACTGACACGCCTGCGTTTCCCCAACCACCCCCCGTCAACACCCCCAAACGGTCACTTCCTGTCAATCACACAGCGATGGTTCTGCATGGTCACTGCAATTGCAGTGTGATCGCAGTGGAGCTTTTGCGCACTGCGATGCATGTGCATGCGCAGTAAGCAACAATCAGCCATCTGCCTGCGTAATCGCAGTTGCGATCCATAATGAATCAGGCCCAGAGCTAACAAACCTTTAAAATCAAAACAATCTACTAAATAATTGTACTAAATATTTTTTGTAAAATAGATCAAATTTAGGAAAGTTTTTAACATGTCAATGGTAATAATGTTTCATTTGTAAATCTATATAAATAGCTCTGCATATCATGTCCGGAAGAGAATTTTCAAAAGACATCTGAGAATTCTTAAGAAAGAGACTTTAGTGAATTTTCTCCCAAAACATTTAATTTGTATTTTCAGAAAACAGCATTAATTTATAAATGATTTATTTTCAGTGACACACACTTTAAGACATATAACAAACATTTGTGTTTATTTCTGAATGGTATTTTTTATGTTATTTCTCTCTCCATTAGTAAATGTTTTACTTTGTTCTACTAATCATGTTCTTATAGTTCATCTATTCAGTATGACATTTTAACAGGCATATATTACTGCAAACTAGTCAATGTCAAATTATTTGCACAAAGGAAAACGTATCACTTCATGTTATTTTTATTTGGGGTTGAATCTTTAAGCCTTGATAAATATGTATCTAGGGATATTCATGTCATTGTTTTTTTTAGCAGACAAAGAAAGTGGCTGTGATAGATCTCTGCTGGTTTCCAATTTGTTTTGGCCTTTCTTAAAACTTTTTCCCCATTCTCATTCATCTAATTTCACCATATAGATTTTAACAGTGATGGATGTTGAGTTAATTGGAGGAGAATATATTTACAGAACAGCTACTTGTTTCCAAAACACATTTTCCTTGACTGTTCTCTTTTTGTAACTGTGCCATAACCTATGCCTTAATGCTTTATGTAATATATGATTATTAATGCATCATGTCCATCTTTTGAAAAATGGTGAGATATATATATATATATATATATATATATATATATATAATTTGTAAAGTGTTACACTGGCTTTTTGACTGGTTTCTATAAAGTTAAAATAAGCTACTGTTACATTACACTCATCTTAAACTGAAGCTAAGGTTATTAGTACTGTATATATATAGAGTTTGAGAAATCCTGGTAGCTGAATCTTTAAATGAAAGTAGTTATTATTTAGCTGAGTTAATTTATTATTTCACCTGAACAATATTTGTTTAGAGTGCCATTTGCTACCATGCATCACCAGAGTGTAATAGAGTATATCCAGCCTTTCAATGCTTTTGCAACAGTCAATTATCTATAATTTAAATAAAAGAAAAAAACAGCATTTAGTTAATTCTGGAATTGTCTTCAAATGTCATAATCTAAGGGTTAACAATGAAATCAGATTTTGAAGTATGTTTTCTATTTATTCATATATAAATTATTGTAATTATTACCTTAAAAAATGTTCTGCTGAACAGGGGGAACCTGTTAGAATGGTTATACAGACACAAATTAGGTAATTAACTAATCTGTATTGTCAGCTTTTTCATTAGATTAGAGGTTCCCAAACACAGTCCTCAAGGCTCCCCACCAGTTCAGGTTTTAGAGGTATCCATGGTGGCTTAATTAGTACCTCAGCCAATTTGATTTACCAATCTGTGCTCAACAATGAATATCTCTAAGACCTCAACTGTTGTGTAGCCTTGGGAACCTCTGAATTTGACCTTTCTCCTAAACACTGGTTACTTTTTTTATTGTACTTGTTTGCATGTTTCACCTTCTTCCTTATTTAATGTTATTCCTGTATCATAAGAAGCAACTTATTCAATGATTGGGGGTAAGCCTGTAACATAAATGTTTACATGTATGTTAGGATCAACTCAAAAACAGTAGCTTTTGTGTCAGGTGTATGTCAGGTGTGCAAGAGTATATACCCAGGCCTAACCTGTGTATATGAGCCTTGGAAGTATTAATAGTACATACTATAGTTACAATAAGCTATTTGTACATAATATAGTAAAATAATGAAGTGACATTGAAACAGTTTATTGACAGTATTAGTAATAAATGCAAAACTTATTAAATGTTAAATGAAAATGCATACAAATGCCTCCATACTAATATTTTACTCCTTTAAAAAATGAAAGGAGTATTCTTTCCTGCAGTAGTCTAAATGGAAATTACATATGTGAATATACAGATGCCACTTGATATAACAGAGCCACAGCACTAATGAATTAAGTCGTGAAGGGCAGGGGAGATCAATATACAAATAACTAGTGGCAGTGGCTAGATAGTATTGTTGATCATCATCATCATGTATCTTTGCACCTGCCTCCAGTTCTCACAAGAGCTATACATAGTAAAAGACATAGCTGAGGATGCATCTACAGTATGTCTATTTATGTTACATCTCTATGAGGCTTGCTATTATTATATGAACACACAATTGCAGAACTATTATTATTATTATTATTATTATTATTATTATTATTATTATTATTATTATATTTTATTTATATGGCACCGCAAGGGTTACATAGTGCCATTCATAGAAGTGAACCATACAAATTCCATGGTTACTGTCACGGCTTGGCATGCGCCTGGACCCGGAGTGAAACTGCAGGAACACACTGAGCAATGGCACTTTAAGGAGCAAGGGAGCACAGAGAACTAGCTCACAGCATACACTGTGATAGACGTTGCACTGGCAACTAAGGAGCCTCTTGACAGCCCTTTAGTACCCTCATGTAGTGCAGGATTGGCTGCTACCCTCCCTAGCCCAGGCTGTTACCTGATTGGCCCAAATCAACATGTGACCCAAATCCAAGATGGCTGCGCCCAGTGGTCACCGCGTGGAAGCACTGTCAGTCTCAACTCCTCTCACCTTCATTCAGATGGCAGCCCTTAGTCTGCGGAGGCTCACAGTACCCAGAGCTACTCTCCAGGACCCTGCACCCCCACCGGAGACACCGCGCCAGAGCACCTGGAGTGGTAAGGACCGTGATCTTGGCAGCCTGTCAGCCCTGATCGTGACAGTTACATACTAATACACATAAGCACATACAGTAACTTAGAGTGCTCAGAATCCATATTTACATAGAAAAGACAAAGGGGTTTATTACAATAGTTTACATTTTAAAGCTTATATTGCTCAACACATTCTACCTTTCTAGCCATATGAGTATGCAACAATATGATATGCACATATCTTTATTTTGCTACATTGCTAAAAAATTTCTTTATTCTGTTTTTTCTATTTTTAACATTTTTAGATTTGATAAAATGGCTCTTGCACATGCACATCTTCAAAGTCTGGCCTGGCAATGCAGTAAGGTAATCCATCATTCACCAGGCCAGTGTCACCAGAGCAGCTGAGTATAATTTAGCAACACTAGTAATATTTTTGATGAGGGATTTATTTATCACAATAATAAACAGCAATAAAAACCTTGCATATTTCTACAAAGGGCTAGTTATGTTATAGCTCCCCAAAACTTTGAACTGGATAACTATTGCTTTTAAGAGAAATACAATTAATCAAACTCTTTGGAATTTTTGACAATGCAAGTTTAGATTACTGTTGTTATAATGTGTGCTACAAAACACAAATAATCAATAAACAACTTATTTTAATGTGGTTAATGTTTAGTAATACAAAAATTCCAAAATACTGCGCACAACATATTGATCAGATAATAAATAATAAAGTAGAGTTTTCCCCCCCAAGTTAACATTTTTTATTTTATCATATTATATTTCGTGCAATGTTTACTATTTGTGGTCATTTACATGCTAGTACAAATGGTTTAAAATAAGAATTAAGCAGTTTGGCTAATTGTACATTGCTTATGTGTTTTTTATTACATTCATATTTAGGCTAATGTGTTACTAGACTTTCCTCTAATTTGCAGTATGTCATCATGGAATCGCTCTTGCCCCTGCACTTCTTTTTTTGCAGAACTCTTGCTCCTCCTTTTCTCCACATTACAGAAGAAAGGTAAGGATCTCTTTCTAAACACAGGGCCTGATTCAGCAAAAAATGCAGTTGCAAAGACGCACGCAATCAGTTGATAGTTGCGTTCTGCGCATGCATATGCATCACAGTGTGCGTGTGTGTACTAGCAATTGCAATGGAAACTGCATTTGCAGAGGCTACGCAGACCCAGGGCAGATCGATTGACAGGAAGTTCCATTTGTGGGTGGTGACGGGGGATGGTCTGGTGAAAGCAGGTGTGCCGGTGCGTTTCAACACCATTACATGGACATGCATAAATTAGCCACTACGATACCAGACACCTCCTGAGGTCTCATAGCGTGCGCAGAAGTTAGCAATTCCTGAGTGAATTCTGGGCTTCCTTATTTGTGCATATGGGTCCGATGTTGCTCGATGTTACTGATTGTTTCACTATGTTGCCCTAGTATACGGATGTAAGGGGGGGTGGGCGTCCTTATGTTATGCGGCGTACGCAATGTGAATGCACACATTCAAATAGCACCACTGATATTAGCAATGCAGTTGCGTGCATATAAGCAGAATAGCGTTCCATGCTGAATCAGGCCCACAGACAATAAGCTAGACCAGAGAAGGTTTTGTATTTCATCAATGTTAGGATGGAGCACTTCACTTAAAGAATTATTTGGCTAGGTGTTTTTTTAATAAAATATAGGGCCTGATTCAGGGTTTTATGCTAATGCCATCACAGCTGCAAATTTGTACACAGCTTCTATGCAAAAATATGCAAGTGTCACAGCCAGCAAGTGATGTGTTGGGGGGCCCACCTGCAGCTTTTTGAATGCAGGCATCTGCGGAAAATGTCTCATCTGTTGCAGATCATTGGTTGTTGTAGTACTGGGAGAGATAGAGCTTGATAATTTATTGATAAAAATGGGGGTCACAGTGCCCCTGTATGAAGGTAAATAATGCAAAGTGAATAAGTCACAGCGTGGATACCCTAGATTTGGAACAGGGTATGGTATATGGTGGTAGGGGGGTATATACCAGCTGGAGTCCTGAATCAGTTAGTAATACTATCTAAGGTAATGCAAAGGTGGTGAGATGCAGCTGTGGTAGCACCACCAGCAGCTCTTCTGGTATCATGAGTTAGTGTGGAGTCCTCTACGCAGGGTATTTGTGTCTGGTGGGGTGGTGTCCCGTATCCCACAGGTGCACAAAACTTACCCTCGGCATCCTTGTCTGATCATCTCCAGGTGAGCGATGTCCTCTTCTCCCATCTTAGATCCTCTGGTCCTTTGTTCCACTATGGTAGGCAGCGTGTATCTGGATACGAGTGCCGCTGGTGAACAGTGTCCCCACCGGTGGTCCGCGAGACTTCTGGGTATATGCACTCTCGCGAGATCACCAAACTGACAGGAGTCTTATGCTGATGTGCTCTCGACCACTCATCAGCGGGAGTGCAGACAGGTTTTTAGGTCCACTTAGCAATCTGGTGTGGTCCGCTGCGGTCACTCGTGGCACAGTGAGTGAGAGAGTAACAGCGGGACCACTGATGTCTCCAGTGGAGTCACACTGAGCGAATTCAGTGTAAAACTGTCTCCGTCCAAGCAGAAATGAGTTGTGGAAGCAGGTGAGTCTATAAGCAGGGTATTCTGGAGGGTTGGGGCTGATCAGGATCTCTGAATTTTACGCGTTTCTCTGGGAATGACAACCCAGGTTTCCTCAGAAGGCATGGGAGGCATGGAAGTCTTGCGGGCCACCGGTGGGGACACTGTTCACCAGCTGCGCTCATATCCAGATACACGCTGCCTACCATAGCAGGACAAAGGACCAGAGGATCTAAGATGGGAGAAGAGGACGTCGCTCACCTGGAGGTGATCAGACAAGGACGCCGAGGGTAAGTTTTGTGCACCTGGGGGATACGGGCCGCTGCCCTGCCAGACACAGACTTGGATACCCTGCGTATAGGACTCCACACTGACTCTTAATACCAGAAGAGCTGATGGTGGTGCTACCACAGCTGCATCTCACCACCTTTGCACTACCTTAGGTAGTATTACTAACTGATTCAGGACTCCAGCTGGTATATACCCCCCTACCACCATATACCATACCCTGTCCCAAATCTAGGGTATCCACGCTGTGACTTATTCACTTTGCATTATTTATCTACATACAGGGGCACTGTGACCCCCATTTTTATCAATAAATTATCAAGCTCTATATCTACCCACTGTGTTAGTCCTACATATTACACTAAGTGTACCACCGACCTCAATTAATAATTAAGATAATCCTGCATGTGTTTGGGTTGGGTATTCCCAGGGAGGTATGCAGCAAGCACTGAGTACATACAGCCACATACTAATCTTAGCGCAGGTCTCCACCTCCTCTTTGGTAGTACTGGGAGAGTCTATAGTCTCACAGAATGGACTTGGGAATTGAGACATCTGGGCCATATTCCTTGTGTACGGGATTGCATATGGGATCTCAGGGTGTGACATGCCCCCCAAATCATCATAACATATCTGCCACTCCCCATTACCTCCCCAAATGCTCCGTGATTGTCAATTACACTACGAGTAAAAAGTTGACTATAGTAATGTACCTTGATGCATGCACAGTTTACTTATAAATGTTCAACTCTGTTAACAGCTGAATAGCACAAAACTCTGAATCAGGCCTATAGTACAAAATTAAATAGCAAAATTTCAAAAAGTTGCACACATATTTAAAATGTATTGTTTACAATAAATAACTAATCTAAGACTGATTCACCTTGCTATAAACAATAATTATAAACAATTTTACATACCTACTCAATGTTTCCTAAAGAATTTCTCCTACTCACTTATTTACTATACTCTAAATTCCCTACAACTATCTTACTCCAAATAATATGAAACTTAAGAAAGTCCATTTTTAGTGTCTAAGATTTCTTAATTTATTTAAAAATGGTCCTTATTCAGAGTTGGTTGGTAATGCAGCCGTGGTCACAACTTGTCTTGCAATAGCAGTTGCGGGAACATGCAAATGATAATCTCAGCCTTCCCTTTGTGTGGAATGCTACAATGGCGTGCATGAGCAGTGAGATGCCCACTTTCAGGCTACGTGGTCTGTGCATTTGCAATGGAGGTTGTAAACACACCAACATTGACACAACATCGGTCACACAATCGTCATTTGCAGTAACCTAGGTTCTACTATAGCTACTCTCCTATAATTCAACTAAAATGACCTCTGAAGCTGTAGATTTGCAATTGGAAATGTAGCAGTATTCCCAGACATGCTGTGACACTCCCATAACACATCCATGAAATGGCTCCTTTTTGAGACCACATTGGTTTACCTCCTAGTCTTCACCCTGAATTGCCCAGGGATCACAAACCCCTTCCCAAATGTTAGCAATTCAATACAAAATTGTGAATGGCATTGATCACATTGGCTCGTAAGTGAGCAGTAAATGGTTTGCAATACAAAATAGGAAAACATTACTCAACTGCATAAATACTGGCAATGCGTCCTTCCCTGAATCAGGCCCAGTATCCAAGACACTTAAGTTATCTTAAAATTCCTTAAATGTCTTGATTGGTGGTAACCCAGGTCATGTTTGAATCTTTGTATGAATGCTGGGGCCTTTGAACTGTACAAACAAAAATGTATCACTCATGTGGAACATTATTATAATCTTTTACACAGATTATATCAAACCCATGTTAAAATGCATAGAATTAGGCCATAAGTGTCAAACCTTTGTTGGCGTAATTGTGGCCAAGAGGGATCTCTGATTCATATAATCTGGTCATGCCCAGCTATCTCTAGCCTTTGGTCTATATTATTTGGGCTTATATCTAAGGTTTTTAACCTACACAGTGCCCCCTAATCCACATGTGTCTATTTTACATATATTTTTAGACACTTTCTCTAATAATGACCAGTACATTATAGGTCATATTCTTATAACTACCAAATTATTAATTGCCCTCATTGCTGTACAAGGATAATCCCAACATTGGATACAATAGAAACTAAGATGCAGGCTTGCTGTGATTTTGAAACTGCAGGCTGCCAATACTCATCCTCGTCATCTAATCCCCTAATAAATTGGTTTGAGTGGAGTGCATATTGGTCTCATAAACATTCTTCTATTGGGTCTAGTCATGAGAATGGTTGAACACTTTTCTCCAGTCTAACATGTCTGCTTTTATATTTTTATATGCTCCTTATATTTATTTATATTAGTTATGGATCAGAGCTTTGAACATCTCTATGTATTGTGGCAATTAAATTTCATGTTGTACCTTATTGCATATATATGGTTAATGTTTATTGTATGGAAGTTTTGTACTGATGCTTGTACCCTAATATGTGTACTATTGTCAAAGCTGAATAATTGAGTAAGACAAGTTCAGTTTAAAATTCAATCACAGCGACGCCATCTTGCGACTGGCCGCAAGACTCCATTTTAGAAATGCGATCGCAACACGCCATTTTGCGAATGGCCGCCTAAGCGCCATTTTGGATAAACTCACATTTTAGTACATGTGGTGATAATACCATTAGCATCATGCGAAGGCATCTGTGACCATTATCATATGAAGCAAGTGGCCAGGTGACAACTGGCTTGGGCAGATAAGTTTCCTGCATAGTGTTTGTTCACTATGGGTGGTCTGGCTCGAATAAATAAGCAAGCTTCCTGCAATGACACAGGAAAGGTGGGAGGGCCTGCTGACAGGAGATGTAGAACTAACTGGCCCAGCATGCTAAAATGTTAGAGACAAGGCACTTATCCTCACACACACATTAAATATGTCTTTATATCAAACCCCAAATACTCACACATTTCATATTCACACATAAGGTTTCATAAGCATCAAAATGTATGATTCAAGTTGGTTAAGTTAGTTTAAATGCTAAGAAATAAAGGTTTTTGATAACTAAGGTATTATACATGATAAGCAAGGTGTGTTTGGTCTCGTTCTGATGCATACGCTTTTTACGGCATCCCGGTGTTATCGGTGGAGAGATCGCATCATGCAAACTCAAGTTACGAATCGCAGAACTTACAAGCAACAGGAGGCGTTACCAGAAAGACTCCGGCTGTTAGAGCCAGGGAAAGTCTATTTGAAACAACCTGTTAAATGTGCCGTAACATATGCTTCTCCTCTGGGAACCAATGATATCAGCAGGAAATTTCCCCTTTGTCCTGCTTTTGTCTGGGGGGGAATAAATACATGTGCCCATATACTGGTTTAGGAGTCCATGCTGAAGGTTGTATGTACTAGGGGTCTCTAGTCTGAGGTCTATCTCTGGGTCCGGAGGCGCAGCATATGTATACTGTACTTGGGTCTGTATTATTTCCTTTTTACGCCTAAATTATGTATGCATAGATTGCGTGTAACTGACTGTACTTTTACCTGAATAATACTTGTGCGTTGGAACCACAGATTCCACTCCTGTCTTTATTTGCGGTCATACTGCGTACGCAATTAGCATTGTGTTTAGAGGTTTATAGGAAGGTTTTCAGAAGGTATAGGCAGGAGTATATAGAGGTTCATTTCTAATATTGTTACTATGTTTATTGTTTCCTTACCTCCTTCCCTTTTTTTCTGTACCCCTCTTTTTTATCCCCACCTCTTAATTTAATATGTTTATATAGCTAATAAAATTGATTATGGAATGATAAATCCACAGTATATGGAGCAGAGGATGGGGAATGCAGTAAAGAAAATGGCTTTATTAGGAGAAACAGTAACATGGTGGATATATGCTAATACAATGGTGACAAGTACAGAGGTTATGAATCTCAATAGCTAAAGTTCAGGCAAGGAATCAGATGTAGGTAAATGTAAATGTCCAGTAATTGCTGGGTTTAACATGACCAGGATATGTGTTACTATGGTAACATGAATTAAAAAAATTAAAAAGTCAAATAGTTGTCCACATTAAATGTCAATATTGCTGAATACTGGTGAACAATTTAAAATATAAAATCATATTGGTAGCAAACACTTAATACCAATAAAAAACAATATCATCTCTTTCTGATGACACTCAGATCTGCCTCTCTTCCACAGACCTCTCTCCCGTTCTCATTACTCATATCTTCAGCTGTATCTCTGCTATTTCTTCATGGATGTCCCAGCGATTTCTTAAACATAACATCTAAGACTAGAAATCTCCCCTTCAGAACCCAAGTCATGCTTCTCACACTCACTTATAAAGCCCTTACCCAATGCTCTCTTATTTACATCTCTGATCTACAAACTACAATTTTACTTTATCTTGTGGGAACTATCTGAAAGCAGCTTTAACTCCAGAAGGGAGACCAGAATCAACACTCCCTTTCAGCTGCATACACATTCCAGCACAACAAAACAGTTCTGCAGCTCCTGCATCAGCACACTGTTAAGGATTCACCAGCTTACCTTCAACCACATGGGACTCTAGAGAGACTACCCAGCAAACACCATCAAGCTCCCTGAGTGCCGGGTTGAGCTTAGAAGCCAGCCACCCATGGACGCAGCTCTCCATACAGGCACAGCTGGATCCCCCTCAGTATAAGACAGGTCATTCTTACCCAACATGAAGGTAACATTCACACTGCCCATACCACGGGTTTGTCTGCCCGACCAGCACCAATATACACACTGCTACCTACTGACTTTTATAAATAGTTTGGAACTTTTTTCTCATAGGAATACTTATATTACTGCTAATTGTTCCAGTGGTTGAATTCTGGGACTTTTTAATATATACTTGTATTATATTCAGTATATTCTCTGGACACTCAGTCTGGTGCTGTCAACTCAATACACAGCTGATATTGGATTTTGATACATTTTACTGATTTGTTTCTTATTAAATATTTTATAATAAATTTTTATAATAAATTGTAACATTTGAGTGAATTCACTTATTACTTTCAGACTCTGCGGCTGATACTTTTTTCTATTTATTTATGCTAAAGTGAGAGTGACTTCCTCACACTACCGCATTGAACCTGAAATCTTTTAACTGTTCAGCGCCTGGGTTATTTATTTTGTTTTATACATTTCTGATCTTATCAGAAAGCAGATCCCATGTAGAACTCATCAGCAGCCACTCGTAGCAGAAGCAGTTTAACAGAAATCAAAGCAGATCTATGATATTGTTTCTGGGTCCTGCAAACTCCTCTGCAGCTCAGTGCAGCTCTATCTACTGCAGATGATATCTCACAGCACCTCTATGGAGTCTCCTAGATTTTGGATTATCAGATCTCATGTGTTATCCCTGCCCATTCCCTTACTTGCCTGCTCTGGCTGTCACTCTCACATTCACCAGGTCCTCCAGATTCCCTGCTCCCTTTCTTCCCCATGATCACCTGCATGGGCTCTCCGAGCTTCCTGGAGCACATGTGCTTCTCTCCATTTGGTCAGATGCCCAAGCTCTTTCTTGGCTTATGCTGCCTAAACCATTAAAGATATATCATAAGGATGGACTTTATTGTATACCATTTAGAGATTGATACATATTATCTGGCTTCTCTCAGAAAAAATTGATGTAAGCTCTGTTTATTGATACAACATTTCAGTTTTTCCCTTTTTTATATATTTAATTTTATGTGAAAAATTATTCTTTAATTTCAAATGAATCCAATTACTTACTGGTGTCTGCTACGTAGCTGGAGTTAATCTAAGTGGAGACCGTTTTTCTCACATTATATGTGTGTCACATCAAAACAATGAGTAAAATGGCAGTTGGGAGCTGATTGGCTTCAGCACCATTTCTCATACGCAACAAGTTTTAAAACTTGTTGCATATGATAAAACTCATTGAAAAAATGGGCCCCTAAAGCTTTTCGTGTTGTCGTCAAGAGGAAAAATAACTAATGCCATTTACAGTACAAGGCAATTTTATAAGACCTTAGTTAAAAAAGAATATCACTGTAAATTCAAAATTGCTCCCATGCAAAGCTGGGGTGGTTTGCTAGTATTATATATTCTGCTGTGTGTTGTGGTTGGGGTAGGCATGGTAATACTTAATGCCAAATTCCTCTGAGAAGTTTTGCATACAAATGTGGATGCAAATATATAATGTAACAATATACTGTAAACAGAAAATTTTTCAGAATGTATAAATATTCTACCTCTTTAAGTGTGAGCATGGTTATTGTGATAAAAAGTGCAACATCAATTAAAAGTTATAAACTGTAATTAGAAACTAGAATATGTATATTGTATTGATTTACTCTTGCATATTGTGTGATGGATGGTATTCTATAGTGCTTTGTTATAAAACTATTATGTTATCATATTAAAAACAAACATGATAAAAAATTAAAAATAATAATACATAAATATATATTTGACTTCTACAGTTTTCAAATTAAAATTGTACTGCATATTTTTTACCATTGTAAAGCAAACTTGCTTGATTTATTTTACTGCTAATTTCCATCCAAAGAGGAATTTGTGTTTTTATGTTTACTCTGTTTTAGGTAACAATATTTATCTTGCCTGGTCTAAAAAGCATCAGGGAGGAAAGTCTGTACTAACTAATGCATCAATTTCAGTATGGGCCATCTGGTGATCTAAAAGAGCCAAGTAGCTCTATTGATAGAACATTCATAATTTAATACTAACACAGGAAAATATATAATTTGTATTAAGGAAATGAAAGCAATGCTTAACAAGGGGGAGAAACTGACAAAAATATAAAAAACAAACTACGGTGTAGAACATAGACATATATAGCATTTTAAGTTGACTTTAACATTAAACATATATAATTTTTAATGAAACTATATATCAATTTAAATTGGACAATGTATTGAAATTAACATAAATGTATCATTCATTATGTGTTATTTCTTATTGACAAAAATTAGGTTGGATACTCAGAACAGTACTTCAAATTTAAGGACAGTGATGGAGACATTTGTAAGAGTAGATTCACTTAAAATAATACTTTGGATGGAAGCAACGCATCACCCAAATGAGTACAGCTATTGATGAATGCTACACCTCATCTAAATTCTGCAGGATGATTTGGTTGGAATAACATGTTGGTTTCTGATAGACTGTAAAATCTGCTGTGTTAATACATTACACTGTAGCAGGTGTTTCCTCTTTATTTGCTAGTGAACATTTTCCTCAGTTGTCACTTGGTGAACCACTCCACTCCAAGTACTAATATGATTAATTTCTTCCTACTGTTTAATTCTAATTAGACCCATGAGAACTGAAGAATATCATAAGTTAAGCCTACTATCTACTTCTAATAATGCTGAATCATAGAATGGAAGCTGCTGAGGATTTAGCTGGCATCTTTGATTCCTAAAAGTAGATTCTTTAAAGGAATTCATCCTTTTTAAGCTGTTTTGTAATGATCAACAAAAGATTGCTGATTAGTATTCAAGAGATTATGGAATCCCTGTACAAGAACTAAAATAAATTAAGAGAATGTGTAGGTTTGGAGGATTGATAATGATGTGTCATTCACACAGACATTGCCACTCGTCTGTCTGTCAGTGCCATCTGGCTAGCGACGATTTATGTATCACATCTTTCCTGGAGACAAGCCTCACAGGTGCTGCTGATGTCTGTAGATGTATATTATAAATATAAATTCACTGGTGAGTCATGTGATGGGGATTGGGGGCTTTATTCTCCTGGTATCTCCCTAAATTGAAAGCAAATTGCTATATGGATAGTGGAAATTTGTACATTTTAACAATTTTTATTAATAATTATCCTGCAAAATAATTCTATGAGAGCTGAGAAAATGTCTATACCTCAAGCAGTTCCAAATTTAGACTCATCACAAGTGCATCACAAACTCTTATTGACAACTACAATCTGAAAGGTACTGTACATTTATATTAGTCTACAAAATTCTTGAAGATTTGGTAATTCCCTCCCATCTAGTGTTTCCATTTAATAGTACATTACAGAAAATATTCCTTGTATGTTTTCTACCCATTCCTCCTTAGTGAATATGGCCAATCACTGTGCATGGCATCTAGAGAAACCAATCATAAAGGATTAAGAAATGGCATATCTATAGCCTTAAGAAGTAGTTTAGAACCAGTTTGGCACAGATTGTTCAGGTGAAACATCAGGGGATGCTTCTGTTTGTGACTTAGGGACATATTCAATTTGAGGCGAAAAGTCAGAGGTCGGACTTTTCACCATCATTGCCGTTTTTTGCAGGTATAAAGTATTGGACGCATGCCCGCTTATCCCCATACTCAATTAGCATCTGGCAAAAACGGGTCCCGGTGGAAAGGTAAGTATCGTAAAGTCCTGTCAGTTTTTGGGGAAATCATGCTGTTACCCCCCAGAAGATGGCCTGACATAGGGGATCACCATGGGTACCCCTGATATGGGCCACGGCAGGTGCATAAATGCGGCTTTAGAAGAAGTGGTGAGGAATACCACTTAGGTTTTTTTGGGGAAAAAATAACTAGTCCAATCAAATTTGGGGTACATGAAAATGGGTGCAAGCATATTTTAAAGTCCCTAAAGTCATTTTTAAAAACTCTTCAAAAATCCACCTTCTGATAACACCTGCATTATAGAAAACACCTGCCGCATACTTGGGGACTCCCCTGAGTCAATTTTGCTAGTTTTAAAGTTTGTCCCCCAACATTTTTTTTTTGTCACCCCCAAAATGAAAGTATCTTTTTTTGGGGTGTCCTAAGGAAATTTTTTTATTTTATTTTTTTTACACAGACTACATTAAGGGGACATTTCAAAGGCTGCAGGCTAATTTTTTTTATTATACACCCTAAAACCCCATTACTGCACTTTTTTTAGCCACCTAAACAGTGGTGAAAACTTATCCTCATTTTTTAACAAAGACTATTCACACATGCAAAATGTCTTTGATATTGAATAAGGGGATAAGTGAAACTGGCCCTAAATGTGATTTGCAATCCACTTACATTAAAGAAAAAAGTCAATATATTTTGATCTTTGAACTATTGTGTGTAAAGCCAATGTGTACAGCAAATTGCAGTATTAATACAGACACAGGGTCATCACTAATGCAATACAGAACATTTACAGTAATTGGGTTCCTTGTCAGCTGATGGGTAGTTCCAGTAAAGTTATCTGATCCAGCAGTTAAAGTGATGAGTACCCTAGCCCCTATACTCAATCCTAACCCCTATCTGTAACCCGCCACCGCCACCTTTCCCTAACCCTCTCCTCATAGCCTAATCCAAACCCTAATTTCAGCATTCTGCAGAATATTGGCATTTCACATGTTGACATTTCAGTTGTAGATGTATGATGACGACTTACATCCCACTGTAAAAATGTAAACTTTGTGATATTATGTGCTCTACAAACTTCAAAATAATTAGGAAACTTCAATCATGTTACTAGCTTGTGCTCTCATTAGCAATATTAGGAAATAGAGAGCAATTGCTTTAGAAGAGAAATTTCCACTAAGGAGTCCTGTGAAAAGTAAAAATGCTGTATTTAATTTGATAGACTTTAACAGTTTTTCCAGAGCTAACCTAGAACATTGCCATGGAACAGCTTCATCTATTACAATTCCTCATAAATGGCTTTACAATAACCAGACTTCCACCTCTATATTTATATTGAAGTATCAGTTGCAGTAGTCAGCTAACATAGCTGAGAACTCTAGCCCTGTTAGAAAATAGTCGCCTTTGGGATAAACAAGCAAGGCCTAACAAACCAGACTGCAGTTCAAAAAATACAAATTAAAATATTACTTGTACATCTATTATTGTTGTCCTTGCTGATAAGGGGGAGTATGGTATGCATGTTGTGGCTGAAGCTGTACCTGATGACAAAGTGTACATGGATGTTTTCAGTCACCTAACATTTGTGGTAATTCTGCAGTAATTATTTTCAACCAACAACAGCTATTGGTGCCAGCTATCAGTGCTGGAGGTATTGGACAGTAGTAAGCTAAATCTAATTTATGCACTACATAGTTACTAGCATAAATAATTTGATCTCTAAATATGTTCTGCACTTCAGTTCTTACCACAATCAGCATAGGGGTTGGGTACAGAAACCCAGTGGTTGGGTTGCAGGCTGTCAGAATACAGACAGCAACATCCCTACAGTCAGAATCCCAGTGCCTTCAGGTAAGTACCCTAACATTCCCCCTAACTCTAACCCACCTTTCCCGCAGCCTAGCCCAAACCCTCCCCCCTGCAGCCTAACCCTAACTCTCCCCTTACAGCCTAACCCTAATCCTCCCCCCAGTGCCTAACCATAAATTCTAACCTCCTACCCTAACCCCAAGCTTAATACTTACCATCAGGATGTCAGCATTCGAGATTCTGGAACTGGGATTGCAACAAATGTTTGGATTCCGGCATGGGGTTTGTAACCACTGCCATCCCGATTGTGGGGATACCGGTTGTTTCCCTTGGTATAGATATTGTGAGTATGGTGAGCATTGTCTTTCAATTCTCACTAGGCTATTCAGGAGTATCCAAAAAGAGTCATATACAGGTTCTTCACCATCACAAACATCATTGTCTGTAAGGTTGATGTTATCCTTATTGTTGGTGTGCACAATAAATCATATAAAGCTAATAAAATCATTGCTTATAGATATAGCAAAACTGAATACTGGTTGTCCTAACAACTAAAATGTATTTGGTAAGTGCAGATAATCAGGATGTTTGTTAATAAAATCTTGTCATACTCTACAGATGTATTCCCGTACACCTACCCTCAAATTGCACCAAACAGCAGCATTTAGCATGCCACAGACTTTTTTACTGTACTTAGCCATGCAAAAACTCTAATCCTAAGTACCTAGGGCCTGATTCAGAGACAGATGCTCGCTCCAAATCAGGGTATTTTTTTTTTGGTGCGGCCTCAGGGCCGCTTGCATAGCTGTGGGTGACCACCCACAGCTATTGCGAGTGGCCAGGTGATGGTCACGATGGTCTAAACCATCGCAACCATTGGGCCTTGCGACGAGACCCTTGAGGTAGGGTCTCATTCCCGCAAGCCCCAGTGAGCTTCTGGCTCTTAATAGAGCAGGAAGCCCCCAAATGGCAGGTGTTCTGTCAGGAACGCCTCCGTTTGGTCATCCACCCCCCTGCCTGCCTCCAAAACAGTGCGAGTTGTCGATCAAAATTGACAGCCGCCCCCATTCGGTGTGATGGAGTGCCTGTTGCTAGCCGGGTCTCACGCATGCGCAAATCGGAGCTGGCTCTGGCATGCGCATGTGCAGTGGCCAAACATTGACCCACTTGCGAGCGCATAGCGCTTGCGAGCAGGTCTGAATTAGGCCCCTAGTACACTATAAGACACAACGCTGAGGAGTGATTAGCTAAGTTGAGGAAAAAGTACACAACCCACGTTAAACAGGCAAAAGAGAGGTCTGATACAAAAGAACTTTGCAACAAAAAAGTAATCCGAAGTACCTAATATACCTTGTACACTATTTGCAAATTGAGGAAAATGTAGCACAATAAAGGAAGAAAAAAACAAAGGTGAAAAAAGTATGCGGTCTATGCAAATCGGTAAAAGACAGGTCCAATAGGAGTGATCTGCAACATGGCTTGTTTTGCTTCATCTGTGATTTCATAACAATTTCTTTGCTACAACAACAAGCAAGTACCTAGCACACTATTTGCAAATTAAGATGCAAAATTGAGGAAAAAGTATGCAGAATGGGTATAGAGGAAGATGTCTCATACCATATGGCGCTATAGAAATATGTATAAGAGGACACATCTGTACTCCTCTTACAATATAACGTCTTTACATTCATTAAATACCTTATAGTCATTGTAAAAGAGTGGTAAAAATAGAAACCAATAAAAATGTAATGATACTGACAAATAAATAAATACCCACTGTCGCTCAAAGTACTTTATATTATCACATATAACAACATCTGATTGGTTTTAAAAGGAAAAGAAAAAGCACACTGTTACATAAACTAGTGGTAGTACCTTCAGATATTATCTGGAAAACTAAGTATATTATTGTGATTTTTTTATGATATAATCATAGAAAAAGACCACTGTTGTACTATCTAAATTTAAATTTACTCTAGCACAATCTTAGAACAAGATAGCTATAATTTGGAAGTACACAAGTAAATCACGTGACAAGACCGATGACTGGAGGAATTTTAAATCACTTTAATCTCCTTTCTACAGTATATATGTAAACACAAATCTATTTATATGTTTTATTTTATGTATTATTTCTCCTATATTTGGACAATGCATTTTTTAAATAATAAGAAATAAACATTTACATTTTTAAGATTATCCCTGAGAAAATTTTCTACATAGAAATTAACTGACCCAAGTAGTGCACCAGACATAAATCTTGTCTTTTTCTTTCCTGTTGAACAAACACAGTGTAAGTTTGTTGATATGGAGGATGATCAAATAAGAGGAGAGCAGGAACCACATACTAGTGCTGCCAGCAGTTATGATGACGATACAAGGCTGTCAACGTCATCTACGAAGACCTATGCCCAAGGGCTTAAGTTAGAGCATGTAAAATCAAACAAGCAAAGTTTTACAGTGTTAAAGAAAAAAAATTAAAAGCTAAGTTAGCTGCAGAGAAACAAAAAATTGGCAGTATTCCATTCACAAAATTTGGCCTTTATTTATCACTGGTGTATCCTTCTCTTATGTGGTTTAAGCCCTTCTCCCTGTAGAGGTGTCAAAAAATTAAAATCATTAAGGCACAGGAATCAACTGTGTGCTCAGTATAGTCACAGATCCCTGAGGAGAGTCTAAGTGTGTCCTCAGTTGCCCTGTGTGAGCCTGACCTTTCCAATACTGTACTTGCAGAGGATCCTCCTTCCACCATTTGTGTGCCCTCTGCAAATGTGGGGATGAGCAGCACAAATCAACAAGCTGATGCAGAAATTGAGGATGCTTCTGTGGAATTGCACCAGGACAATGAGGAGAATATTTCTGTAGTTGGCACTAATAAGGATGATGAGGATGTTGATGATGAAGATTTTGATGGCAAGGATGTTGTTTGTGTAATTTAGGCAACAGTTGTTGCCCATGGTATAAAAAAGCCCATTGCCATACTGGGGCAAAAGGCAAAAAAATCCAATTCTCATGTGTGGAATTATTTCCACCCAAATCCGGACAATTATTGTCAAGCCATCTGTAACATTAGCAAAGCAAGAGTGAGTAGACATAAGGACTTTAACCATCTAGGAACCTTCTCCCTGTTATGTTGCTTGCAGCGCATTCATCAAGTTTAAAAGTATTTTTCAAATTCAGAAACTTTAGCTAAAAATGTAACAATGAGTCCAGCATCACCTAGCTGCTCTCTTCTCTCTGTTAGATCCAAGCACCTGCAATCTCCACCATGAACACCTGCATCATCATCAACATTCTCAATCATGATCAGAAGTAGTCCTGCATCCAATTTCATAAGAATGACTGACTCCTCTCCTATCCATGATTCCTCAGAAGGATCCTTGAGTGCTACACCTGTTGCTACTGCTGCCGCTGCTGTGAGTGGAGCTTCATCTCATAAGGGTACCAGGAGGAAGACTACTTTTAGTAGTTTAACAAAACAATTGACTTGTCATACAATCCTTTGCAAGAGGGAACAAGTATGACAGCAGTCACCCAGTTGCACAGTGGATTACTGATGCCATAACAGCTATGCTGGTATTAGATGTGCATTCAGTCTGCCATTAATGCAGTGGGTTTGAGACAGTTAATTGAGGTCCTATGTCCCCTCTAGATTCCACTTCACTAGAACAGCAATTCCCAGTCTATACAAGGTCATTAAAAAAATTTTAGTTCTCCGAAATGCAATTGTACCCACTGTCCACTTAACCACAGATATGTGAACAAGCGGTATAGGGCAAACTAAAGATTACATGACTGTGACAGGCCACTGGGTAGGTGTAATGCCTCCAACAGTGCAAACAGCAACAACAGCAGCAGCATCTAACAAATGCTAGCTCATTCAGAGGCAGGCTACTCTGTGTATTACCAGTTTCGCTAAGAGGCATACCGCTGAGAACCATTTAGAAAAACTCAGGGAAATCATTTCAAAATTGCTTACCCCACTTGGACTCTCCTTAGGGTTTGTGATTTCTGACACAATGCCACCAATATTGTGAGAGCATTACATTTGGGCAAATTTGAACATGTCCCATGTTTTGCTCACACAATTAATTTGGTGGTGCAACATTTTTTTTTAAATTACAGGGGTGTGCAGGAGATACTCTTGATGGCCCGAAAAGTTTTCGGACATTTTTGAAATTCAGCATCTGCATGTCAAAGATTGCAGCACCAGCAAGTACTGTTGAATTTGACTTGCCATCAGCTCAAGCAAGAGGTGGAATTCTAGCCTCTATATGCTTCTGTGGATGAAGGAGTAGCAAAAGGCCATCCAAGGCTACAAAATGGCCTTAGACATAGGGAAAGAAGTGGCAATGCACCTTAGTTAAGCACAGTGGAGAATAATTTATGTGTTGTGCAAGGTTCTCAAACCCTTTGAACTTGCCACACATGAAGTTAGTTTAGACACTGCCAGCTTGAGTCAGGTCATTCCCCTAATCAAACTTTTGCAAAAGTAGCTGGAGAAACTGAAGGAGGAGCTGAAAGGAATTGATTCCTCTAAGTATGTCAGACTTGTAAATCAAGCCCTTCATTTGCTTCACCAGGATCCAAGGGTCATAAATCTCTTGAAATCAGATCACTATATTTTGGCGACCATACTTTATCCTAGGTTTAAGTCATATGTTGTGTCTTTCTTTCCAATGGACACAAATCTGAAGAGATGCAAAGAGCTGTTGGTGAAAAAATTGTCAGCTCAAGCAGCATGTGACATGGCAGCATCTCCTTCAGTTTCTGCAACTGCCAGGAAGAAACTAAATTTTTCTAAAAGTCCCACTGCTGGTGATGCAGATCAGTCAGCAAAACCTTATGACATCTGGTCAGGTCTGAAAGAACTGCCTACAAATAGTTATATGTCTGTCATGACTTTGTCTAATTCAGAGAATGGTGGATGATTATTTAAGGGATAGCATCCAAATAGGCATGTCAGACAGTCCGTATCACTACTGGCAGGAAAAAGAGGCAATTTGGAGTCCCTTACACAAACTGGCTTTGTTTTGTCCACCCTCCAGTGTGTACTCTGAAAGAATTTTCAGTGCAGCCGGGAACCTTGTCAGTTATCGGCGTAGGAGGTTACTTCCCCAAAATGTGGAAAAGATGATGTTCATCAAAATGAATTACAAATTCCACAATGAAGACCATTACCAGCAATTAAGGCACATGTAATGGTGGATTCCAGTGAATTAATAATGTGTGAAGAAGAGGATGTAAACACTGATGGGGATGATGATGACAATGATGATTATGACATCTGATCTTACCTATGTTGTAAAACCAATTTGTGTATGTAGAGATCATTGCCAGCAATGTCAGCTGCCCGTTGGTAGCTTGTTTTGTGGGAGCCCACATAAACCAATCACTTCAGCCACAATTGGCAGTCCCTATCGCTGAAGTGATTTGGTTTGTTAAACTGTGCATGTCCTGTTTAATATATACAACATAAATGTGGGTGGGAAGCCCCAAAGAGAATTCCATCATGCACCTCTTTTATTTTCATTATGTGCTTTTTGGGGCATTGCTGCCTGACATTTTTCATTTTATAGTTTATTAAACTGCAATCCTGTTTGCCACTGCAGTGCCATTCTTTTTCCTAAATGTGTCATGATGGTAATTGAACTGCCACAGCCACTAAAGTCTTCAACATGCGGTTGCTAAATGCCAAAAATGTCCAGAAATGTTTATGGTCACAGACAGCATCTCCTGCATGCCCCTTAATTTTAAAAAATATTCTGAACCACCAAGTTGATTTTGTGTGCAAAACATGGGTCATATTGTTCGCTCATGCTCTCCCCTCCTCCCTCATAAATGTTATTCGAAATCCAAAAACTAAATTAAATTTACTATGAATCAACCCTTCCTTTTCCTGCCTTCAAATACATACATACTCCAACTGCCTCATCCCTCAGTCTTGATTAATAAAAAAAACATTTGTTTCCTAATGTGCCATGTTGGAAGCTGAAGTGCCACATTTGTGCCACCCACTGCTGTCGCTTAGCTTAGTCAACCAACTAGCTCGATGCAACCTAAACTGAATTAAATCAATATTGTGAGCTGTGAGGTGGTCAAAATTGACTGAAAATAACTGTTATTGAGGTTAATAATACTGTAGGAACAAAAACATACCAGAATTATGTGCTTTCAGATCTGTTCATGATTTTTTTAGAAAAAATACAGATCTAAAACCAAAACCAAAACACGCAAGGGCAGTTTTGGCAAAACCAATCTAGATCCAAAACACGAAGGAGATACAGATCCAAAACCAAAACATAGGGGTCGGTGCACATACCTACAATAAACTGATCACATACTGTACACTGCCATGGCATGGTGCATATGCACTCAGGGAAGACCTGCATGTGATGCCATGACTTCACAGAACAGGCACCAGAAGCAGGCACCAGGCTCATTCTAAGTACACACCCAGAGCCTTTCTGTATATGGAGTGTCTCTCCAGACATCCCACAAGCTGGAATAGAGTGCTGTCAGGGCAACTGAATTGCCACCCCCTCTGCCCTATGCCCTGGGTGTCAGTATAGCTCTCATACCCCTCGTTATATGCCTGATTACATATTAGTGATGTGACGGAAGATCTCTTAATACTTAAACAGTTCTTATAGAAAAAAAATACTTACAATGTTACAACAAATGGAACAATTTGCAGAACAATCAGTTAATATGTTATGTTTCAACTTTGTTTAAGACATGGATGATTTTATTTCTTCTTTTGTGTTAGAGCAGTCATTATGCTTTATGCACCAGGCTAATGAGAATAATCATGGCAATAAGCTGCTGCTCTATCAAAACCAATGATTAAGTAAACAATGATGAAGATGCTGCTGCTAGATTAGTATTTATGGGAGTCAATAACTAATAATTAAAGGAGATGAAACACAGGAGAGAATGCTGTAGTAGGTGGTGAATAGTTAGGAGCCATGGCACACAGTATGCTGATGTACATTCAAACTGACAACCATGTGGAATTGTTCAAGATAAAAGACAATTCTGTCATTGCAACCCTGCTGTTATATGCTGCTAGTGTAAAATTGAGCTTTTTTTCACATTGCAAAGAAAAGCTTTCACATACTGTTTAGTCATTCATAGAACAAGAAAAGGAAATGTGTCAGAGAAAATATATGACAGCGTGTTCACTATAACCTCATGATAACATAATAATGTACTTTACCTGTTACTAAAACTACCTCCCAGATATGAGAAAATCTATCACTGCCCAATGAAAAAAAAAGTGTGATATAATTTATTGTGGAGACAAACACAAATTGTCTTATTCTTCACCTGTTGTAATGCTCACTATTACTTGTAATGTAAAACTGGGTATCCACTATATGATCTATTGTCTGGTATATCGTTCTGACCAGAGGCGTATTAAGAGAGGAGGTGGCCCATGTGCATTCCCCATCCGGGCTCCCACCTCTCTACCTGGCAGCCGGCAGCAGACTGACCACTGCAGTAGACTCTGGGCACTAGTCTGTACCCAGAGTCTACTGCGCATGTGCATATCAGCAGGAAAATGGCGCTGAAGCCATTTTCACAGCATTTTGTGCCGGGCTGCGACACCCGACGCAGGACTTCAGTGCAGTAAGTATTAGAAAATATGGGTGGAGGGTGTGTGGTATGGACCCCCTGGACCCAGGGGCCCGAGTGCACCGCACACCCAGCAGCCATTATAGATATGCCCCTGTTTCTGACGCAGATAAGAACAATATATCATACATATCATATAGTGTGTATCCCCAATCGCTTGTTCCCGGCTGTTATTTATTGAATCGTCCCATCTGCTGTACTGCACATCAGATGGGACTATTACACAGCAGATGTGGTGTTGTTACATGCAGCTTGTAAGTAAACATCTCAACATTGTAAGCCGGATCATATAGGGTGTATGTATTGTGACACAATGTATCATTACATATCATCTCCCCATCGCTGAGTAGCACCGTTGTATAGTGTGTTCCCAGCTTTAGCTTTTTGCTTCTCTTTGTTCTAGTGTACTGTACAATATAATTTATAATAATGTGTATTTATTTCTGCTGTTGAAAAAGAAAGAGAAAAGTGTATCTATTTGTGTCCAGAAATGTAAAAGTGTAATAGTGCTGGCATATAAATGATTCAAGAATGAATAACACGTTATTTATCACTTATCTGGCAAGAATCACAAAACAAATAACTGCAGGTATGCTTTGAAAAGATTAAATGGTTTGACTCTGAATCACATGCAGACATGGCAACACCTGTGTCTATTGCTAATGCTGCGGTCGATTTAATTAACACTGACACCCTTGCACGTGCTTAGCCACCCCCCTGTTACTTGCCAGGAACACACACTGAATTTCACAGACTGTGGGGCATATTAAATTGGGGTCATAAATAGCAAAAATCCCGCACTTGCAGGGTTTTGCCTGCAGGTGCGGGATTTTTGCTATTCAATCAGGAGCGGGTTTTTTGATTTTTAGAGCACTGGGAGGTTCTTTTTTGGGCACCTCCAGAGCATGACCAATTTTTCCAAAAATACACAATTTTTGGAAAAATGGTTGGGAAATGCTCTGGGACCCTGGCGGCACCCTTCCTAATGACTAATTAAGCAATTGGAAGTTTCCAATTGCAGTAGCTTAATTAACCAGTAATACTTAACTTTCCAAAGTGCTGTCTTCTGCATCCAGTGTCAGGACCCGGTCTCCTGCAGCAGTGGTGAGTATGTCAGTGTGTGAGTGCTTGTGAGTGTTTAGGAGTGAATGTGTGTGTGCATGAGTGTATGTGTATGTGACCCCTGTTGTGTGTCCCCAGTGAAAGTATGCCTCCCCCGTAATGACCGCTGGGAGAACTACATCTCACAGCAGCCCTTGTGCCTCTCTGCAGTCCCCGGGACTCCCAGCAGCCCCCTCCCCAGTGAGAAGAAGGCCACTGGGAGCCACAGAAACCACAAGAGACCCCCAGGCAGGTAAGTGTAATTTAATTTTAAATTTTTCCATTTTTTTTGCCCTGCGCTGGGTTTTCAGCACTGAAAACCCCCAAATCACTTTTTTTTTATTTGATACCACAGGTATTGGGCGTGAGGGGCGCAAGGTTTTTTCCTCGCTGAACCTCACTCCCAATTGAAAATGCCCCTATGTGTCTGATTCTGTTCTGCATCTCACAGTCAGGACTTATGTACTGTGGGCCTGATTCAGACCCGCTCGTGAGCGCTATGCGCTCACAAACGGGTCGATGGTGGCCCAGTGCGCTTGAGCACGACGGAGCCAGCTCCGTCAAGCTCAGAAGCGAGACCCGTACCAAAGGGGGCGTGCCATCGATGTTGAGTGACAGCACGCCCCCTTTGGTGGGCGGGCCTGGGGTGTGGCTCTCCAGACGGAGGCGTTAGAGCCAAAAGCACTCTGGGGCTTGCGGCCACGAGACCCTACCACAAGAGTCTTGTCGCAAGCCCGATGGTCACGATGGTCTTGACCATCATGACCATCTTCCTGGCCGCTCGCTATAGCTGTGGGTGGTCACCCACAGCTATGCGAGCAGCCAGTAGGCCACTCTGAAAAACAAGAAGGATGGCCCTGATTCAGAGCGAGCGCTCTTTCAGAGCATCCGGCTCTGAATAAGGGCCTGTGTGTGACTAGGATGCATGCAAAGACTTAAAACTTTTGCCAACTGCATGTGGCTTCGTCACTGTGTGCAAAATAGAATCAAGCCCTTACTGTGCAATGAATCTCATGAAGTACTAAATTATGTTTTTAATGAAATAGTTATTTTACACTACCCTTTATACCATAATACCCTCAACTGTGCATTCTGGCTGGACCAAAATGCAATATATAGCACCTATCCTTGTGTATCATTGCCTATTTCCCTATAGATTGTAAGCTTGCGAGCAGGGCCTTCCTACTTATGTATCTGTCTGTTATTACCCAGTTTTGTTCTTTTAATGCTTACAATTGTAAAGCGCAATGGAATATGCTGCGCTGTATAAGAAACTGTTAATAAATAAATAAATAAATAAACTCATTGTACAATTTCTGATAGAGCAGCAGATGGATGTGTCCATAATAAGTGACAGTTAGGGAGGGTGTTTGCAACATGTTAATTATAGTTTTTTTTCAACAAGAGCATCACTATTTATACATAATAATATACTATCTGTTTTAAAATACTTTATAGATTGTAAGCTATTTGATTAGGAGTGCATAAAAACACATATGTACAGCTAGCTGAAACAGAGTCATAACTTTTATTGAAGGATATTTTTTTGTTTCAAGACTCCTTTTCTGGTACAATAGGATTCTGACCTCTGACAGCAATAGAATGTGACAGTTTAGATTTCTTTAGTTTTGTAAATATTAAACCTGTGGAGATGGTTATTTATCAGGCAAACTTTGATTATGAGAAGTAATTTATTGAATCAAAGTGCCATTACACCCTGCTGTTTCTGTTCAAAACACTAGAAGTAGTAACACCTTATATATATTTTTTATCAAAAACTGAAAAATAAATACATACTGAACTATAACATTTTCAAAATGGTAACCTCTTATCTATGTTTTAGTTTTATTTTTTTAAAAGTCAGAAACAAAATAGTAAGTGTTATTAAACAGTGAACCCATGTCGCTTCTATTGTGCTCTTTACTCTGGGCCAGATTCAGAGATGGACTTTAATGCAATTTTCTTGGAGATCGAGCAATTGTTTGCCATTGTGCATGCAGATGCATCGCATTGCGTGTGCTTGAAGACAGCTCTGCAATCGGACTGTGATCACGCAGGTCATGGAGACCCATTGCAGACTGATAGACAGGAAGTGAGCATTTGGGGGTGTTAACGGGAGGTATTTTTGCTGCTGCGTTCTGTACGAAATCCAAGCTGCGATCACATTAGTGTCCATCTCTGAATCAGGCCCTCTGTTGTTATAGTGATCACTACTCACCCTCGTTGATCAACACCCCAACCCTGGTACTCCCAATGCACCAGATACCTGCAAATGTTCTCACAAAGTGACAGTGGAGGAAAATGCACTCCAATGTAAGCTACATCCATTTACAATTCATGCTTTCAGCCTACAGTATTGCTGACACCCTCTCTACACATTCGTATTTCAAGAACCTCATCCCCTCCCAGTCTTCAAACCCCCATTGCCTCTACACCACTTTCAACTCCCTCCTCTGTCACCGCTCCTCTTCTCCCCTCCACTCTCTCTGCTCTTGATTTTGCTACCCAATTCATATTTAAAATTAAATCCATTCATCGGGATATCACATCCCACCAGAACCTTAACACCCCACCCCTGCCTTTCCCAACCTATCCCTCCCCCTCTACTGTATTTTGCCAACTCTGACTTCTTTCACTACTGTATCTGGAGATGGATTCATGGCCCTCATGCATTTCTCCCCTCTCCCCTCTTGATCTTATCCCTTACCACCTCCTCCACTACCTCTCTCCTTTTGCCTGTTCTAATTTTGCCCACCTCTTCTATCTCTCCCTCTCTTCAGTCAATGTACCCTATGCATTCAAGCATGCCCTTGTCTTCCCCATTTTCCAAAAAACACCATTGAGTGTAACAATCTCTCCAACTACCGACCTACTGTATCTCTTTACTCGCTATTGCCTCCAAACTCCTTGAGTGGATTGTCTACAACCCATTTCAGTCTAGCTTCCATCCTTTCCACGCCACTGAAACTGCCCTAATGAAAGTAAGCAATGACCTTCTTGATTCCAAATCCAAGGGCCACTACTCTCTACTCATCCTTCATGACCTCTCAGGTGCTTTTGACAATGTAGACCACCCTTTCCTCCTGCAAATCCTTTGCTCCCTTGGTCTACATGATACTGTCTTCCCCTGGCTGTCCTCCTCCCTTTATTACCACTCCTTCTCTGTCTCCTCTATTGACTTCACTTCCTCCCACTTCCACTAACAGTAGGTGTCCCCAAGTTTCTCTTCTTGGGCATCTTCTATTCTCCATCTATACATCCTCTTTAGGTAAACTCATCAGCCCATTTGACAGTTAATACAATATCAATTCTGATGACCCTCAAATCTACTTTTCCTCCACTGACCTCTCCCCCCTCTCTTCTCACTGGAATCTCCAACAGTCTCTGCTATTTCTTTCTGGATGTCCCAGTGCTTTCTTAAACTTAGCATGTCCAAGATTGAGCTGATCATCTTCCCACCCTTCCACAATTTCATTATCTATAGCTTAACCATCTCCTCTAGCCCCCAAGTGGGCTGTCTTGAAGTTTTCCTTGACTCCTCCCTCTCCTTCAAACTACACATTCAGTCCTGCTGTTTCCATCTGAAAAATATTTCCAGGATAAGACCCTTTCTCACCCTGCTACTAAGACCCACATCTACTCACTGATCATCTCTCTGCTGTAACCTTCTCCTGTCTGGCCTCCATGATGCCCATCTCTCTCTACTACAATTTGTTCTCAATGCTGATGCCCAGCTCATATTCCTTTCCAAACACAATACATCTGCCTCCTCTCTCCTGCAAGCCCTACACTGGCTCCTCTTCCATTTCAGAACCCAATTCAAGCTTCTCACACTCACTTTCAAAGCCCTACCCAATCCTCTCCAATTCACATCTGTGACCTGATCTCCCTACATACTCCATACATTTGCTCCACAAATGAGTCCTACCTCTCCTGCCAACTTCCTCCCATTCCCACCTCCAAGATTTTGCATGTGCTGCTCCATACTTCTGGAATTGTCTCCCTCTCCACAAAACATTAAATGGGCTCTCAAGACCCATTTCTTTACCAAAGCCATCCTGCCACTTTCTTAACCAACTCCCCCATACTCAATGTCTACACTATCCATGTCACCCCTGTCTGTCTACTCCTCCCCATTAGAAAGTAAGCTGTCATGAGCAGGGCCCTCTTTCCTCATGTAATTTTTCTTCCCTTATTTATAGTATCATATACACTATACTATCTACAATGACACCTTAACCTTGGTTTCTGCCAGGCTGCTGCTTATTTGAGTGTCACGACAGCTAATGCAGCAATGTTTATAAAGCATGTACTTGTCATGCATTGTAATGTGCTGTAAGTCATGGTGTTCTTGTTTTTGCTTATTTGTTTATGTACTTTGCTAGGTGCAGCTGCGATTATGCACGCAGTCTCACTGTGAAAATTTGCTAATGTCTGCAATCACTATGCCATCACAGCACAACATAAGGACATCCACTTCTGCAAGTATGCAAAAACATAGGTAACATCGAGTAACATCGGAGCCTCATACACATTTGCACAAGGTCAGACCTTACTCAGAAATTGCTAATCTTTGCAGTGAGAGCACAAGCTATGTATGCCATCGCAGGGGATAATTTATGCATGCCCATGTAATGGTGTTCAAACAAACTGGCACGCCTGCATTTCGCCGACCACCCCCAAGCAGTCACTTCCTGTCAATCACTCTGCGATGTGTCTGCATGATGTCTGCAATCGCAGTGATGCCTTGAAGCTTGCACACTTTGATACATACTCATGTGCAGTACACAACAATCGCAGTTGCGATCCATAATGAATAAGGCCCAAAGACAGTAAGGTGTATACAGGGCTGGCTCTTGTGATGTTCAACCAGTGCAGTTGAAGAGGGGTGTCACCCCTCCCCAACATCCCGATTTAAGCTCCAACCGTGGGCCGAAGTGACCCATGGGTGGTCAAATCGGGAGGTTGGGGACCCCCACTGCCGCAGCTGTGCAGCGGTGCCAGACCCCGGAGTAGCTGAATGGATGCTGCGCACATGCAGCATTCATTCAGTGCCGGGAGAGGGCTGGGGGAAGCCCAGCTAGTGACGGAGTGCTGGGTTTAACCCCAGCCTGACATTATTTGAAGGCGTGCCATGTAAGCACGCCTCCAAATAATGTCACATAGGGTATGTGGCCTATGTTAATTAGGCCATGCCCCCATTTTCAGTCACGCACTATTAACTGAGGGCCTGATTCAGAGCCACTCGTAAGAGGCCGCTCGTTCGCTCCGAGCGATGTTTGCCCAACTGCGCATGCATACGGATCATAATACGCATGCACGAACCAGTCAGTGAGGCCGAAAATCATTTGTTCGCAAAATAGCGAATGCCTGCTATTTTGAGTGACATGAGGAGGCGTATGTGGGTGGTAACAGGGGAAGGTGCTTGAAAACGGGGAGTGGAGATCCGAACGCAGGCATGCTTAAAGGTCAAAATGGGCGTTTTATGGATGTGCATAATTAATACAGGAGCGTCATTGACCACGTCACTAGGTTATTTTATAGCCAGAACTGCTCGCAAAATTGTGGTAGCAAAAACCAACCACAAGAATAGCGAGCAGTTCATACGCTGGTCGATGTACTCGATTAATCTAATAAATAGCGGACATGACGTAGGATGCGAGCGGCCAGGGGGCGTATTTTTTCAAAAAATGACCGCAAGTTTTGTTCGCTCATTCAGACATAGAGGTGTGAACAGACCGCAAAGAGTGAATGGTTCATTTGAATAGCCACCCCTATTTTCTGGACGAGCGAGCGCTAATTGCGTCCGGCTCTGAATCAGGCCCTGAGCCAGCACAGGGTGCTCCAACTCCTGGAGCCAGATCTGGGTATATATATATATATATATATATATATATATATATACAGTATATATATATATATATATATATATATATTAAATGCACCGGTCGCTATATATCAATTGCACTGTGCGCTTTCAAATGAAATATATATAAAATGTAGTATATGAACCATGAAGAAATAAAATAAATTAAGAAAAAAATATAAAATATGTAAACAATATATTACTAAAAATATATAAATTTCATATACATATTGTATATATAAAAAATACATATGTGTGTATATTGTTTGTGTTTATGTATATATATATATATATATATATATATGCAACTTGTCACTCTGCACTCAGGATGAAGGGAGTTCCATCAGGTGCCCTCCTAAGACATATATAAAGTTCATTCCTATAGTGTGGTGTAGCAACCACACACAAAAAAGGAAAAGGCGGCACTCCTGGATTTTGTAGAAAAATATTATATTGTAGTCATCAAATATACAAAAAGTCGACCAGAGATCTGGATATCAGAGATCCGAACCCACCCGAATTTTGAGATCTGAGGCGAGAACCGAACATGCGTTCGGTTCCTCCGCCAGCCCCGAATCTTAAACAAAGGCAAAACCTTAGAGACAAAATCTCATGGCTTGCAAGCTTTCGTCTCTATGTATAGAAGGGACCACGCAGCACCCACCCTTTCACTCCAGCTGTGGAGACTGAACAGGAAGGGTGGTTAGAGTAGGGCTTGGAGAAGTAGTATGTGCCTGAGCTGGTGCTGTGCTGTCTGCTGTGTCCTGGGCTGGTGCACTGCTGATCCATCTGGTGCTGTCACTGCTCTGCTGTCTGCTGTGTCCCTCTGGGCTGTTGCTGATCCATCTGGGCTGGTGCTGTGCTGTCTGCTGCATCTATCTAGGCTGGTGCTGATCTATCTGGGCTGGTGCTGTGCTGTCTGCTTGTGCTGTGTCCATCTGGGCCCAAGTTCTGGACCCGAAAAAAAAATATTGTCTTTTTATTTTTTATCTGTGTGTGCATGTTAGGCTTAGCCGCACAAGATACAGCAATGCAACCTAGTGCTACCCGACTCCAGTCATCATCAATCTGTACTCTGGGCCAAAGTTCTAAACCTGAAAAAAAAATTGTGTCTTTTGTCTATTTTATCTCTGTGTGTGCATGTTAGGCTTAGCCGCACAAGATACAGCAACGCAAGTTGCAACCTAGTGCTGCCTGACTCCAGTCATCATCAATCTGTGCTCTGGGCCCAAGTTCTGGACCCCCCCCCTAAAAAATTTATTTTGTCTATTTTCTTTCTGTGTGTCAGTGTTACCCTTAGCCGCACAAGGTAGAGCAGCAATGCAAGTTGCAACCTAGTGCTGCCCAACTCCATTCATCATCAATCTGTGCTCTGGGCCCAAGTTCTGGACCTAAATCCCTCCCAAAAAATGTTTTTTGTCTATTTTTTCTGTGTGTGCATGTTAGGCTTAGCTGCACAAGATACAACAATAGAACCTAATGCTGCATGACTCCAGTCATCATCAATCTGTGCTCTGGGCCCCCCCCCAAAAAATTGTCTTTTGTCTATTTTTGTCTGCGAGCGCATGACTGCACGTGTGTGAATTTTGTAACCGCACCTTGGCTACACTATTGGTGCTTGTGACACTGCTTCAACACCTCAGAAAATAAGGAGGGCTGTCACATGACAGGAGAGCAAGGCCAAGAACCACATATTGTAGCTGCCACCAGCAGTCATTATGATATTGCAAGGCTATCAACTTCCTCGTCCTCTATGAGGTCCCATGCCCCAGGGCTTAAGTCATGCCATGGATATGGTAAAGCTACTTTTACTGTAGAAAAGAAAATAAAATCGAAAGGCAAGTTGGCTTTAGAAAAACACAAATTTGACAATATGCCATTCACTACACGAAGTGGCAAGGAAAGGATAAGGCCTTGGCCTTTATTTATGATGAATGCTGGTTCTGATAGCCCTTCTATTCATAGTAGTAGTGATGGTACCATTAAAAAATGTAAAGTTTTTAAGAAGAGTAAGACAGCTCCGGAAAAACCAACTATGTACCCTGAGAAATCAAAATCACAAATCACAGAGGATAGTGTAAGTGTGTCTGCAGTTGCCATGCCAGACCTAAATACTAGTATACTGGAGGATCCTCCAAGTTCCTACATTTGTGTGTCCTCTGTAAATGTGAAGAAGGGCAGTCAACATCTTGCAGACATAGTCAGTGAGGATGCTTCTGTGGAATTGCACATAGAAGAGGAGGATATTTTGGTAATTGAAGGCACTAAAGATGATGAGAATGTTGATTATGAAGATGTTGGTGATGAGGTTGTTGATGCCGAGAAAGTCCTATGTGTAAGTAAGGCAACAGCTGTTGTCCATGGAATGAAAAAGCCAAAGCCCATGTCATGCTAAAGCAAAAGTCAAAAACATCCACTTCTCACGTATGGAATTATTTCTACCCAATCCGGACAACAGTTGTCAAGCCATATTTAACCATTGCCAAGAGGGAGGGACCTAAACCACCTAGGAACCTCCTCCTTGTTACATCACTTGGAGCACATTCATCTAATATCAAAGTGTATGTCGCCAAGTTCCAAAACTCAAATCATAACAAGTCCAGTGTCACCTACCTGCTCCCTCTCTGTGGGATCCAAGCACCTTCAATCTCCACCACCAACACCTGCATCATCAACATCTTCATTCATCATCGGAAGTAGTCCTGCTGCATCCAATGTTGTTTTCAAAGCATGATTGACTTTTCTCCTATCTGTGATTCCTCAGAAGGATCCTTGATGACTACGCCTGTTGCTGCTGCTGTTGCTGTGAGTGGATCTTCACCCCAGAATGGGACCAGGAGGAATACTACTTGTAGTGTATCCTCCCAAAAAAATAACTGTCAAACAATCATTTGCAAGGGCAAACAAGTATGACAGCAATCACCCAGTCGCACAGTGGGTTACTAATGCCACAACATCTATGCTGGTATAAGATGTGCATCTAGTATACGCCTTTACTGCCATGGGTTTTCAACAGTTATTTGATGTCCTGTGTCCTCACTACCAGATCCCTTCTAGATTCCACTTCGCTAGAACAGCAATTCCAAGTCTGTACAAGGACGTAAAAAAAAACCTTATTAATGTCCTCACTAATGTCGTTGTACCAACTGTACACTTAACCACTGATATGTGAATAAGTGGGACAGGACAAACTAAGGATTACATGACTGTGACAGCCCACTAGGTAGGTGTATTGCCTACAACAGCAACAGCAGCAGCAGCATTTACCAAAAGACAGCTGATATAGAGGCAGGCTACTCTTTGTATAACTGGTTTCACTAAGAGGCATACTGCTGAGAACCTCTTAGAAAAACTCAGGGAAATCATTGCTAAATGGCTTACCCCACTTGGACTCTCCTTGGGATTTGTGATTTCGGACAATGCCACCAATATTGTTAAGCACTACATGTGGGTGAATTCCAACATTTCCCACGTTTTGCTCACACAATTAATTTGGTGGTGCAACATTTTTAAGAAAAATGGCAGGGGCGTGCGGAGATGCTTTCAGTGGCCCGCAAAATATCTGGACATTTTAGACATTCTGCAACCGCTTGTCGAAGATTGCATGACTAGCAGGTACTGTTAAATGTGCACTGCCATCAGCTGAAGCAAGAGGTAGTAACTTGGTGGAATTCTACCCTCTATATGTTTCAGCGGATGGAGGAACAGCAAAAGACCATCCAGGGCGATACAACAGCATATGACACAGGCCGTGGAGGGGGAATGCCCCTTACTCAAGTGCAGTGGAGACTCATTTCTGTGTTGTGCAAGGTTCTGAAACCCTTTGAACTTGCCACACGTGAAGTTAGTTCAGACTATGCCAGCTTGAGTCAGGTCTTTCGCCTCATCAGATTTTTGCAAAAACAGCTGGAGAAACTGAAGGAGGAGCTGAAACAGAGCGATTGTGCATGGTATGTTGAACTGGTGGATCAAGTCCTTGATTCACTTCACCAGGATCCAATAGTCATCAATCTATTGAAATCTGAAATATATATTTTGGCGACCATTCTGGATCCTAGGTTTAAGTCCTACCTTGTGAGTTTTTTTCCAACAGACCGAAAGCTAAAACTGTGCAAAGAGCTGTTGGTAAAAGAAATTGTCAGCTGCAGCTGCACATTAAACGCCATCATCTCCTCCTTTAGTTTCTGCAGCTGCCAAGAAAAATCCAAATTTTCCTTACAGATTGCCTGCTGGTCATGCAGATCATTCACCAAAAAATGACATCTGGTTGGGCCTGAGAGAACTGTCTACTATTGACATGTCTACCATGACTATGTGTGATACGGTCTCCATTCACAGAATGGTGGATTACTATTTCAGAGATAACAACTGTCAAAGCCGGATGTTTGGCTGAGACCAGATCTTAAAATTAATATCGAGCAATGCCATTTTAGGTTGCCCCTGATGACGCCATATTGCGTCATCAGCATGAAACCATTGAGTGTGATGCTAATATGCGATCGCATTGCCACTGCATACTGTTTAAAATCCTATCATACCCCATATGCATGAATACACATATAAATCAGGTAGACATGTTTGTGACAAATAATTAGGAATACACCAAGATACTGTGAGTGTTTGCTCTGCATAGAGATACAGTGTGTCTATGACAATTGAAGTATAACACAGACACTGAAATGCTGAATGTGGATTTGGAAAAAATGGGCAGCCGTTTAGCTATCATTTAACAATTGTAGGCCTTGTATCTAATGCTGATGTGGTTAAGTAGAACTAACAGTTGTATTCTGGATAAACATAGGAGAGCCTTTTGTTAAAATTATCAGACTGTTTGCCAAAGCTTGCTCCATCTATGAACAGGACAAACTCCATTGTCTGTAGTTCAGACAGAAATAATATTAATAATAACCAGGTTGAAACTATGTATATAAATATATATATATATATATATATATACACACTTAAATGATCACATGGGTATCCACAATGCATGCACACATATATATAAAGTTGCATTTGTAAATAGAAACACACACAGCGCACCTTTTATGCTGCATGTAGACACACAACACATACTTACATATAATCATAAATATACACGCACTCATAAAAGGTTCCTGCACATTATGGTTTATATCAAAGTTATTAATTATGATGTAAAATGCATGTACAGGTTGAGTCTTCCATATCCAAATATTCCGAAATACGGAATATTCCGAAATACGGAATTTTTTTGGCATGACTGAGATAATGAAACATTTGATTGTTGATGGTTAAATGTACACAAACTTTGTCTAAAGCACAAATTATTAAAAATAATGTATAAAATGACCTACAGGCTGTGTGTATAAGGTAAGGTGTATATGAAACATATATGAATTTCATTTCTGTACACAAACTTTGCTTGAGCCACAAAATTATTGAAAATATGGTATAAAATGACCTGCAGGCTGTGTGTATAATGTGTATATAACACATAAATGCATTCTGTGTGTATATTTGGGTCCCATTTCCAAGATATATCATTATTAAATGCAAATATTCCAAAATACGGAATATTCCGTTATCCAAAATTCCCCTGGTCCCAAGCATTTTGGTTATGGGAGACTCAACCTGTATTTGATATTAATGGTATACAACATGATAGACATGGTATGTTTGGTACTAAACTGACACACTGTTTATATCCAGATATCTGAACCTATCAGCGAGGGAGTAGCATTTTGCATTCGATGGTTATGGAATATAGGAAATTATTGGTTAGAATGTATACACTGTAATGTAGTGTCTCTATCTAGTTTAATTCAATTAAAGAAAGAAAATGTAATCTGGAGAATAGGGACATACCCCTAGTGAACTGTCCTATGAACTACAGCGTACTACAAAGACCAAGAGCAAGAACCAATGGAATTATGTTAGTCTGTCTACATTGTTGTTGTCATGATCTGTTAGGGTATATAGCCTGTGTCCCGGTCCCAGTTAGTAGCCATTCTCTTGGATGACCACAGAACTCAGGATTGATGACTGTAACTGGGACCAGTGCACCTGCACCTGCATATGTATCGACTGTACCTTGTTTATGCATAATCTCTTGCGCTAATTGTATTTAGATCACAGCATGTAACTACTGCTTTTTATGTGAATAATAAGTTTTTTGTGCTTTGGAACCACCCTCGAAGTCTGGAAAGCAATTATTTCTTGTGCGACTTACAACACTAAATAGCAACATTTAGGGTGTATAGACTATAAGGTATGCATACATCCTAATAGGCATGTCAGACAGTCCCTTTCAGTACTGGCAGGAAAAAGAGAAGAGGCAATTTGGAGTCTCATACAGAAACTGGCTTTGCATTACTTAAGTTGCCCACCCTCCAGTGTGTACTCCGAAAGAGTTTTCAGTGCAGCTGGCAACCTTGTCAGTGACCGCCATAGCAGGTTACTTCCTCAAGATGTGGAAAAGTTGATGTTCATTAAAATGAATTACAGATTTCACAAGGAAGACCTCTACCAACAATTGCATCAAAAAATTACAGAGGCGCCTATGGTGGATTCCATAGGGGATGAACTAATATTGTATGAAGAAATGTATGTATACACTGATGGGAATGATGAGGACAATGACAACTTGTAATGTAAAGCCAGTTTGTGTATGGGATAATTTTCATTTCCATGTCCAATGCACATTGGACCCCCATAAAACAAGCTGCCAAACAAACCAATAATTTCAGCCACAATTGGCAGTCCTTGTCGCTGAAATTATTGGTTTGTTAAACTGTGAATGTTCTGTTTCATATACAACATAAGGGTGGTTGGGAGGGCCCAAGGACTATTCCATCTTGCACCTTTTTCCTTTCCATTATATGCTGGTTTGGGCATTGCTACCTGACATTTTAAATTAATGTTATGGTTGGTTTAGGAACCAATGATTTGTTTTTAAATTAATTTATTATCAATTTTACAGACGTGGGCTACACCAATGAATTTCTTTTCATTAAGTATTCAGCCAGGGGCTTCACTTAATGAATTGTTTTTTTACTTTTTTTTAATTAAATTATTATTAATTATGCAGTCAGGGGCTTCAATTTAATGAATTGTTTTTTTACTTTTTTTAATTAAATTATTATTATTTATTCAGCCCCGGGCTACACCAATGAATTGTTTTTTAATTAATTTATTATTAATTTTACAGCCAGGGGCTGCACCAACTATCCTCAAGGGTATCCCAACCATCATCTTTGCATTGTTCTCAGCTCTATTAATAATTATATCAATCAGTTTTGAGCCAGCAAGCTGGATGCAACCTTTTGGCCCTTTAACTAGGTAGCTCTGAGGCGGTCAAAATTGACTGGAAACGAGTGGAAATAAATGTTATTTAAGGTTATTAATACTGTAGGAACAAAAAAGGCCCATTTTATGTGATTTTAGCTGTTTTTTTATATTTTAAGAAAAAAATCCATATCCAAAACCCGAAATCAAAACATGGAGGTGAGGTTTTGGCAAAACCAATCCAGATCCAAAACCAGGGGAGATCCAGATCCCAAACCAAAACCAAAACATGGGGGTCGGCGCACATTCCTAATATATATATACATACACACACACAAACAATTACATTTAGCAAGAGCAGCCAGCACACACACCTCCTTTCTTTCTGTTTATTCATAGTGGGTGCCGGCACATCCATGGATCCTCTCTCTGTTGAAGGGCAGTACCCGGGCCGCTGCTATGGTTTAAGATCCACCCTCGGACTTAAGCCTCCTGCATCCAATTGTCGCCGGAATCAAGCCCAGCCTCCTGGTATTGTCAGTCTCCAGGAAGGCAGGGAAAGAGCTGGGTAAGTGGAGAGGCAGTGACGTGACTAGCTTGCATCACTGCAAGGGGGTGTGGTTGCACAACTGGCGCGATTGCGTCCTGTCGGCAGTTCCGCAGGAGTTACACATTTAACTGACAGAAGCAGCAGCGCCTTTTCACCTTTTTGGCGTCTGGAGCTCACGCTCCACCAGAACCACCCTCCCTATGCCCCTGTATTCACTTGTGCCCTAAGTTGTATGCATTTTTGTGGTCAGACGCCCTATCTGTTTATTTGGTTTCATAGGGTTATCATTACAAGTGCGAACTTGCACCAGCCATATCCTTATACAAAAAATATGTCTGAAATAGGCGAGTAAACCATTACCACTCAATTATGCCTTTTCAGCTGTAACTGGAGATACAACAGATTTGCATACAATTTTGCATCAGCACCAGACAATTCTGCAACATCACAAAAATTGATTTATCATCACTAGAAACAGTTGTACAGGAATCTCAACATTTTCCCAGACTTGCAAGGATATATGGCAGTTCCAGCAGAAAAACCATCAACCGCAAAACTGGGACTACATTGCAGGTCTGAAAATTTAAAATAATGTTCACTGTGAAAGTGTGTACTTATTATTCATATGTAACAAAACACCAGATGTTATTGTATTGCCAGAGTCTACTGTGCATTCATTGATATATGAGAAAATAGCACAAGTGATATTTTCCTGGTGATTTCTGTAATGTGCATATGCAGATATTCAGAACACGTTGCCTGCACCATGGTCCTGATGATATCTGCAATGCTGATGGAGAAGTAAGTATCATTAAAGGTGCAGGGTGAGATGTGGGTACCCCAGACCCAAGGGCCCATGTGTTCAGTACAGCTTACCCTCACCCATAATAGATATGCCCATGGGTGTGTCACAGTTTGACCAGAGCACCAGTTTGTCTTGGTTTCAGCATAGTGTAATTGTCAATTTATTTTAGAAAAAAATCAACTTTTAAATAATCTCTGCAAATTTTGAGGGATCAGCAAAGGATCTGCCTTATTGTCCTTTGTGCAATTGTTAAATGTAAGCATATGTAGGGCCTAGGTATAGAATAGGGAAGCCGGCTGCCAGATTCCCGACAGCCGGCTTCCCGACTGCTTTATCCTGGCATGGGATAAATGACCGGCGTCTATATCTAGATGCCTGTCATTTCCCCGACGCCTGGAGACCAGCGCCCATCATCCTGATCGAAGGGATGCCGGGCACCGGCAGCGGACAGCTGCAGGGGGGAGGGTTAGGTTTAGGGCACCCGGGGGGACTTAGGGTTAGGCAACCCCCCGGGAGGGTTAGGGTTAGGCTAGGGGGAGGGAGGGTTAGGGTTAGGCACCCCCGGGGGGGACTTAGGGTTAGGCACCCCCCTGGGGGACTTAGGTTTAGGCAGCGGGGAAGGGGAGGTTAGGGTTAGGCACTTAGAGGGGGGATTAGGGTTAGGCACAGGGGGGAGGTTAGGGTTAGGCACCACTAAGGAGGGTGAGGGTTAGGGGGGATAGGTTAGATTAGTTGATACTTACCTTACCACGATCGGGATTTCCAGCACTGTCGGGCTTCCGCTGACGGGCTCTGCTGTTTTATCGGGCTGCCGCTGCCGGGGTTCGCACTCCCGGCCATGCGGCAGCCGGGATATCATACCGATTCCAGGGCCTATTATATTTTTACAAGGTTAAAAAGAAATTACAGAGATATAATTTGTAAATCTTGTTTAAACTGCAAGAAAACCTTCAGAAGTGTTTACTGGTGTGTCTTTTGTTTTTCTAAGGTCTGTAGTGTATCTAGCAGTGTTTGAGTTTTCTACATCTATTTGCTAATACTGAAAACCACACTATATAGTGAAATTATGGTTTGTTTAACTCATAAAATGCTGACAGAGCTGGAAAAATCTTGTAATTGACATTTTGAAATAAATGGATTTAAATTAATGAATTTGGCCTCTGGGCTTCTCTTAATCAAGTGAGTTTGCACTCTTTCCAGGATAATTGGGCATCATCCAACCAATTTATTTGGTACATATTTTCTGAAGCAAAACTTTGTCAGTAAAGAACATGATGCCAGGATCTCTTTGTATTATGGATATTATATTGATTTAGTAAATTTGCTTTTATTTGTCTTTGGGAATTTACTTGACTGCAAGGAGGAGTAGGATTTAGGGATTATTGACAAATTAAAATTGTTCATTTTTACCAATAAAACACAAAATTCCTCATGAAAACCTTTAAATAATTTAATCTGTTACAATTACAATTTGCCCTTTGTCCCCTTCTATTCTTACTCTACACCTCATATACATTGTCTCTATCCACATAGTATGTGTGATTGCCCAATACATTAAAGGGCATGACTCTGATTTCATCCATATATCTTTGACTGCAGCAGCAATGCTATACTATGGTAATGATGCAGAAGTCATCTGAGGGCAAAAGACACCCACTGACATCATCACAGATTTGAGTGCTGCATTCAAAGACTTTGGGCGGATTGTAATAGAGATCAAGTCTGCCGGAGTTGCGGGATGCAGACTGATCTCGATAATTTTTTTAAAGTTGCTGTCATTTACAGGGCAAAGCAGAACTGGCTTTGCCTTGTAAATGACTGCAACTTTAAAAAAACGATCTAGATCAATCTGCATCCCGCAAATCCGGCAGACTCGATCTCTATTACATCCCGCCCATAGTGTCTGATCACCATTGCGACCAATAGTCTTGGCATTGGGAAGATGAGTGGTCCTACGGCTTCTCAGAATGTCTGCTGAAGCTCCATAGCCAAGGCCATTTAATCTGCATTGGAAGATGGAGACAATGACCCCGCAACTCCCAGAAAAAGGGGGGATGCCCCCATTGTCAGGAATGCTGGCCATCGTTGCCAATATCCAAACCCTAAACTGCCTTAGGGGCACTGTTACTTTAGCAGTAGAAAGTGACCTGCACATGCGCAAAGCAGATCCTGTGCAAAGCAGATATAAAACAATCAGAGTTGTACGCAAACCATTGAGTTTGTAAACAACTCTGAATCAGACCCATAATCAATAATTTATTAGATATATCCTGGAATCATGGCCAATACATTTCCTTTATAGAGGCCATACTGGAGGTACATAGTCCCACACCCTATGTGATTTTTTGGTGGTATGTCGTCCATGTAAATCCTCTGATGAACCAGCACGCACTGCATGAAAACACATTAGGACTTGTAGGAACTATTTGCATACCCGTTTCCTTACACAGCTTTGCCCGATTGTGTGGAAGCTCTCTCTGGTGATACACAGTAACAAGGTGCCTTCCAATCCTCCGGATTCACACTGTGCCAGTTTATTGGCGATACAAAGTAACTAGCTGCCTTCTGATCTCCCAGCTTCATACTGTACCGGTTCATTGCCTGTGGGCTTGGTGCATGGCACACGGCAGACAGCTACCCTATCATAATCTTGTACAGACCAGACCAGTGATGAGTGAAGCAAGTGCTGCAGCTTTTAACAGTGTGGTTGTCTACAGGAATTGTCTTACATAAGGAGCATCACTGTGTATAATCCAATGTGGAACAACTATGCGTTTTGGATTCTATAACAGCAATACTAATCTAAAGTGGGAGACAGGTCACAATTGAGTATTTAAATATATGTCAGAAAAGCGGGTAAGATTATATTATTTATTATGTATTACCAGTTATTTATATAGTGCACACATATTCCGCTGCACTTTACAAAGAATATTTGGCTATTCACATCAGTCCTTGCCCCAGTGGAGCTTACAATCTATATTCCCTATCACATGCACACACACATACACACTAGGGTTAATTTTTTTCTGGGAGCCAATTAACCTATATGTATATTTTTGGAGTGTGGGAGGAAACTGGAGCACCCGGAGGAAACCCACATAAGCACAGGGAGAATATACAAACTCCACACAGTTAGGGCCATGATGGTAATCGAATCACGACCATTACACTGTCTGTGCTGCCCTATTTTTAACAACAGAGTATTAATACTCCCTAAGCTTAGTAGTTTATATTCCTATTTGGAGAATTTTAAAAGATAATTTTGTGCATATACTTTGGAGACCTACTGGTGTATGTTCTTTCATATCTGGACACAAAAGAGACTACATAGTATCCAACTGTGGTCTATTGGACCATTAGTTACTTAACTGTTACTTTGCATTCGGATTCTGAAGCTCATTCCAGAAGAATTTTGTATAATAATTTGTTGCTCACAGTTTTTGCTAAAAATTATTTTTTAAATGTGTATGTGAATATATTATATAATTTTATTGTGATTTTTTTTACTAATAAATGTATATGATTATGGATTACCAGACTCCTACTTGCCACTGCATAAATAGGTCAGCACAATTTCTTCTTTCTTTTGTCCATGTCCATGTATTCATCCGCACTGTACCTCCCTTTGGATCTAAATATAATTGGTGGACCAAAACAACAACCTACCTTGCTTTTATTATGCTGAGAATTTAGAAGTAGGTGGGGAACTAAAATGTGTCTCATGTGTTCAAAGAATATGTTTGAGCGTTAATGAATCTTCTCTAAACACCATGAAACACCTGTATGGGGATTCAGCTTTTACTTTTGGTATTAGTGCTTTAATTAACAGTTTCATGTAATGAGGACAACTTTCTTAATATCACCCCCCACCCATAATCCTCAGACTATTTATAAGTATGATCAAGGTACTTAATTATGATCATAGTCACCTACTCCTTAACGCCCATATTGTTACTAATAAAAGTATTATGGGCCCTGGCAAGCTCAGGGTGATGTCTTGTCTTTATTTTTTGGCTCATATTTCTGCCAGTATGCCTTTAAAATCATCATTAAACATCCCTATCAATGAGAAAATGTACTCTTTGAGTGTTCATTCGCTCTTTGTTGTGTTAGTGGCTGCAGAATCCCTCTCTATACATTTGTATAGGGAAGTTGGTGCAGATCTTGACTAGGTAGCCTTGCTCCATCATTCTGCCCATATTAATCCAGTAAACTTGGAAAGGGATTCGCTCTTCTTTTTTTTTTTACGCATTTTTTTTAATTAACCTACAGTATGTGGAGAAATTAGTGGAACCTACAGCTCATGGTACAATCATGTTCTCACATCACAGGCCAGGAATTGCTCTATTTTCATTGAGTTTAATAATTTCAAGCCAAGAAATGTGCTAATCCTTTCTTGGTAATGTCACCCATGTACAATGACACTGGTACATGTTTGCACAAGTATTTGGTGGTATTTGCTGTTGGCTTGGTCGGTAGGAGGGCATTCCTTGGTAAGTATGCAGCAGTCATGCTGAAGCACCTACAGTAGTTTTGCACAGCAGTGTATGAGGGTTTATTATTTAATCACTTATATAACAGTGATATAATAATAATAATAATAATAATAATAATAATAATAATAATAATAATAATAATAATAATAATAATAATAATAATAATAATAATAATAAATAAAAGTAGTGGGTGCATTATTAGTTGTGTTATTGCTTTAACTTTGCAAACACACTTGACTATCAGTTTTATGCTTTAAATGGGACACATTTTGCTTTCAGCTGAGATGGGTACTGTAACTTTAAATGCAATATGAACAATTTAAAAATAAAAAAATACAAATACTGAAAGTGTGAAGAGTTACAAAAATTATCCCTGATGCTCCTCTTATGGTTAATCTTATTTATAGCTTATATTAAAGTGAGAAGTGTTTTAAAACCTGTTAGAGGTCAGACTTTGATGTAACAGTTACACATAGACACAACATGCCACTGGAGGTTTTTCTGCATCCTGAGAGCAGCCTGAAGTGCACAGACCAGTAAGGCACATTGCTAGGAAAGGGACCAAAGGTGTCAAACAGTGGGCCTGATTCAGAGCCGGACGCTGTTTGCGCTCGCTCATTCAGAAAAAGGGGACGGATATTTAAATAGAGCGCTCGCTCTTTGCGGTCTGTTAACGCCTCTATGTCTGAACGAGCGAACGAAACATGGGCTCGCTATTTTTAAAAAAACGCCCCCTGGCCGTTCGCATCTACATCATCTCCGCTATTTATTAGATTAATTGAGTACATCGAAAGGCATATGAACTGCTCGCAGTGCTTGTGGTAGCATTTTCCTACCGCAATCATGCGAGCAGTTCAGGCTAAAAGACAACCAAGTGACGTGGTCGATGACGCTGCTTTGTTAATTATGCACACCCTTAAAACGCCCATTTTGACAGTTTGGCACGCCTGCGTTCGGATTTCCACTCCCCGTTTTCAAGCACCTTCCCCTGTTACCACCCACAAACGCCTCATTCTGTCACTCAAATTAGCAGGCATTCGCTATTTTGCGAGCACACAATTTCCGACCGCAATAACTGGTTCGCGCATGCATATTACAACCCATACGCATTCGCAGTTGTGCGAATATCGCTTGGAGCGAACGAGCGTCCGCTTTTGAGCGGCTCTGAATCAGGCCCAGTGTGCATAATAAATGACACCCTATATGTTCTGGTAACTGACAGCCTATGGAAGTGATTCAGTGGTGGACGCAGTTGCAGTAACATCTGCGTCTTTATGCTAATGCCACAGCCAATGGGCTTTTCTTTTGAAACATCCACTGGCTGAGTACAAAGATGCACTATTGGTGCACCATCAGCTGCACCATCGGACATTGCACCTGCTTACTGTATAGCAGATGCAGGATGTCCAAGTCACCAAGGCCGCCAGTGTCAGTGCAACTGCATATTTAAATGCAGTCACTGACACTGACATAATTTCCGCAACATGCCGGCACCAACCCCCCAATTACAACTAAGAAATGCCCATCAAATTGCTTGGATATCCATGTAATTGTGATCTGCATCTACCAGTGGTAAACATCGGGACACATGCGCAGAGCACTTTATCAGCATACACCTCGTGATGGTAACAGAAAATGTTTATTTATAATTAATCATTTTTCAACAAATATATCACGTTATAAAAATTGATTAAACTAGGAGCATATTATTCGCAGTGCGTGTAAGTGTGGCTGTATGCCACACTTACAGTACCACCGGACTCACAGATTTTTATTCACAGCCCAGTAAGGCTACAAGCAAGAATGTGAGAGTCCGGGGTGAGATCCTGATTGGATCAAGCTATAAACCTTCAAAACCACATGGATGCCTATTGATAAAACATTTGATTGCAATGAAAAAATTAATAGCTAAATAATGATTAAAAAATAAGAATTGTGCCATGTATTGCATTAGTGTACATCATACTTATATTTGTATTGTAATATATTAGTTATAACCGCCATATCTCTAAAGTGCAGCCTCTCAAAGATAAATCATGCGTCAACATAATGCTTTTTTTTATGTCTCATTACTGCACCAGAGTTTATAATCCAAAACATCATGATTTGGCACAGTTGCCTTATATTAATATTCTGTAGCTTATAATGCCTTTTGCAGAGCAAATTATGATGATTCTATTATCTTGATTTGAGAATAATTGCCTCATATGCAAAGAAATAGAAGGACAAGGGCACAGAAAGTCACAAATTGCATGCTTGTACTCTATCAATAGTCTGCCCATGACAATAAATTTAAATGGAAAATAAACTGAAATAAATAAAAAATAGATCCTAAAAGCTTGTTTGTATCAAAAGGTTTGTTAAAGGATATAACAAGGTCACTCTAAGAAGTAGTTAGGACTACTGTGAACAATAAACTGCAGTGGAAATCAAAACAAAAATGTTTAGCTTTTAATAAAAAACATGAATTTATTATGAAATATACATATCAAAAGAGATAAACTTGCTTTAAGTATACAAATAGCAAACTCTTTGTCTAGAATATTTCAATGTATGCTTCAAATTCATCTGATAAATGTTGTTTGGCAAATTAAATGTTTGCAGTTATTGATATTTATTTAAAAGCAGCTTGTTTTAAAGTATAAATAAAAATGAATTATGCAAGATGCAAACATACAACATTGATCTGCTTATGGGAATAAAGGTCATCTATGAAAGTACTACTGTATCTGTTATTTTAGACTTATTAAATGTATATACAGCACTGTAACTCTTTTGTTGAATATGAATTTAGTGATATGGGCAAGAGGGACATTTATGAATGTGCCTTAGTATACTTTCAAAGGGTAACCTTTTGCCCCATCCAGGGCAGTTTGTTTAGAAAAGCAAATATCATGGTGCATTTCTGATGTAATGTAATATAATAAAATACACGAAATGCACAAATATTATTAAAAGAGTCCTGATGTCACTTCACTCTCATGAGTCATTTAAGACACAAATTCCGTAAAATTGTTCTTGAAAAATGAAAATGTTAGCATGTATATAGGGATAGTTCTAAGGTGGTAATGCACAGGTCTGTTAAGTGATATTTATACCCTTTGCGGCATACACATTTACAGTAATGTCTGCATGTCTTGGTAAACTAGTAGATTGATTATTTGGGAAAGTTATCAAATCTGGAATTTGAATGTGTCAGACGAGCAAAGACGCACATTGGCATAATGTAACCATTTTATGTATCCACATGTTTTTCACTTTAATCAATTAATTTTATTGTTATGACAATTGTCTTGAAAAGTTCAGTTCTTCAGTTGTTCAGTCACTATAGATTCATAATTATTAATACCACAGTACTTTGATGTGATGATTTTACTGATAACATCTGTTGATATATTGCCACCTCACTCCACCATAGGAAATTCCCATCAATTTCTGTCTGCCTACTAACCATAAAATATGTCTTTTATCTTTTTATCTAAAGCAAAGGTCAAGGCCATGCATGAATGCATCATAGATAATCTTTCCAAGGAATGCAAGAACTACCTTGCTCATCTGCTAGAGTGTATTGTATTTGTATAGGGGTTTAAACAAAATATTCATTAAAAAATGGTATTGCTTTGCCTTGATTACCATGTTATATCATCAGGTTTTACCATGCTCATCTCTTTAATGAACTAAGGGGGTCGATGTTCACCACTGTGCATGCGCACGTTGGAGGAAGCTCCGTCGTGTGCATGCGCGAGACCCGGGGAGCGATGGGCTTTCCATCGCTCCAGGTCTCGCACCAAAGGGGGTGTGCTGTCGATGTTGATTGACAGCATGCCCCCTTTGGTTGGTGTGCCATGTGCGTGCCTGCCAGATGGAGGCGTTCCCATGGGAACGCCTACCGTCTGAAGCCGGCCCCACTGACATCACTAGTGATGTCAGTGGGAGTTATTTTGGCTCTGATAGAGCCAAAATCACTCCAGGGCTTGTGGCAGGGAGACCCTACCACAGGGTCTCTGTCACAAGTCCGATGGTCGCGATGGTTAACACCATCGTGACCATCATCATGGATGCTCGCTATAGCTGTGGGTGGTCCAGGAGGCCGCTCCATTTTCATGGAGGAGGGCCCTTATTCAGAGCGAGCGCTCTGGTCAGAGCATTCAGCTCTGAATCAGGCCCTAGGTTTTATCAGGGGTTAGAAAACACAAAGGGGACAAATGAAGAAAGCAATCAATACTAGAGATGAGTTTTATACAGTAAATACATTTTTATATAATTAATTCTCCATAATTCTTCTGTCATTGTATAGGTCTTACAGGAGTTCATGTGCAATCAAACATTCTGTACATGATAGTTTGGAGCATTCAAAAGTCTTTAAACAGAGATTTCTACCTCTTAGAGTACACAAATCATTTTATCAGAGTACCAATAGAGCACACAATTCTTATTAATATGGAATCTGCTAAGATCCAGAATGAAAACAGATTAATCACATATACTGTAGACTTGGCAACAATAATACTAAAGTTGATGTTTGGCTATAGACTCTAAAAGGGCAGAGATGGCCACTAGTCACCAGGGCTTATTAGAAATTGTGGGGCCCGGTACTAACAAAATAGGCAGGGCCCTCCCACTGGGATATAGGGCAGAATGGGCGGAGCTGTGGATTATGTGGGTGGAGCTACTTCAAGGGTGTTGAATCAATTGGTGCGTAACCCAAGAATGGCTAGATGAGGTGGAGGGGGTGGGGTAGCACAGGGTAGGAAAGACTGGATATTAATGGGGGGCACAGGGCAAGGAAAACTGGACAAGTCTGGTCACTGGGCTATGAAGGGAGGACTGGGGTGGCTAAGGGCAGGGAAGGCCAACTTGACTAGGGAAAGGGCAGGGAAGACAGGCAGGGTGGCTAGCTGGACATGGTGGTGGGGGTTGCAAGCAATCCTTGCTGGAATGGGGCAGGGAAGACAGGCTGGCTGGGCTAGGAAGGGGCACAGTGAAGGCTGGCTGGACAGATAAGGCAGACTGGCTGACTAGAAGGCTGGCTAGTTTTGGGGAGGCCAGACAGGGCAGGCAGGCTGGCTGGACTGGGAGGGGATCTGTAGGGAAGGCTTGCTGGGAGAGGGGCAGGGAAGACAGGCAGGCTGGCTGAACTGGGGGGGTATTCAGGGAAGGCAGGCTGCCTGGACTAGGAGGAGGGCGTAGGGAAGGCTGACTGGGCTGGGGGGTTTAGTGCAGGGAAGTTTGGCTGGACTACAGGGGTTACAGGGCATGGTCAGATTATTTCTTCATAGTATTTCCTGAGAGAGAGGGGGCCCGGGTGGCAGCAGCAAGGAATTCCCTGGGTGGCAGACAGGGAGAAAGAGCATTGGACCTGCAGCATTTAAAACATGGAGCCGGTTGCGAGCCAATCACAGCTCGTGGAACAGCATCCAGTCAGGAGCGGCCACATTTGATTGGCTGATCGGGAGAATCCGCTCCTGCTTGGCTGCCATTCTGCTAGCTTTAAATTGCTTGCAGCAAGCCCCATATTTCAAATTCCACAGCGCTGATGCTATTTTTTCCTGCCTGCCACCCAGTGCTTCCCTCTCCACTACCAGCCGGGCCCCCTCTCTCTCCGGGCCCAGTACTAGAGTCCTGGCAGTCCTCCCCTGATGGTAGCCCTGCTAGTTACTGCTGACTAATAGACTAAGATGTATTAGCTGTATCATTACTGTCCATTGAAATTGCTCTTCTACAATATTTTGCTTCTAGTCAGCTAACCATGATCTTAGTTTGCATATCTGACAATAGTTTTTTCCTGTGTTTTACATTGCCTCTATCTGCCGCTAGTTTGTTTATGAACTTTATATTATAATTTGTCTCATCTTATAATTTATCTGTCTGATCTTTGAAATAACATATGGAGTCTCATGTAAAAGCCATGGATATACTGTTAAGCATAAAAAGTTAAGGAAAATATGCAGTGGCTATAAGAAAAGTTCTTGCTATACCTGTTCCCATTGTTCCAGATGTTAAAGACAGTCAGCTTAGCATTATTAGCTGTGTCCCTTGCTTTATGAAAGAGCACTAAACTGGAATTTGGTAACTAAATGAATGCATCCGGTGACCAGAGACAGATTTGCATACATGTTTCTATGTGCTAACATGTTTTTCAATGTGATAAATTACTTTTATTGTCATAATTGCCATTAACAGAATGTGTCTATGTACCACACATTAAAGATATTTGGTGAAATAAAATTATGTATTTTAGCAATGTACAGTACATATACAGTAGTATACAATAATTATAAATAGGAAGATTAGAACAAACATTGGTGGCATCCCTCTTTATCCTACATGAAGTGGTGTGGGGTCAGGAAAATGTATATTATATTTCCATCTGTAATGGGTGATTTATTACGAAAACATTATTACAAAAATGTTAGTGTGGGGTGAACTAATATCTCCCTCCCTAATATTTGGGAAACATCAATATGTATTAGTGGAGGAAAGTTTTGCACTGGAATTAAACTATAGAAAAGAGGTCTATTTCTATTATATGAATTTAAGTGTGGAGTTAAGTGTAAACTTATATTTTAATCCTCTTTGTGTAGTGCTATGCAGGCCTGGCAACAGGGGGGTACAAAGGGTACACCTGTCCCGAGCCCCGAGGTTGAGAGGGGCCCCAAAGTTTAGGGGCACAAAATGGGGCTTGACACCTAATGGTTATTTATAAACTAAATAGTGCAGCTGACAGTCTGGCAAAAGTAGGTAAAAATAAAAAATCAAGCTGCCCCCAACACCCCCAGTTACCCCCGTCAGCTGGCCAGGTCCATTCAGGTACTACGCAGTGCGCATTATAAGGAGAACGTAGCAACGTCATTGCACATGCTGCTGAGTCAAGCGCTGGCCCTTACCTGCCACTGCAGGCAGCCCTGTAAACCAAAGAGAAGCCAGAGCAGAGCAGTCGAGCAGTGAACAGGAAGGAAACGCTCGCTACCTTGCAACCCCAGATGCAGCAGTGCCCCTGAATGCCTGCAGCCCGGTGTTAATGAAGAAACAAGAGTGTGAATGTACCGCATTGGACATGTTTCCCTGCATGGTTCTGGCGGTTACTGGTGTGGTCACTTCTATCTACTGTATATACGGTGGGGTAAGCAGGCTGCTTTTGTGCTGTATGATTTTTATTGTCTATTCTGTGCACTATTTTATTGTCTTGAAAATGGTGCAGGATAGCATCGAAACATGATTGCTTACATTTCTCAATACAAAGTAATTTTTCTATGCAAGACCTGGAGTGCTGTCTGTTTTTCTTTTGGTTTGTGTTTGGAGCATCCTGCATACTTCTGGACTGGGACACCTTGGCAAATTTATCTTTGGATATGCGAGTGCCAGACAGCTCCATCCATATATACATATCCACATAAAATCCAGCACTCATGGCAATAAATCACTCTTACAGTATAAAAAAAATTTTCAGTGCTCGTTTAATAGGCACTGTCATCAGGACATCATATCTATTTATATATAGCTATCTATCTATCTAATATATATATATATATATATATATATATACAGTGGGGCAAAAAAGTATTTGGACAGCCACCGATTGTGCAAGTTGTTGCACTTTAAAAGATGAGAGAGGTCTGTTATTTCCATCATAGGTACACTTTAACTGTGAGAGACAGAATCAGAACACATTGTATGATTTTTAAACAATTTATTTGTACATTCTTGCGGAAAAAAAATATTTGGACACCTACCAACCAGCAAGAATTCTGGTTTTCACAGACCTGTTACTTCTTCTTTAGGAAGCTCATCTATCCTCCACTCATTACCTTTAATTAATGTCACCTGTTTGAACAGGTTAACTGTATAAAAGACACCTGTCCACACGCTCAGTCAGACTGCAACCTCTCTACCATGGCCAAGACCAACGACGTGTCTAAGAACACCATGGACAAAATTGTAGAACTGCACAAGGCTGGGATGAGCTACTCGACAATAGGCAAGCAACTTGGTGAGAAGAGATCAACTGTTGGAGCAATTATTAAAAAATTAAAAAAATACAAGGTCAATGACAATCTCCCTCGACCAGGGGCTCCATGCAAGATCTCACCGTGTGGGGTATAAATGATCTTGAGAACGGTGAGGAATCAGCCCAGAACTACATGGAGGGACCTGGTCAATGACCTCAAAAGGTACCATTACTAACACACAACGTCGTCATGGATTCAAATCCTGCAGTGCCCGATAGGTCCCCCTGCTTAAGCCAACACATGACCAGGCTCGTCTAAAGTTTGCCCGTGACCATCTGGATGATCCAGAGGAGGATTGTGAGAATGTCATGTGGTCAGATGGGACCAAAATAGAACTTTTTGGATTAACTCAACACGCCATGTTTGGAGGGAGAAGAATGATGAGTGGCATCCCAAAAACACTATACCCACTATGAAGCATGGGGTTGGAAACATCATGCTTTGGGGATGCTTTTCTGCAAAGGGGACATAATGACTGATCCATATTATGGAGAGGATAAATGGGGCCATGTATCATGAAATTTTGGGTAAAAACCTCCTTCCTTCCGTAAGAGCATTGAAGATTCAACGTGGCTGGGTCTTCCAGCATGACAATGACCCCAAACACACTGCCTGGGCAACTAAGGAGTGGCTCCGTAAGAAGCACTTCAAGTTCCTGGATTGGCCTAGCCAGTCTCCAGACCTCAACCCAATAGAAAATCTGTGGAGGGAGTTTAAAGTCCGTATTGCCCGGTGACATCCCCAAAACATGACACATCTAAAGAAGATCTGCATTGAAGAGTGGGCCAAAATACCTGCTGCAGTGTGTTCAAACCTGGTCAAGAACTAAAGGAAATGTTTGACCTCTGTAATTGCCAACCGAGGTTACTTTAGAAAGTATTGAGTTAAACTTTTTGATTGTCCAAAAAAATTTTTTTGCAAGAATTTACAAATAAATTGTTTAAAAATCATACAATGTGATTTACTGAATTTTTTGTTCTGATTCTGTCTCTCATAGTTGAAGTGTACCTATGATGGAAATTACAGTGCAACAACTTGCACAATTGGTCTCTGTCCAAATACTTTTTTGCCCCATTGTAGCTACCTATCTAATTTATATATATATATATATGTGTGTGTGTGTGGGGGTCGAGGGTGGCGGTGGGGACAGGTGGGCCCAGAGATGTCAGTGTACCAGGCCCCAATATTCCTGTTGCTGGCCCTGGTGCTATCTCTAAATCAAAATACACATAAAGGTTTGAAAAAAGTAGGTAATCAATAATGGTATGCACTCATTAGACCTTGTAATAATTTTGGAATGTATTAATACCTAACTATTATTTAGTATGATTCTATAAAACCATGGAATGTATATATAATTCTTGAAGCCAGTGAAAAGGGTAAAAGAAAAAGTGATAGAAGAATAAAATAAGTGTTTAACATAAAGGCAAGTACACTTGCTTAATTGTCTTATTTTTGTGGTTAAGTAAATGAATGTTGTATATATGCTGTCACACCTGAGGGTTGATGTTGGCTGGGTCAGGCAAGGAAGGCTGAAGTGGAGACATAGAAACTTCTGGAGATGGCGAGTACAGATATGGAACAACTTTATTAGACTGGAAGTTTAATTGGAACTGTAGTTGCAGTCGATGATAAAGAATCTATGATGCAGGATCGGATTGTAACCGATATTGTAGAATCAATTATGTAGAATCGGTGATGTAGAATTGATGATGCAGGATCAGATTGAGACCGATATTGGGAGACAATTGGATTGGGACCGATGGTAATAGATGTCGACTGGAACCGTTGGAAACAGGTATCAGCTGGAACTGATGTTATCAGGTATCTGCTGGAACCAATGGTAATACTAGAAGCAAGTCCTTTATACCACTTTTATACCTAAATTCAGGGTCTGACCCAGAGGTTGGAACAGGGTTCCAAACCAGATCAGACCCGGTATTTATCTGGAGTTTACCCAGGATATTCCCAAATCAGCGCCATTCACACCGGAGCCAGGTCTGCAGTGACATGGCTCTTCTGTCATGGAGATGACATCATCTCCAAGCACCACTGAAGCCGGCCAATCAGTCATCATGCAGCATGCTCCAGGTCATCATGACCTGGATTGCGCCATTTACACTGCAGGATTTCACGGGTCATTCCCGTGTTAAACCCTGCAAGTTACCTGGGTTGGATTGCCAGGTCACTCAGCCTGGGAATCAAACCCTTCCCTTTTTACACCAAGGAGCTACCTGGGCTAACCCTGCAATAATATTAGCTAGATCAGACTGAAACACTGGGAATGATGGAGACTTGCATTCACCAGAATGGAACTGGATTTGGATGGACAGGGACCATAAAGATACAGAGTACCTGAGAGCTCAGCGCAGAGCTGTAACTTCAGCAGAAGTGACATTGTACTCCCAATGTGGGCCAGTCAGGAAATTTAATTTATAGGACTGAGTCTCAAGGGATTGGATGCTGCAATCAACTGGTCTGGGTGCAGCACTCAGAGTGGTGGAGGAGAGTCAGATGACTGAGTCCAACATGGGCATGTAGCCTACCCTCCAACATGACTCATTCCATTAGGAAGAAAAATACTCTGCTCCTGGACTTCCCACCTAATTTATGATTGCAACCACCTGTGTTGAACCAGGTAATTGAGGAGACAGGTGTTTCACCACAGGTGGCTGCAATCATACATTAGGTGGGAAGTCCAGGAGCAGAGTATTTTGTACCTAATGGATTGCACACACTGTTTTGATCAGGACTCTGCAGATTTCAGGGACAGAAGGAAACTCAAGTTAATAATCAGCCTACATGTTAAGCCAACTTCCCAAGCAAATCAGAATATCCTGATCCACAGAACAAGTGGCAGAGGTAAAGGTGGCCATACATCTGCGATGGATCGCTGCGATGCATGGCTGTGATCGGAAATTTCCGATTGCCATTGGAAATTTCCGATCGCCCACCATCAATGTTCTGCGATCCGTCGCCGGATTGCAGATATTTGACATGTTAAATGTCCGCAATTTGACAATTGCGATCATTTTTTGATCGCGATCGTCAAATCTCCGAAATCTGACATTTTGGATTTCTGTGATCCTGCGATGCCGGGTTGCAGCATCGCTGAATCACGGCAATCCATCTCTCATGTATGGGGCCCATAAGACATGAGACAACTAATAACAAATAGTCAGGATCGTGATATATGATAATGCACAGTACAATGGTTATCACGATTATACACTGTTGTTTTTGGGAAATATGAATTTCATTTTGACATTGACTTGTTTAAACTTGAGTGATGGTAAAAGGATTTTTACACTTTGATTTACATTTCATGTATTAGTTTGTATATACCCTACGGCAACCTTTTATACATACAATGTTTTATTTCTTATTTCCTTTTCTAACGTGTTTATATAATCATGCAACAATGTTTATTTTCATGGACTAGGACACTATATATTCTATACATTCTATACTCTCTGTATTAGATACAATTATGTTCATAAATCAAGTTTGTATAGTATCCCAGGGAGGTGAAAATAAATGACTCTGCATGATTATGTAAAGAATTAACTGACAATTGCATATAAAAGTTAAAAATACAAAACAACGTACTAGTAAAAGGTCATGCACAAAGCAATAAATTAAAATCTTTTTAAAGTTGAAATGTTATAAGCACAGTGACAATAGGTACTTTTTTATACTTGTCCTTTAAGAGAAAAAATATGTACTGGTTAATTCCCAAGCATTAACCTTTCCATATATACAGAGAGGTCCATACAGGATAGAAATGATCGAGTTGTGTATATCATAATATTCAAATCAAAAAAATCATTGGATGACCTAAAAATGATAAATCTATAATCTATTACCCACTAATAAAGTCACTTGAGTCTAACTTATGACCTTTGGATAATATTGTTAATTAGCAGTTTCAGCCCATGTCATGTAGATGTTCCTCAGTTATTGCAAATTCACCATTATACATATATACAGTATCTGAGTGCAAATGGTGCAGTGCACATGTTCCTTTGAGTCACCCAGAACAGATTCCTCACATTTACAGAGCTACATGTAGTACCATCTTTCTGGCAATGTCTTCAGAAATACTGTGCCATTGCATTACAGCATAATACCAATATACAGTATGACTAAATTCTCGACAGCCTGGGAAAGAAAATTAGCCACAAAAAATAACCTTAGCTGCAGTATGTGCTGTGAGAATAGTGAGGTGTTTAGTAAAGAAATATTGCAAGTGGTTTTCTGAAATTACATGCTGGTTTAAGGATAAATTACTAAAGCAGAAGAGAATGTGAGTGGGGCAGGAGTTTGGTGACCTCTACATCTAGAATTTTCATTATATCCTCAAACAAATATACCCCTACAGGTCCTTCATGTTCAGAATACAGACAGATCCATCCTAAGTTCAACATGGTGAGTACACACAACACTGTTTCAATGCAAGAATGTTTGAAAAGTTTCACATTTTATAAATACAATGTACTGAAAATGATAATATCTACCTGAGTATTATAAGTAAATGAAAATGCCATAAGCAATCATGCCCATTACTAGCATTGTATGATAGGAGCAACTGGAAAGGCTGCAAAACTAAATTTGGAGCAGGAATTTATTTTTTGCATATTTATCTATAAATTTGGTCTTGAAAGGCACAAAATGTTCTTCTTGCAAGATGTGATCCTACATGTTTAAATTTTGTAATATGGATAAAAAAAAATCCTGCATAAACAAATCTATATACTGTAGTCCAATGCATACATTCACAGGGTCTTCTCAAAGAATTGTCTCCAGTTGTCACCTTCCAGCAAAAGATGATGATGGAGAGGCTACAAGTGGGTCTCCCTAAAATTAAGAAAAGTAATTATCAATAATATCTTGTACTTAACTCACCAGTAAGCACCCAAAAATAATGTATAAGCAGTAGCATACTTGCAGATTTTTGTGATCTCCCATCTTTGAAATCCTCCAAGTGCAAATGCAGGTACACCAGGGCATGTGTCATCATGGTCAGGACCTCTAATGTGCAATACCATGATTGGTTTCTGTATTTAGTGGGGGTTGGCACCTATAATGAATAGAATTGCCCTGAATTCCCTAGTGAAAAAAAGTTGAAATTAAATGACCATGCATGACAGTAGGCATGTAATGGTAATGAAATTATTGTACAAAATTCTAAAACCTACACACAGGGCTGGCCCAAAGTCAATATTTTTAGGTAAGTGAATAATTTTTTTTGCACCGCCAGGGGTACTCTGGAGCATGCTGATGGTGCGTGCCCAACAAAAATTATGGGATGTGGTTTTGTGAGAAAACCCGTGTATATATATATATATATATATATATATATATATATATATATTTGTGTGTATATATATATATATATATATATATATACATTTCCTTTGAAAAAAAGAGTGCACTCAACAGGGACTTTTTAATTTAAAATTCAATCACAGCATAGTAGTTGACATTTCAGCCACAGACTGCTGGCCTTTGTCAAGACATAACCCTTGTGTATTGCAAATAGCTTTATACCTGAATCCAGTTACATGGTGTCCCAGCATGCACCAGGGGTTGAAAAAATGTACACAGCCAATAATATAGCATTAAGTAAAAATCTACATCATGTTATTGCAGGATAATGAGAAAAAATTCTAAAGCATACAAGTTCCACCGTAAAAACATTCTCTGCAGCACTTCCAGTCCAGGGTACTTGAAACTGGAAGTGACATCAGAATATAATCGGGACTAAATGAACATCACAAAAAGAATTGGAGGAGCAAAACAAAACAGAGCTAGTGGTGGGTGCTCATAGGGAAGGCACCATCCAAGTAAATTAATTTGATCGGTGCCAATAATGACTGTAATTCCAAAACAGGAAGTGATGTAAATACCAGGCTTCCGGTTTGAGCCCCAGCTGGACCGTAAACCAAAAGTCACCCATCACAATACATAACAAAACATAGGGACCAAGATGGTTATGATTGACAAACATATAAAAAAAAATGTCAAAGGTCATTAAACCAATGGGTAAGGGATTTTGAAAAGAATATGTAGCAATCACTACTGCCAATAATCAATCTATCTGGGATATATCCCAGGAGGTCAATTAACCAATGGTGGCCCACCCAAAAAATTATTTTTGTATTTACAATGGTGCTGCCATGGAACAGCAAGAACAGAGAGTTAGGATACAGCTGAAACAGAAATGTGACCAAAAGAGAAGAATAAAGAAGATAAAAACAAGACATTGTTAAAAAGAAGCCATATAAGACATACATAGCTCAGGCATCAGGCAACACATATAATAGCCAAAACAACTTAGTATAATGTATTAACCATGGGGCACCAGCACCATCCAAAAAACATTTTTAATACTGAAAAAAAAATCTAACAGAAAAATTCAGCCCTTGCCTCCAGTTTCAATAGAGCAAGCCCATGATCACCTCCCCTCTTTGATATGGGCACCCAATCAATGATCATGTAGCGGCACCATTGTAAGTAAAATTTTTTTTTTGGGGGGGTGTGACCATTGTCCTCCTGGGAAATATCCCAGATTGATTGGATATTGGCAGTAGCGATTGTTAAAATTTATTTTCAAAACAACTTATTGGTTTATTGATCCTATTGCAATTTTTTATGTTTGTCAGTAATAACTTTCTTGGTCCCTATGTTTTGTTATAAATTGTGATGGGTGACTTAGAGTTTGCGTTCGAGCTGGAGCGCAAACCAAAAGCCCGGTGTTTACATCACTTCCTGTTGGTGGTCAGTCTATCTTTTTGAGTAAAAAAGACGGAAACCATCGTTGCTTGGAATGTATGACATGCAACTATTTAATCCCTGGAGATAAATTCACACATCCATATACAGGTAAAGTCTATTCAATTAAGAGATCACTGACATGTACCTCGAAATTCGTTGTGTACCTTCTGTCTTGCCCTTGTGGTTTTCACTATATTGGCAAGACAGAAAGGCAATTTAAAGAATGAATGGCCCAGCATAGGGCGGCTATTAGAGCAGCCCTTGTGTCATGTACAAGTGATCAAGCGGTCTCTAGGCACTTTGCACAGGCAAAGCATAACATGGCCATGCTTAGATATAGAATGACTTACCAAGTGCCATTTCGAATTAGACGTGGAGAAAGAGCTAAACAGCTGCTACAAATGGAGGCTAAATGGATGTACATCTTGGATACAGTTAATCCCAAAGGATTAAATGAGTCACTAGTGTTAAGATGTTTTCTGTGAATTCTACTATTTCTGTCTATGCTATCCTGTAGGTACTTTAGTCACAGTACAACATAGATTTTCTGTGAACTTTTTGAATGAGGTTGCCTAATGACTCAGTTGTCAGGTGTTTTGAAATGATCCCCTTTTTCTTTCTTGTCAGCAGAGCATTCTCTCAACCTGTCACTGTGCATTAGATGTTCTTATGTACTCTGGTTCTGCAGGATATATCTGTGTATTTTGAGCATGTTATATTATCTGATGTTGTGGTATACTTAATAATTTACAAATTTTACACTGTGCACACATATTAGCTTTATCTTTTTATATCTCTCTATTTATTCTCATCCTTTTGTTGGATTATCTTTTGTATATTATATTCATGTCAATATTATTTTTGTCTACACTCTCTTTGTTTATGTTTTTAACTGTATGTATAGTTGGGTACTTATTAACACCACATGTGCATATTAATAATATTTGCGCTATACTATTCTGTTAACACATTATGCTATACTGAATATAATTCATATGTTGAGTATGCACACTATATTCACATTTTGATTTGATGTAAAATTTATTTTTTTGTCTGTAGCTCTCTGCATTGTTTACTGTTGATTGACAATGGTCATGTGGTTCACAGTCTCTGGTCAGATATGGCCTATTTGATTTACATCACTGCACTGTGCATTGCATTTGTGCTGACATTTTAAGTGATTGCAGCTGTGGGACTGTGTCTGACGTGAGGTTGTTTAACAACTACTTATAAGTATTTAAGCTTGTTTGTATCACAGTTTGCACTGATGTCTGTCCTGCTGACGGGGTAGCAGACCCCGAAATGTCGATGTATTAAAGACACTGGTTTATCTTCTCAAGTCTTGGAGTGATGCCTCTTGTTTGTACTATATATATATATATATATATATATATATATATAACTGTATATATATATATATACATGTATACATACATATTTGAATAAATAACATATACAATAAAAAAATGCATGTTATAAAAACCATTTGACTTCAAATTCATGAATAAGCCACGTGGGCTTTAAGATATTCAGGTAATATATACATTGCATCTCTTTTTGGGCTAGGCGAACATCTCTGTTATTGGTTCTCCAATTTTCCTTTACTAGAGATATACCACAAAAACTTTTTATACCTTTCAGTGACCCATTATCCTTTTCCTTGAAATGGGCCAAAAAGGGGTGGCTTTCGAAACCATTTAATATATTTCTTGCATGTTCGCCACTACTTATTTTAAGTTTTCTTTTTGTTTTCACAACATATTTTTTGTTGCATTTACACTTATGCATATATGGCATACCTTGAATTACATGTAATGAAGTGACTAATTTTAAAAATCCTATTATGAGTTTTAAATTCTGTACTCTCACTGGGACAAGCTTTACAAAGTTTACAATCTCCACATTGATAAAAACCTTTATTTCTTGGTAGTAACCTATTGGCTTCCATTGGTAATGCACTTGAAACCACAGTATCCTTGATTAGGGGGGCTCGCCTATAGATGAATTTGGTTTGTTTTGGAAGGATCTCCGCTAGAACTTCATTTTTTAATAATAATATCCAGTTATTCTTAATTATCGTTTCAACCCTTTTAGAATGGGTATTAAATCTGGTACAAAATGAGAGGTCCTTTTTTATTTCCCTCCAATAACACCATTCTGTCTATTTTTTCTACTTCCGCTCTAGTGTTTTAAAAAAAAAATCATCACTCTATCCGTTCTGTAGGAATTTCTCCACCATTTCATTGACTTGATTCTTAAATGTGGTTTCTTCTGAACAATTTATTTGTACTCGCAGTAACTGTCCTTTAGGCACCCCATTTAACCACTGCGGAAAGTGATTACTTTGCCTCTGAATATAAGTATTTGAGTCTGTGGGTTTATTGTAGTTATATGGTACAAGAGTCCCATTTTTCTTCAATTGATAAGTCCAAAAAATTAACTGCCTCACAACTTATAGTGAAAGTAAGATTGATATTCAGATTGTTTCTATTTAAATAATCACAAAAATTATTTATAACTGCTCTTTCCCCCTTCCAAATTAATAGGATATCATCTACAGTATATCACCACCATTACACCAGGTTCGTGCTCCAGCCATGTTCAGTCCAAACATGGAACTCCTCCCAACTGGTCATAAATATGTTCACATAACTGGGTGCGAACCTGGTGCCCATTGCGGTGCCGACATCCTGTTGATAAAACTTCCCATCAAAATTACAATTATTATTATTGAGAATAAACATTATTCCCTGTAAAAGAAACTGGGTTAATAAAATATTGTATTCCACTTTCTCTAAGGTAGTCTTAATAGCCTCAATACCGCCATTATGTGAAATGATAGTGTACAATGATGACATGTCAGCTGTAACTAATATCATGTCATCATCCCATTTTACTATGTTCAGCTTGTTCAACATGTCTTTTGTGCCCCATTAAATGTGATCTCTCTTTCAATACTAATGGCTGTAAATAATGCTCGATATATGCTGACAAATTAGCTGTGATCGCATTAGTCCCTGACACAATGGGACGTCCGGGGGGCTTCATAGTACACTTTTGGAAAAAACTACAGAACTGGTACCAAATAATCTTCATTAATGAGAAATTCAGATATTTATTTGGTTATGGAACCCTGCTCTAAATATTTCTGAACATACAACTTAAATGACTGTAGTATCTTATTAGAGGGATCAGATTTCAATTTCTTATATGTATTGCCATCTAGAAGCTGTCTTAAACCCTCATAGATGTAATCAGTCTTATTTAAAATCACCCTCCCCCCTTTTTTCATCATGTTTATAATAAATTGATCATTATCATGTAATGTTTTCATTGCGATATTTTCTTGAGCAGATAAATTATTCATATATCTCTTTTTTTCGCAATTGACATCTTCAATATCTTTCATGAAACACTTATAAAATGAATCAACAAAACAGCCTTTGACATGGAAGGGGTTGAATGTAGATTTCCTTTTAAATTGATTAGAGGGTATCTCACTAGACCCTCCTGCACATTTAAACCAATAAACTTTTTTAATGATAATTTCTGTATGAACCATTGAGGATCAATAAAAAAGATCAAAATAATTAATACCATAGGCTGGAGCAAACTTCAAACCTCTTGCAAGAACTGAGGTTTCAATGTCATTAAATACTTAATTGCTGAGGTTAAAAATTTTAACAAAGCCTTTCTCCTTCAAACCTGAGTCCATATCCTCAGAATTGATGTTTAAACCTCCCTTAATGCTTACTTAACTCCTTTACTTTTTGGGATGGCATAACTCAGGGCAGGGGGCAAATTTAGACTTTGGGTTTGTTTTATTAGGTAGCTATTGTTCCAGGGTAGAACCTTTTGGGGTTGAGGTAATTGAGAAAGTTACAGTTTTTAAACTTTTACATCACAATTGTGCCATTATAGAGATAGGAAGATTCAATTCCTTGCGCAGCCTCAGTAGGTGCCTTCAGCAGGTGTACTCACTGTGGCTTCCCTTGGGTGCAGCAAGATAGCTGTCCTCTGTGGGTGGTAGTGGGGGCCGGGATGGGGGGAAGGAAGCCGGTGTTTGCTGTGGCCAGGACCCAGGAGGAGGTAGCGAGCATTAGCGGCAGCTGAAACATGGGGTAGAAAGCAGGTGGCAGTGCGGCCATTAGTGGGCTAGGCGGGGAGACCGGTAGGCAGTAGGACTCAGGGGAGGTAGCCAGTGTCAGTGGCAGATGCAGGCTCGAGAATCCTGCATCTGTCTGTAAAAAAAATGGAACATCTAAAAAACAAACAAAAAAAAATGGCGTAGCACCCCCCCAAAAGAGCAACCAGCACTGGGCAGTGACCCAGTGCTGGTTGTGCAAAATATGGAGGACAAATGACATAGGGGTCCCCAGTATTAAGCACAACCAGCACCAGGCTAATCAGAAACAGTCCTGAATGCCAAAATGTAGAAGACAAATGATGTAGGGGTCCCCTGTATTCAGCACAACCAGTACTGGGCTGTGATTCGGTACTGTTTCTGGAAATAGTGAGAAAAAAATGAGTAGGGCTCCCCTGTAGTTTCCAGAACTAGCACCAGACATTTTCTAGTGGGGGGTACTGATGCCACAGCCAGTGTATTTCTTTCACCAGGCCCCCCAGCTCAGGCCGGGGATCCCTGGGGAGGTGGGGAGCCCCCAATAAAGGGTTCTTCCTCCCAAGGGCACCACAGACTTAGGCTGATAGCCTGGGGCTATCCACAGCACCCCTGAGGCAGTGGGTGCCAGGTTGATAGTGAAATGTGGTGTAAAAAATAGAAGTTGAATATTGTATTTTGCTGTGGAACTACAGGTCCCAGCAAGCCTCCCCTGCCTGCTGGTACTTGGAAACCCACAAGTACCACCATGTGTGGCACTACAGGCTTTCTGGTACCTGTAGTTCTACAGCAAAATAAATATTTAAATAAACACAGGACACACACACCATACAAAATAAAAGTTAATTAAAGATCCATGCACACACACATGTACACACACATGCACACACACATCTACACATACTCACCTATGTCTCCCTATAGCCATCGATTCCCTTCTCCAGTATATTATCCATAGGGTACCTGTCAAAAAATATTCATACTCACCATCTCCTTTGCATGGATTGGTCCTCTTCAGTCCAAAGTAGGCAATCCCCAGTCTTGGCAAAACAATAACACCAAAGATGTGACCCAAGGACATTAGTACTCTCCTACAAGGACAGTGCTATGCAAATGAGAGCTTAGCAGCAGGATTTCACTATGGAAACACCGCCGCTGAGTGCTCATTGGCTGAGAGAGGCGAGCCTGCCGCCTCTCAGCCAATGAACGGCATTGACTCCAATGGTGAGAACCACCAATGCCCATTTACAAAATGGCATGCGTGGCCTCACCATTGGAGTCAATGCCTCACCGCCAGTTTTGAAATTCAAAGATGGCCACCACAAGCCGATCACAGCTTGCGATGTCATCACCCCGCCCCCTCAGCTCACTTATATAAAGCCAGAATGAGGCGTTATCTGGCCAGTCTGTCGGCTGGGCAGCAGGAGAGAAGAACTGCCAAACAAAGAAAACGTCGCGGAAGTACAGGATTATTATTATTATTATTATCCTTTATTTATATGGTGCCACAAGGGTTCCGCAGCACCTTACATAGTACATAAACATAGTGCACAAACATAGTGCATAAACATAGTACATAAACAGTTGAGCAGAACAAAAAAACAGTGTCATACAGTTTAAGACACTACAAGACAAGTACATGGTATATAAACACTGCTGCAACAGAAGCAGGATGGCAAAAGTCACGGGTTAGGTGCTTTTGAGTATAGAGCAGATAATATAAGTAAAGAAAGGATAAGCACAAGAGGAAAGAGAGCCCTGCTCGTGAGAGCTTACATTCGAGAGGGGATGGGCAAACAGACAGGGGTGACACAGATGGGGTAGACAGTGAGTATGGGACATAGGGTTAGGATGACATATGGCTGGAGTCCTATTTTACAGTAGGTGTGGAAGTCATTTGAATTAGGATTTACACCACTGACATTCTACTTTAAGAGGCAGTTTTTGTAAGTGTCTGTGGAAAGCCATGGCTCTTATATCAGTTTACGTGAAGTCTGATGGGTAGCTGAAGCCACTTCATGAAGGGCTATTTAGAGAGTTTGGATAACGTGTGAACCAGCAGTCTCAGGTAAATGTAGAAATTGGTGAAAGTAGTTATTGTTGTAACCCACCTTCAGTGTGCAGTGTGGTACATAGGTGCTTTTGGAGTGATACACCTCCTATTGCCTCAGGCTAGCTCTCCAGGGTGTGGGCAATACCTGAGAAGGGGGTCCCTGACCATGCATGGATGGGTGGTGCCCTCCAGGTGAAGTCACAGTGGATGTCCTGGGGCAGACGGCAGACATGAAAAACAGCTTAAAAGCTTCTGCCTTCTAGGTGAAGTGCAGAACAACAAAATAATAAAACAATCGGTGTCTTTTTTTAAATTTTTTATATTTCTTTTAAAGGGGTACTATAGGTACCAGCGAGCCATTACTACCCCACTTGTTTGTACTTGTGTTTCTCCAAGTACCAGCATGTGGGAGAGGCTTGCTGGGACCTGTACTTCTACTGCAAAAGACAATTTTATACTTCTAATTTTTTACACCACATAACACTATCAACCCGGCAACCACGGCACCTGGGCTGCTGGGGATAGCCCCAGGCTATCAGCATAGGCCTAAGGTGGTCTGGAGAGGGGGACCCCTTTATTCGGGGGTCAACAAACTCCCCAGGATTCCCCGGCCTGGGCAGACTAGCGGTCAGGATTGATGCTTCGGCTAGGGGGTGCGGTAAAAGGGCTCCCCTGGCTTTGGCATTAGCCCCTATAGAAAAAGTCTGGTGCTGGTTCTGGAAAAAACAGGGGAATCCTACAAATTTTTTCCCCTGTATTTCCAGAACCAGGATTGGCTCTGAGCCCAGTGCCGGTTGTACAGAATACAAGGGACCCCTGTCACGGCCAGGGTATTTCAGCATGGCGCTAGGCGAGTGTTACCTGTGAGGTCACTGTGGCACGGGCTGTCTGGTGGCGGAGCTGGTGTCTGGCGGGGGGCTTTGGCTGCGCGCGATGTTGTGCAGGCCTGTTGTCACTCTGCTCTGGTAAGGCCTGGCGGTGTCTCCATTCCATTTGGCATGGGTGCCGCCATCTTGCCTTCTGGCCATGTGATGCGGCTGGCCAATCCTGGTGAGTCACATGTTCCCTCCGGCCAGTAACAGCACAGCATGGGGTATTTAGGAAGGGTCAGTGCCTTTCTTCTTTGCCAGTGCAATGTGTATCTCAGCCTAGCTGAGAGGGAGTTCTCTGTGCTTATCCTGTTCCTGTGTATTCACTGTCTGCCAGTCTGCCTGTCAGCTCCTAGCTCCCACTGGACTACCCCGCTTCCTCCATCACCCTTGCCCATACCTGAGTGCCTGAGCCTGCTGACATCCTGTGCTTCAGTTCACTACCTGCATACCTGGCTTGATTATTTTCAGTTTCACTACCTGCACACCTGGACAGCTCTAATTGTTTCTACTTGGACATTAACCCTTTTACTCCCACCACAGAACTCTTGTGCACATTTATATATTCCTGGACTTTTATTTACTGCCACATTATATGTCTACTCAAGCACTTATTAAAAATCCTAGTTTTATTTTAAAATCTGCTTCTGTGATCGCTCCTGCTACCACCCCAGGTCCACAAACAACCCAGAACATAACATCCCCATATTTTGGCAGCAAGGACTGGTTCTGTAAAGACAGGTGCTGGTTGTGCTTAATACGGGGGACCCCTATTTAATTTGTCCTCCGTATTTTCACAACCAGGACCGGTGGTGAAAAGCCTGGGGCTGGTTGTATTTGAGGGGGGTGGTGGTGATGTCACTTATTTATTTTTATTTTACTCAAATTTTAACACAGATCCATAGATGGATCTCACTGATTCATCCATGCATCCTTGTCTTATTTTCTCAGATGCATGCCCAGCTCCAGTATGTACCTCTGGCACCTGCTGATGCCCCTCTGCACTTCTGCCACTGGTCCTCATGCCACTGCCCCACACTTCTGTAGTCTGCTTCCATAGCCATCTCTCCCTGTGCATCATCCCCAAAACACCTCTTGTGTGCCAGCCTTCCTCCACCTGTGCTAATGTACCATTTTGTTGCTTTTCTCCCATGCAGGTGGCCCAGTTTGCTCCTACAAACTCTATTGTCAATAAATCTTAAAAATCAATGAAATTCCATAGACAAAAAACTTATGGTTTCACATTTCCCATTAAGGCTTCATAGACATGATCTGAAATTTCACAAAACCTATTGAATTTCTACCACTCAAACTTCAAAAAGCAATGAAATTATGATCATTAAGGCTGACACCTTAATGGACATTTTCCTTGTGTAATACATATATGGTATACCATGACACCATGTGGTTAATTGCAGATTCAGCACTCTCACAGAGTGAGATTGATGTCACTCACAAAATGGTAGAGCTGCTAATTCACAGAATTGTGTGCTCATTGGAATACACACATGCAGTCTATGCAACTGAGGTCTGAGCTGAACATAGAGCTGCGCAGATGGGATAAGAGTATGGTGGAAGGGGGGAGAAGGCAGAGCGGTGTGGATGGGGAAGAGAGGAAGGTATGAAGAGGGGAAGATTAAGCAGTAAAGATTGGGGAAAGCCAAAGTGATGCAAATTGGTGAAAAACAGTGGTACACATGGGGGGGACAGAGTGGCATGGTTTGGGGGAAAAGAATGACATGAATGGGGGTACAGAGTGGCATGGATGTGGGAAAACAGAGCAGCACAGATGGGTAAAGATAGTTTGGTGTGAATGAGGAATACAGACTAGCACAATGGGAGAACACACAATAGTAGGGCTTGGGGAAGACATATTGTGCAGATGGGTGGGAAAACAGAGTGGTGCCAGTGGGAGGGGAAAGACAGAGTGGCATGGTTGGGGGGGACAGAGTGGTGCAGATGGAGGAAGAAAGAATGGCAGAAATGAGGGGAAGACAGTGATGTGGCTGGGGCCAAGACAGTGGTGCAGATGGAAGGAAACACGGTGGCATGGATGCAGGAAGACAGTGTGGTGCACATGAGGAAAGACCTTCTGGTGTGGATGAGGGCATGCATACTAGCACAGTTGGGAGAACACACAGTTGTAGGGATTGGGGAAGTTATAGCAGCATGGAGGCGAAGATAGTGTAGATGCATAGACAGAGTATGATGGTTTTAGCAATTAGGGAGCTGAATGTGTACAATGAATGAAATGGATATATTGATTGAAAAGGATGTTGGAACCCAATGGGATTATTGAGGTGACTGAATGGGAAGATTGTGGTCACTGAATGAGATGTGTGTGCCACATAACTTCTCAGACCTCAGTTGCATAGACTGCATGTGTGTATTCCAATGAGCACACAAATCTGAATTAGCAGCTCCAGCATTTTGTGAGTGGCAGAAATCTCACTCTGTGAGAGTGCTGAATCTGCAGTTAACCACATGGTGTCATGGCAAACCATATCTGTATTATGCAACAAACACGTCCATTAAGGCGTCAGCCTTAGTGATCATAATTTCATTGCTTTTTGAAGTTTGAGTGGCAAAAATTCACTAGGTTTTGTGAAATTTCAGATCATGTCTAAGAAGCCTTAATATGACATGTGAAAATGTAAGGTTTTGTCTATGGAAAATATAATATGGTTATATAGGAGGCATTGCATCCTGACTATACCTCTTGGGTTGCAATAAATATACAGAACATATAACTATATGAGATAAGGTTCCGTCCAAAGTACACAAAGTCTGGCATCCAGTGAGACTCTGGAGGATCTGGACTGATGGGAACACCTTCTTGCAGCAAGTCGGAGCTAGACATGGCCACATAATATATGTATTTCTTGATTATTTCTGAGGTCTCTTTAGCTCACTGGCCAGTGAAGTCTGCCTGGTCATGACCAAGTGGAGAGGACACACTCTGAGTCTGTCTCTCCATTCTATATCATACTGGCCATGCCGGATGAGAAATATATGGTGCCTGGCCCAGGACTTAAACTTCTTCAGTTGCCACTTCACGTCCTAGTTACATTCCCAGCAGCCAGTGTAGGCAGGTGCACAGGAGCCAGCAGTGGATGTATTGTAATCATCCCCAAACTTCCTCACAGTGGCAAGAAGTGATCACTCTGTGGAGAGAGACATCTTCTTGAACTGTACCACTCCCAGGCGATGTTGGCTGTGGCTGGGTCAGGGTGCTATCCTCTATATAATGCCCTATTTGGCTGCATAATCAGTGTATCGGTAGAACCAGCCCTGTCTACACAAGTGATTCTCTTTATAGTTGTATCACACCTCCAATACCCTGCACCTGAAATGCCTTTGCCAGAGCCAGAACCAGATAAATAAGTAGTGTTAGAATTTCTTGAGATGCTGGACGTCATGCCACCCCTGACCCCACAGGTGCTATACATCCATAATATGCACTTTACAAATGTAAGTTAAACAGGACCATCATACACAGATGTTCAACATTTTGAAACAAAATTGTAAAGTTTGCAAAAATAGGTTGCATATTATGTCTGCATACAAAAAACATATAGCAAATTCATTGAAGTGTATTTACTTTTGTCTGCTAGAACTGACAGTCAGAAAGTGTATACTATTACTGGACAGTGAGAGTAGAGTAGATGATAAGGTTACTGTTTACCTGGTCCCTGACTTGTCTGGCTAGTCTGGTGGAGGCATTGGCTAGCCATGGAGGTGGTGTATTTATTCACAGTGGATCTTTTTTTGATCTGGCTTGGCCACATCCCCATATCAGATATTTTGGTGGCCCTGAATAATAGTTTCCACCTCGCAGGGAAAGTGTACAGCTTCAAAGGACCCCAACCATGACTCTCTGTCTTTCACATGAGTGTGCCAGCCTCTCTGCCACTACTCACATTGTGCCTGCCTCTCAGCCCATTCACAGTCTGTGCCAGCATCTCAGCTGATACCTTATCTATGTCAGCCTCTTTATCTTGCCATGTCTGTGGCAGAAGTTTTGCCCATTCCCATTATGTTTCAACTTCATTATCCATCGCAAGCCTGTGCAAGCCTTTATGCCCATCCCAAGTGTTTGCCTGCCTCTTTCCACTACCTCAGTCTGCAGCAGCCTCTCTTCCCTAGTCATACAGTATTTGCTCCAGCCTCTCTTCCTGTCTCCAGTCTCTGCCTGCCTCTCTGTACTGGCCTTGACTGTAGTAGCCTCTATGTACTCCCTTGCACAGCAGTTTTTATCTTTCCTTTGTTTTCATCAGCTTTTCTGCACTTTCTCTGTCTATGCAAGCCTTTATGCACATCTGTCTTTGCCAGCCTCTCTGCTCTTACCCTATTATACAAATATCTCTTCCCTTCTCCTGTCTGCTGTAGTCTATATATCCTCTTTGTCTCACCTCTGTGTCATCCTATCTGCCCTTGACCTCTTTGCATGAGCCACTATCCCTCCACTTATCTATAGCCAACATTTCACAAGTAGTGCATTAATGTCTCCCTATGTGTTACTTCTGTTCTACACTTTATATATGTGCATCTATGTCTCCTACTTGTTTGTTTCTTTATTTTGATTTATTTTGTGTCTGTTTCCCAATTTGTCTTTCTTTGTACACCCCTATGCATTTCTGCATTGTGTGTCTGCCCGTTTTCCTTCCTTTTGTGTGTGTTTGTGTCTCATTACCTCTTTTGTTCTATCTTCCCATCATCTTCTGCTATTTTCCTCCACCACCCACTTCAACCCTGTGCTCCTCAAACCTTCACTTGCCTCTTCTTCTTTCATTTCACCATATTTCATCACTTACCTTTCCTCTGCAGAAGTCAGTGGAATTCATGTGGTGGCTGATCAGAAAAGACATTGACAAACGTAGGCAACCAAGTCCAACAATACATAACTGAACCTTGGCAGGTAAACACAGTCTTCTAATTGTAATAGTAGATGATGGATTCTGTTCATTAAGCTCAAACCCCAATAACTAAAGTCTATTTGACACTTCTAGTCAGAGTTTTACATGCATTTAGTTGAAGATTTATCAAAGCACAGAAAGACCTACAGTATTATTACTGGTGATTAAGATCATATTATAGCCTTCATTAAAATATATAATATTCCAATATATTGGTGCAGACCCCCATGTTTTGGCTTGGGGTCTAAATATTCATTGTGTTTTGGTTTTGGCAAAACCACCATCAATTGTTTTGGCTTTAGAACTGAATTTCTTTAAAAAATATATAAAAACATGTACATATGTGTACTCACTTGTCTACCATCCATATGATATGTACTGTAGAGTAACTAGCTAATCGGATCTCATATGCACGCATCAAGGTGCTTTGTAATGTATTCAATCGCAGCACAGTGTACTGAGATGCCAAAGAGTATAATACTGGTTCCTGTCCACCAGATGTCCTTTTTAGTAGTTGACATTGCACATGCATTAAATCACTGCAGTAAAAAGCAATGATAGCTGGGCCACTTACCGACTATACTGTATAGTGTCAAAAGATCAGCTGCTTATGGAAGATGATGCTGTAAATTCTCAAATGTACAGTAAGGCACACCTCCATAGCAGCAGTGCACAGAGAGGCTTTCCTATATAAAAGTTACAAGTTAGACAGTGAATAGTCACACACGCAGTCTTTAATAGAATGAGATGTTCTCATTATGAGACTTGTACTCTGACATATCCTTCTTCAGCTTACAATACAGTATATTTTTGCTTGCAATAATGTTGCAGTCAGCTGCCTTATTCAAAGCATGAGCTTCTCATACTGCACAAGCCCTTATGACAGTGGTTCCCAAACTTTTTTGAATCACGGTGCTCTAGAGTATCATCATTTGTTCCACTGCTCCCCTGGGGCAAAAGTAACTTGGTCTTATATATCACACATACAGTAGGTTAAGTTATGTGGTGTTTATCCATGTATTTTTTGATTGGCAGTTGCCAGCACTGGTTTTGTCTATTACAGTGATTAAAAATAATTTTATTTGGTTCTGGACCACCAACCCGAGGTATCCCAGCAAGCACCCTGAGGCACCCTATGGTGCCACAGCACACAGTTTTGGAATCGCTGCCCTATGCAATAACAGTCACAATAATCTGGGCCATCAGATAGCTATGTGTGCAGCACCTGAATATTTGGCTTCTATAGCTAAGTTGTATGTTGAATGTATGTTGAGGTTTGCAGGATAGCGAGGTCTATTGAGGAGATATTGAGATCTTATATTTCAGATTTATCAGTATGGATTTTATAGTTAGAAAGCCGACCATAAGCATCCATTTACTCGAACAAGCTAGGAAGAGATTTCTGGGGATTAGTCAGAGTTAATATCACGTCATCTGGGTATAGTGCTATTTTATGATCTATATGCCAAACAGTGATGCTGGAGATAGAAGTATTGAGTCTAATTCTATTACCATTACTAGGGCAAACAAGAAGGGGAAAGGCGGCAACCCTGGCAAGTGCCATTTCCATTAGTAAATAGGTCAGAAAACAGTCCATTAACTAGCATATAAGCAGAAGGGTTATGATATAAAGATGTAGTACCTTATAGAATAAACCCTTAAACCCATATATTGAAATGTCTGATGAATGAAAGGCCAGGCAACCTTGTTGAAGGCCTTATCTCCATTGCTAGCCACCACTAGGGCTGGTAAAGACCATTGCTGTGGAATATAAATAAGGTTGGTAAAGCATCTTGTATTGTTTGCAGCTTGACTATTTGGGATTACACCTACTTGGTCTGGTTGAATAAAAAATGGCAACAATGGGTCAATCGGTTAGCAAGGATCTTAACGACTTATACTTTAAGATCAACATTTAGAAGGGATATTGGTCTATAGGATTTCATGCTCCAGTTTAGGGATAACAACTATATTAGCCCTGGTGGTGGCGTCTTTGAGCAAAATACCCTTAAACAATTAAACAGTAACCAAAGCATACTGTAGATAGGAGAGGGCCAGGAAACTTTTTATAGTACAGGGTTGTGAATCCATCAGGTCCTGGGGCCTTAGATCTATGAAGATGTTTAATTGCCTTGAAAATTTTCTCTTGAGTAATAGAGGAATTAAGAGCAGTTACGTGGGCTGTAGTAAGTTTAGGAATCTGTCAAGGAGGGAGAAGTTAGGGATATGGAGGGTAAATTATTTACAGATGCATAAAAGCTAATGAACTGCTTGGCCATTTCACATGAAATTGTAAATAGTGGAGCCATCTAAACATTTCAGGGCATGTATGCAATTATGAGTATGTTTGGCCCTCAATCTTTGAGATAATATATCTGCTTTGTTAGATTTCTCATAAAATCTCTGTTGTATCCATAAAAGCATTATTGCATTTATTTTGTCACAATATCTGTGACAATTGGCCTTTAATCGGCAGGATTTTTAAGTAGATACACCTTTTGGGATTGTGCTAATGGATCTGGATTAAAGAGGTAAGGTTAGATTCAAGAACCAAAATACTTGCAGTCTACACCTTTTTCTGTGCGACTGGTAAGCTAATGAGTAGCCCCCGTTTGGTAGCTTTATGAGATTTCCAGTGGGTAAAGGGAGTGACATCAGAAGTTGCATTAATCAAATAATAATCTGACAGTGCTCTGGTGAGGTCATGAACGTTGCATGGCTTTAGTAGCAAAGAATCATTTAGATGCCATTTGTGAGATGACGACAGAGTTTGTGGGACAGCTATTTCTAATTCTATAGCGGAAAGGTTTGACCAAGAAATAGGAAGGGTTGGAGCCCTGGGCAGGTTTTGTGTAGTCACTCTGTCAACAAAGAAATAGTCTATATGTGTGTAAATACAATGAGGTGGAGAGTAATGTGTTATAACACCTGACTATGGTGTCTCTTATATAGGGTAATTCTGAAATTGTTGAATTTGATATGGGACACCCCCTAGTATTTTTCCTTTTGGTATAAAAAAAACATATGCAAAGTTTGAGCTCCAAAAACATTTTTTGTTCTTTACTATGCCACAGAGCACAGAAAAAACAAAAGAAAGACAGACTCTTGTTTTGGGGCACTCTTGTAGTATAATATGACAATATTAAATATACTTTTATTAGATGTATAAGACATCAAAAGGATAAAGAAAACTTACATTAATCACATAAATTACATAGATATCAATGTAAAGTGAAATCAAATTATATTGAATTAATTAGGGCAGGGAATAGGATATATTTACATGAGAAAATAAAGGATTAATTAATCATGCATTCCTACCATAACTATATGTGGTCAAAATAGATATCTCCTAATCATTTCCTGATAATCCAAATTATGAGATGAAATGCTGAAAAATGATATGTATATCAGATCATGAAAATATCTTATTGGATCGTATAGTACAATATTTCCCTATTGTAATACTCAGTGAAATAAATTTCCCTGCAGGATGCACACATCAGGTATTTGCCTCAAAAAGACACATATTGTAACAATGTAAGGTAAACTGGTATAGTTTTTTCTTAACATTCTATTCTGGCAGAAAAGGGTTCCTGAAAATGATCATTCAGTATCAGGATGCAATATTTGCTACCATGTATCACATGTGTCTCAAAACATGATTTTATATTTATCAGACAATTTTTTCTGTATAAGTAACACTTCAATATAATTAGTATCTTACAAATGCCATGGAAAGCCGGCGAGCTAACATTTCACATCTCAGAACTTTTGTATAAAAAATTTGGGTATGCAATCGGGAAGCCGACTGCCTAAATACTGGCAGCCGGCTTCCCGACTGTCATATCCCGACAAGGGTGAAATGCTGGGCGTCTAGTTGTAGATGCCCGGCATTTCCCCGATGCCGGGAGACCAGTCGCCCGGCATTCCGATCGTAGTGATGCTGGGCGCTGCGAGCGGACAGCCGCAGGGGGTAGGGATAGGTTTAGGGCTCCCGGGGGGGACTTAGGGTTAGGAACCCCCTCGGGGGACTTAGGTTTAGGCAGCAGGGAAGGGGGTGGTTAGGGTTAGGCACTTAGAGGGGGGATTAGGGTTAGGCACTTGGGGGGAGGTTAGGGTTAGGCACCCCTAAGGAGGGTTAGGGTTAGGGGGGTTAGGTTAGACAATACTTACCTATCCAGCGCTGTCGGGCTTCCGCTGCCAGGATCTCTGCTGATGTCAGGCTGCCGCTGCTGGGAATCGAACCGCCGGCCATGCAGCCAGTGATATTTCATACCAATTCAGCTATTTGGGCATAAGAAACATCAGTTATAGTATGTAACACATCTGACACATATCGTGCCTAGTAATCACTCCAGTGTGCTTTTACCTATATATTCATTTTGCATACATAAAAATAGAAAATTTATGTAATATATTGGTGTTGTATGTATAGATAAGAGGGGCATTAAGTGTCCCCTTTCCTCTGCTGTTGGCAGTCTTCCTCTGGATAGGACTGTCAATGAGAGAGTAGAGGGACAATTCTCCCTTGAAAAATAGGTACAGCGGTCACTGGTAGTCTCTCTGGGGAGTAAGATTGTCTTTGATGCCGTGAAGCAGTGCAGGGACAAATGCACCCGAGACTCTTGTTTCCCACCTGTGCAGCCATGAGGCAATAGAAAGTATTACCTCAGTCGGCAATTACTGGAAGGAGTCCCGTATATCATCAGGACTGCAGGAGTGGAGTGAAGTAGTGACGCGCATTTCACCTACAACGAGGCTTGATCACACTCATGGGAGCACCACCAGCACCTTAACAAATTGATAACAACATTTATTTTGTGATACAGCATGTGCTTGGTTTTCATGATCCTTACTTGATAATTCATTCATACCCAATTTTTTTTTATGGAAAAACTCCTGTGCAGAATCATTCAAAGCATAGAATAGTTCTCAAAGTTTGAGCTCCATCAGACTACCACAACTTGTGCCTCAAAGGACTTGGAAATAAGACCATTTCGTTGAAATGCTATATATTATTTATTTGGATCACAATAACAAAATAATCATTTTTCATCAATTTATCCATGTTAAGTAATGTTCTGACACTCAGTTTCTATTAGTTGAACAAATTAATTGACAAATGACCCTTAGTGCAGGATTTTACTTCCCTGTGTGTGTGCCAAGAAACCAACAGATTCAGAAAATTGTCCTCACTCTTAACTTGACCAAGGAACTCTTGTATCAAAGCAACTCCCCATTCAGCTGGATCATTCACAACAGAAAAATCATTAAATAATTCACAGGCCTGCTTAAAATCTTCATATTCATTCCACTCATCAGGATCTTCATCTAAAAAATCAATTAGCAAGCCAAAACTCTTAAAAATCAATACAGATTCTGTAAAAACAAAGAGGGTCATTCAGACCCACTCGCGAGTGGCAGTACGCTCGCAAGTGGGTCAATGTTCCCCACTGCGCATGCACACGACGGAGGGAGCTCCATCATGCACATGCGTGGGACCCTACGAGCGAAGGACTTTCCTTCACTCGGAGTGTCTCATCAAAGGGGGTGTGCTGTCGATGGTGGTCACTAGTGATGTCAGTGGGAGTGATTTTGGCTCTGATAGAGCCAAAATCACTCCTGGCCTTGCGGTTGAGAAACTCAACCGCAGGCTTTTACTCGCAGTTCCGATGGTCGCGATGGTCAAGACCATCGCGACCATCATTTTGCATGCTCATATATGCTGTGGGTGGTGACCCACAGCTATACGAGCGTCCAGGAGGATGCTCCATAATAATGGAGGTGGGCCCTGATTCAGAGCGAGCGCTCTGGTCAGAGCGTCCGGCTCTGAATCAGGGCCAAAGTCACTTACACTCTTGGACATCAAGTGAGATACATCTTTAGGCATAACAGCCAGACGCATGTTCTTTTTCATCGCATCGATGGGTGAAGTTTCACTCTTATCCAAATAAGCAAGCATGTCTGTGACCATGCTGTGTTTTGTCTCCAAAGGGACAGCATCATCCAACAGAGCCAACCCAGCCAATTTAGACATCAGATACCAAAGCTGACCACAAATTTATTTCACAGCCTCTTTTGAAACTCTCGTTGACTTCGCCATAAGAATGCAGGATTTTCATGAAGTTCTTTGAACTATGCTCTGATGTACACAGTTGTTAAAAACAAACATAAGACATGCAGTCCCACTTCCACACAACATGACAGTTTTAGTCTTTTAAAGAGCAAAACCTTCAAAGAATATATTGCTTGAGCCATGAAACCGGCATCAGGAATGGCACCAGGTGGGGCGAATTTGATACCTCTTGTTGAAGTTCCACCCAAATATATACAATAAAGTTCTAGATATTCTCAGATATCATCCCAGCAGTGTGTTTACTGTCACAAAGAAAAAAAATCATTGGGTAGTTTTACATTTAGTAATCAGTATATACAGTATTAAAGTGTACTTTTCTCTTCTTATCTGGAGCTTTTACTTGACAAAGGAGAGTACTTCCTCTGCTTTCTGTTTCAGATGTGGTGATGAATGTGTCATCGATCCTTGTGGCTTATGAGGTTTTCTCTACTTCTTCCCAAGAGTCTCTGAACCTCTAAAAGAGAGTTATGTCAGGGCCAGAGGATACTGACATGGTCCACTAAAAAACAGCCTTCAGAACCACCTCAATCATATGGTGTCAACAAGCTATGTTCAGGAGATTTTGGTCAAGCATTTTCTCCAACATAATGCAGATGTCACTTACGGAAACTGCAAAACATATTTAGTCAAGTATAAGAAAATTACAAAATATCTGGTGGCCCTGAACTGAACAACGGTGGAAAGGGTAGGTGTCAAATAGGTAGGTGTTAAACTCCTTTAAGTAGGGAATATGGCAAAAACTCAGTATCAAACATAATAGGGCAGGAAACATGTATACAATGAAATACAATAAAATAAAGGGTGACCAAATGATAGAGGGAGACACAAACTTTAAGTGAAAAACCTGCACAATAAAAGGTTAAAATTGGTGGGACAGTCACAGTAACAGGTAATGACTTGTGGAGATGATCAATATCGTAACAAATTATATACCAATATAGTCTATAGGTCCTAGAAAACCTACTAAGTATAAAATTAAATAAACGTATAAACCACATATGAAAAATCACAATAAATAATAGCATATATAAAACAAGAAACAAGGCTTTATGGTTGCAGATGCAAAAGGTTGTGATAGAATAATTAGAAACAGTAATAACTACGAAAGCCTAACATACAGTAATTACTATAATAGCATTACATACTTAAAGCAGGTACATTAGTAAGTGACATAGTTATGTGTAAGGCTGTAGAATTAGAAAACGGGAGATAATAGCATGGTGGATCATTCTAAGGCTGGTGCAAAAGCACTGTGGCAAGAGGTGTCGTTTTGTTTCTGTAAAGATTCAGGAAGTTCATCTATAAGGCCAAAAGTTTGAAGAAATGTGTAGCCATGTGTAGGCATCTTGACCACAAGAGTAGTCCCATTTCTGGTTACAAGTAGTTTAAAAGTAATTCTGCAAGGTTTTGGTTACAGTAATGAGGTCTTGTTGTTTCTTAAGTGTGGATTGAGCGAGGTCTTGGGATCATTTTTGGTGAATTCCAGTGTATGAAACCGTCGAGATACCTCTAATAGACACCATCATTTGATCTTTAGCTTTAAAATAGTGAAAGTGAAGAATGATGTCACTCGATGGCTGATTAGGTGGTGGTTTTGGATGGAGTGTCCTACGTGCGCAGTGGAGAAGAAGTAGATTAGTAAACTAGCTGTAAAAAAGTCCTCCTAAATAAGCCAGAATAGATTCCGCCTTCACCGTTTCAGGAATATTTCAGATATGTATGTTTTAGCTATTAGGATTTTCCAGTTCCTCAAGATGGTCTTTATAAATGTTGCTTTAAGATCAGCAAACTCTTGCTCAACAAAATTTTGATTTTGACATACCTCTTCCATTTTATGCTCTAAGGTATCAGTGTGGGATCCTAGGTCAGCATGTTCAGATCTAAGTTCCATCAGGATAGATTGCATTTCAGTTGGATAGTTTTGGTGACTATTATAACATATCCTTAGTAGAAAGGGCTGTATCTAGAAGAGCAATTTCCTCCAAATCTGAGGTATGTCAGTGGTAGGTGAGTTGCGAGTAAGGGAGCTAGCTTTTTCCCAAGCACAGAGAATGTTAGGTTTAGAAGCAGCAGAGGATTTATGACCCCTTTTAAGTAGATATGAAATTTTAAGTAGATATAACACTCTAGGCATCAGCAAGGTGGCTATAGAGATATAGCAGTCAAGGTTTCCCCATAGAGAAAATGGAACCAGGAAATGTTGAACAATGAAGGAATAATAAAAGCTCCACTAGTCACTTAAGTTACAGCTCCATATAGCAGTTGAGTGACATGGTAGAGAAAATCAGCATTTGTGTAATTATGAAGTAAACAAAGTAATCACTGTGACAAATGACCATGCCATGTTAGTGCAGCCCAGAAGCTGTTGGCATTGCTGAGTATAGCTGCCTATAGACAAGATGGCTGACTATCAGGGGGAGAGAGGTGATAGTATCCTGTGTGACTCTCTAGCAGCTGGAGTCCAGCTCCAAAAGAGACAGCAAGCAGGGAGGCTTTGCTTTGTGGTCCCTGTGAGGTTACAGGCAGAGGAAGACCAGTGGAAGGGAGCTGGAGTAGCATATGTTGTCCTGCTTGTCTAAGGAATGTAGGTTGTAAGGGGTGGTCTGTATGCCATGTTACTAATGCCGATGATAGCTGGGCTGGCAGGTTTCAGCCAGGGGAGCAGCAAGCAGGCAGAGAGCCACTGCAGAACCACCACAAGTGAGCTCTCCCAGCTGCTGGGTAAGAAAGGTTAGTCAGCGGGGGTCCATGGGCAATTAATGGCCTGGCAAAAGTGTACTTAAGGCTGCAGCTTCAGCAGAGCTGGAAGGCCTGGGTCCTGGAACACAGCCACAGCAGTCATGAGTGGCACCGGCAGGAGCCCCAGGGCAAGGTGGGTTGCAGGGAACCAGAATCACAGTGTGGACAGTAAGAGCTGGTACAGGTGGCCAAAAATCAGTGCCTGACAAGAAGCTCTCCAGGTGCGTCCAGCTTGGTTGGCAGCTAGCCCATAATTTCTGCATGTTTTAAGGACAAAATTAGCATTATAAGTAGAACCTTTCATTTCATAATTTTCAACAATGGAGTACAATATAAAGTTATTTATAAATAATCAATACACTACAGTATGTAAACCTGATAATGTAAATCATTGACATATGCAATGATTGTGGTAGTACAGTCACCATGAATTATCTACTGTAGACCAGATGAACTGTTTTGAAGAAGCTTAACCATTGCATTGCCCTGCACAAGAATTAGTACTGGAGATTTAAGACAGTTGACATTCCCATGGCAGGGCACATACAGTATGACTGCTATATTTACTGTATGCAGTATATGTAGAGTATATTTATAAAGAGAATGTGAATACTCTGTCAATGGTGCAAACCCTCCTGTGAAAATTATACACTTGATACTGTACACATTTATACTTTCTTTAAATAAGTTTGATAAAAAAATTCTCTGAATGTTTTAACTATTTAAAAGAAGAAATATATATGAGATGTGTTGCAAATACTATTCAGAAAAGCTTTTTGATATAACTTTAATGGAATATACTGAACTTAAGAGACAGGAAAGAAGTTTCTAGTGCAATTAAATTTTATTCTTAAATGATTTAGCTGTGGCAGTGTACCATAAATAAATTATATATGAAGATTATAAAATAAGTCAGCATTAAAGCTTGAATTGCATCTGATTTTTACGACATCAAGTCAAGGATACTTCAATGATTCAGTAACTGTCTTCCAACACTGTCAAAGTTATGCTGCAAAGAGATAGATCTACTGCTTGAAAACATCTGCTAAGTTGTTTTTTTCAAGCATTTTTGCACTAAAAGCTGAATGTTCACCATATTGTATTTACTGAAAAGCCCATATGTCAGAACTCCCCAGTGATGCTTTTTTAGGAGGGTCAGCATAGCAATAGCATTATGCCATGTGGCTAATTCTAGGGCAAAAAATAATCTAACATACAGATATTGGGAAAAAAACATTATTAAGAACAAATTTAAAACTATAGCTAAATAAGTATTAACTTTAGACTTTTTAATGCCACATTTTATTTCTTAATAGCCAGATATTTTTTTTATAACATTTGCCACTATGTTCAACGTGACAAGTGACAAGTTAAGAAAGTTAAATATTCCACACAGCTAAATCTCAATGAACAATGCAATGAACCAACATTAGGAGACATACAACAAGTCATTGCACACCAATATGATCAAATCAAAGAAAACAAATGTTGTAAAGGTCACAAGCCATTCTAAGTTAATAACAAGTGAAGGTGACATACATAAAGTAAATTGATTAACTATTATTGCAATACAGAATGTGTATATGTGTAATATATTTTCAAAACTTTCTTTAGTATATTATAGATGGAAAAATGTACTAAAGATCAATTCTGTTTCAATCAAACTTCACCTGTGCTCTATTCTGAGCTCCACTGTAACTTTGTATACACATATTTTAATATTTGTCTTACTTTTTGTAAGAAAAACAAAACAAAACATTTTTTATAAATCATTAATTGAATTAAAAAAATTAGATTTTAATAATTTTATTACCATTTTTTTGAAGGACAAGATGTACTGTTCAAGTTATTCATTTTTACAATTAACTGACAACTAGGTAGAAATACTGTATTTATTTTCAGTTGTGCTGATTTTCAGTTATTTGCTGTAAAGAAGGTTTGGAAATTTCGTAGTCTGAGCTGTGTATGATTTTACCAATTTTGTTTGGTATATTAATTGGTGGAGGATTTTTCAAAGTCTTATGTTATTTCTGCTTGTTAGCATTAAAAGGTTGGCATTGATAGATTTTATTGGTTTGATGCAGCAGCAAAGTACATTATAAAATGAATAATATATTATGTTCACTGAATTCCTACTATAATCGCAGTGTCATCTGCATCTGAAGTTTTCTTATGAGGACCACAAGGAATATTTTGTGCAAAATTTCATAGAAGAAAAATTCATACAGTAGTAATACATTTTACAAAACAATTTTTACAGGAAACAATTTGGACAACTTCAAATAAACACTCATGTGATCCAAATGATAACTTTCAAATTTATGTTCCACTATGTCAAAAGTAAGCTATTTATTGTCTGTCTATTATTTTTTATTAAGTTGTTTTTATAATTTATGCATATTGGTCAATGCAACAGAGGGTGAGAAAGTTGCAGAAATTGATTGGAATGTCAATGTTTCTCATGTGTCTAATTCTATTCTAAATTGGTTTCAGAGATGACATGATGCAGGAAAAAATTCACAATTGGACTGATGCAGAGTTGAACAAAAATCAGCTATAATTACAAACACAATGTGTTCATTGAGAAAAATGCATATATTCTCCCGTAAACAAAGTTGACCAAATTCATGCAACCGTACAGCCTTTATTTCTGCACTTGGTTTATAATATTCATCATTATCAGAGTGCAATCGCACAAACCCAATTCTTGGTATAAACAATGCATCTTCAATAAAGCATTTTTTTTTGTATGCTTATTTTTGCATAGTCTATGACTGCACTGATATGCATTTATTAAACTTAGCATTTATGTAAATTCCCCTATCATAATGCCAAGTTATATATAAGAGATGTGTGCTGACCCCCATGTTTTGGTTTTGGTACTGAAACCATTTTTGTGTTTTGATTTTGTTTTAGCTTTGCCCAAAATTCCTTGGTTGTTTTAGTTTTGGTATTGGTTTCAGATTTCATTAAAAATGGTCAAAACAGGTAAAATTATGTAACATGCAGTATTATTTTAGTATCTGCATTACTATTAATTTAAATAGTCTTCATTTATAGTCTTCTGCAGTCAATGTTCTAAATTAACACTTTTAAATGTCCAGTATTTGAATTTTTTAGCAATATTGTCTATGGATAAAGGAATTTGGCTATCTAAACAGTGTCAGAAACACACAGCAGTTAAATATCAGATACAACAGCTATAGAAGACAACAGAAATAAATAGAAGACAGGTTATTTTGTGCAACACACAAGAATTAAATGGCGGTAGAATTCAAGGCCAGTTCTTTTTAAAAATTAGATACTGATAATGTTAAAAAGACTGCATCAAGAATACATAGAGGTCTTGGTGGTGTGTGAGGACATTGTGACAGTGGGAATAGTATTGCATCCTTAACAGCTAGAATATGTGAGGGATGTGCAATTTAATCACCAGTAGTTCTATCCTAACAAATTGGACATTTTGCTATCAATTGAAGCTTATACATTATCTCTGTGCATCAGTGGACCTAATGAGAGAGGTCAATATTAATGATCCATTGGAGAGCAGGGCTGGTTCTTAGAGCTGGGAGCTGCATTTTTCCAATGGTTCTGCCTATGTCATTAGTCCATGTTAAATGGGCTTTAAATTGATGTAAATGCTGATCCAAAAGAGACTGAGACCACATTTCAGCACAAAATATCCATCTGCTGCCTGCATGTCAATGTAAATTTTATTTTGGTTTGTACATTTTTTTGGATAGAGTATGTGCACGTGCAGTCTAATAAGCTTGTAGTTGGAGGGCTAGTCTAGTGCCAGCCACAGCCATGCTACAGCATTTTTCCTGTAACCCATTCCCCACTGTCCAGCATTAGCAAAATATCTCGAGTCAACAAGTTTGAAGTTATATCTGGGGATTCTTCTTGTCCATAAAGAGGGAGCATGGTTATTTAATGTAATTAAGGCAGCAGAAATAGACTGATTAATGACTTTCAAACCCTGACATCTGAAGATTTGGGCTTCCAGTCTGCAGCGAGGTGAAATAACACCTGTCATTTTCTTTGTCATCTTGATGCCTCTAGGCCACGATAGCCAGTAATAAGAATTAGGACAATTTACACTAGCTTTACCAAATATACCTTCATAACTCCCTTTACCGATGGCGGTCAATTGACCATTGGCTTTTTTTCTTCCATTGCTGACATTTTGAGATTTGATTATGTTTTTTAGTACCCTAGACTTGGAACACATTGGATGTTAGGTACTTACCTGATGAAGAGGTTACCTGGACATGGCAGGTAACCCAATAACTTTGGTCAAAATTATGAAAAAAACCTCACTTATTTGATGCAAAATGTATTATAATTTTGTATAGTAATGTTTGTATAGTGCACCTATATATTTTTCTGTGTATGTACTAAAAGTCTTAGTATGGTAGCACCTCTCATTACTTGTAGTTAGGGTGTGCAGTCTAGGACCACTCCCCTATATATTCTATATTATGTATGTGTATATAAATTTGAAGGCAAAGACTCCTTCAGCCTATATTAGCACCAAACAACCTGCTCCGGATTGTTTTTAAGTAGGGATCCTAGCATTTGCTGATCACACACTTAACAAGGCACAATAACAGGCCAGACCTTAATAAATGTAGGCAGTCTGTCAGTTGTGGGATGGGTTTGAGGCATGTGGCCCCTTGAGGAACTTTGGTTGGGTTGCTTCAGGGAATCTCTATGTTACACCTGTTTTATTATTTTGTATCACTCTCTATTCTTTATTTATGTAACATCTTTCACACATGTATATTTCACCCCTGTAAACACTCCTAACAAAGTAGCTGCTCTCACTTATTTAATTCACTTTAACACTTCACTTGCTTTCTTTCACTAATGCATTGCCTTGGGGTGGTTTGGTTGGACTTGCTTGGGGGTGTTCCAAGCCCTAGACTTGAATCCTGTGAATGTTAGGGACTTAGCAAATGATGAGGTTACCTGGACGTGGTGGGTAAGCCAATAAATTTAGCCAAAATTATGCAAAAGACCTCTCTCTTATTAGATGCAAAATGTATTATAATTTTGTAAAGTAATGTTTGTATAGTGCACCTACAGTCTTTTTCTGTGTCAATACTAATGTTAAACTACAATTTTTAGAGGTGATGTGGTATATGGGAAAAAAGCTTAACACTTATGTACACTTCAAAAAATGCAGTAACTTGTTTTGAAAACAAGAAGAAACAATAAAGAAGAACAAGAAGGGATGCAACTTTCATTATGGATGATGAAGTACATGAGGCATTTTCAGGTGAGTTTTTTTTTACTCTCATACAGCTTAAAAATTTTTGAAAACTTTGCTGTACTTTGGCAAGTGCCACAAACATACTTTTTACATTTGGGGCAGGTATGTTTGGTTTATTTTTGTTACAGAATCCTATATGGCACCATGTCACCATCTGTGTTTCACTGGTCTTCCTTAGCGAGGATCATCAGCTGGCCCTTGCATCCAAGGAGCATGCGACTGCAAAGGACGGTAAAGTTCTGCAAGCTCTGTAACGACAGCAAGGACAAATTTATGCCTTGATACGTATCTTAGAGTTTGTTATTAGCTTGTAGATTGTATGGGCATTTATATTAGATTTAGCTAAGACATTGTAAAAAAAAACATGATTTGGGTCAATGCCTTGAAAAAGCACATACACTGTACTTTCCTGTCATCTGGTGTAAAATATCAACAACACATTTTGTGTCATTGTAAAAATACACAGTTTCAGGAGTCTATTTCTCCTTTGCTTCATCAATGAGGACTCACATATGAAGAGTGCTGAGGATCAACACATTCTTGGCATCCTTGTCCTGATAAAATGTCAGTGTGGTGACCTGGTGAGTCCAGTCTCTTCTCTACTTTGCCGTGGGGGGGTGACCTAACCTCCACCGTCCTCAGCGGGTCTGTTATTGGTAAAAATTGTGGTAGCCAGCTTTCACTTCACAGTGGTATGCAGGCAAAGCAGGAGAGGCTTTTACACCATGGTAATTGACCCATTAATACATAAACCCCTGAGTGTCTTATAAACAATACCACAGCACGCTAACCTCAGCAAGTTATAACTTGCATGCTGGTGCATTGTTGCGGCTCAGCTCAGCCCTGTCGGCTATCTTTCACTACACAACTTCAAGGAAATATGCTCAGCACAAAAAAGTGGAAAATGCACTTTATCAGCTCCACAAAGATTTTCGGAAGCCAGAGAGCAAAATATTCTCCTCTAGACATAATATATGTAATTGGAAACCAAAAATGTGCAGCTTGTGCAAACAAGTAACTTCTTATGGTAATGTATAAATGCAGACATATGAAGACTAATTGCATATGGAAGATCTCTTATCAAAAATATATAGGTTATTTGCTTCAGACACACTATTAGGTTAAAAAACAAACATCAGCAAATTAAATCATCACATTTTTGGATTGATACTGAAACAAAACATAGGAGCATTCATATGACCACTCCTTTTTTTATACGATCACCCAAATTATTAAGCCACAAAATTTCATAGCCGAAAGTACCTCAACAACAGAGCAGCGATGCTTCAAAACCCTTGGTAACCCTCAGAAAACATTGTGTTAAATATCCTAAGGTGCACCCATTGGTGGTCCAGGCTGGTGCCAGCAGCAGTCTTCCTATTTTTTTCCTGTATTCTGTTCCCATTCTGCACTCCCCAGCATTAGCATGGTGTAAAGTGTCTGCATGTAATAAACTTAGTTATATATGGGGATGCAGCTCCTGGTCTTAAAAGAGACTGGTGACACTTCACAGCTGTCATGGCTACAGACTCTTGAGACTCCTGAGGAGAAACAGGCTTAACAGGTGGTACAAACTGAGGGGGTTTAAGGATTGACCTTCTCATGAAATAGCACCGGCATGCAATGTTGAAAGTAAACAAGATTTATTCAAAGACAAGACTGTGCTGAAAAGTTCTAGATACTTAAGCATGAAGTCTCCATAAGGCAAAGTTCAGATTATCACAACAAGCAGGTGTCAGGATAGTCACGCAAGAACTACATTTCATATAACACAAAGTTCATATCATATCAACTAACAGGTGCAGAGTTGAACTCCGTGAGGTGACAAAGATCCGGTATGGGGCTGAGCCCCAAGACATGTCAAAGATCCGGTATGAAGTGGTGCGGGGTTGAGCCTAGAGACATAACTGAAAATCTGGGATGGAGCAGTGCAGGGTTGAGCCCCGGGATGTGACTGAATTCCAGTATGGAGTTGAGCCCCAAGGAGCAAAGGAGATCCGGTATGAGGAGGTGCTGGGGTTGAGCCCCCAAAATGTGATGGAGGTCCGATGTGGATAGGTGCAGGGTTGAGCCCTGAAGTGTAGTGAAGATCCGGTATGGGGTTGAGCCCCAAGACATGACGGAGGTCCGGTGTGAAGAGGTGCAGGGCTGAGCCCTGAGATGAAGCAGAGGTCCAGAGTGAAGAGGCTTTTCTGATGCAGTTGACAGCTGTTAGTTGAAGGTAAACATGAAGAGACGATGAAACGACAGCAAAGCTAGGCTAGTAGTATAGCGGAGACTACCAACAGAGTTAGGTTTAGTATTGCAGCAGAGAGTTCAGTAGCAGCGCTGGGATCTGTAATGCCGTCAAGTATTTGTAGCAGAACCGGGCAAAGAGAGTCCACAGCATATATCAAGTATAGCGAGGATCTGGCAGGAGTCCAAGGAAGAACCTGAAGGTAACATTGCACAGACAACGCTCAGTTAGTAACAGACTTTTATACCAGATGCATGAAATCCATTGGAAGTGTTAAAGCATGTGACCCGTACAGAACCAGGTTTAGAAAACTAAGTAATCACAGACCCTAGCAAGCAGATGACACCCAAGGAATAGAGGATCACTTTAACTCTCTGTATACTCTATGCTATACACTCCTGCAGCACGGAAGGATACTCCAGCGACCACAACGGAAACTTGGCAAGTGTAGTTTTTCATTAAACAGGGATACAGTTCAGGTTCTGACAGTACCCCTGCCTTTTTGGGTGGTCTCTGAACACTCACCAGGCTTATTAGGAAATTTAGAATGAAAATTATATATCTGTCTAGGAGCATGGACATTATAAGCTTTTATCCATGACCTATCCTCTGGACCATAACCTTTCTAGTCTACCAGAAATTGCAATTGATTTTGATGCTTACGTGAATCCAGAATCTTATCAATTTCAAATTCCACTCCTCGAGCAGTTGATACAGGAGGTATTTTAGGCAAGCTGTCATGAAATCGATTAAGGATCAATGGTCTAAGCAGAGAAACATGAAAGGAATTCATGCTGTGCGCACTCGGACCAAGCGTTTGCATAATAGTTTTTTCCCTACAGCTGTGCGTATGCTTAATGGGTAATTTAAACTGTTATATGGTGTTGCATTACAGTGTAATTTGCTGTCTGTTTTATTACGTGGTATAATGCTGTGTTGTTTGTTTGTTGACATCACTTGTGTTGTTAATGACAATAAAGTATTATTATTATTAAGAATTAGGCATACCCATGGTAGGTGGTAACTGTAACTTACATGCCACTGGATTGATAACTTTCTCGATACAGAAATGTCCAATGTACTGAGGAGCAAACTTCATGGTAGGTACTTTAAGTCGCAAATTTCTAGTAGATAACCAGACGCGATCACCAACAGAATACTTAGGAATGGCTGAAAGTCTTTTGGCAGCAAAAATTTTGTATCTATGAGATGCCATTTTAAGTGACTTATGTTCCTGTTTACAAATTCAGAAAACTGTTGGAGAGTAGCTTTGGCTGCTGGAACATCCACAGTGGGAACAGATCGAAATTCAGGAATCCGAGGGTGCAGACTGTAGTTTGCATAGAATGGACTTTTACCTGTAGCAGAAGAATATTGAAAATTATGAGCAAACTCCGCCCAGGGTAGAAGATCTATCCAGTCATCTTGAGATGAAGAAAGGTACATCCTCAAGAAAGTCTCCAAATCCTGGTTCTCCCTTTCGGTTTGTCCATTTAACTGAGGATGATATGCAGAAGAAAATTGAAGTTTAATTTGAACACAGAGCAAAATGATCAACAAGCTGAACACCTCAGTCAGAAACTATTTCAGAGGGAAGTCTGTGAAGACAGAATATTTCTTTGATAAAGATTTGTGCCAACTTAGTGGCTGATGGAATTCATCCTAAAGGACAAAAATGGGCCATTTTGGGAAACCGATCCTCCAGTACATAGATAACTGTACATCCCTTGGACTCAGGGAGGTCAGTAATAAAATCCATAGAGAGATGGGTCCATGGTTGAGTGGCACTGGGTAATGAACGGAGAGGACTCACTGGAGCATGACGAGGAGATTTATGTTGTACACACTTGGAGCAAGAACGTATAAACTCTTGAATATCTTTTTTCATAGAAGGCCACCAATATGACCGTTGAAGGAAAGTGTACATTTTATGGGCCCCTGGGTGACCTGAGAACTGTGAATTATGAGCCCAAGAGAGAAGTTACCTCATAACTCAGGCACCACCAATGTCCACCCGGGAGGTGGATCCAGAGAAATTGGAGTTGAAGAAAAGGCCAGAGGATTTATTATAGGATAACTTTGATCTTCAATTTGTTCTTTCTCCTCCAATATTAAGCAAGAAAGCACATCAGCCTTCTTATTGAGCGAGCCAGGGCGGTACATGAGAACAAAATCAAAATGAAAGAAAAAAAGTGCCCAACGAGCTTGTCATGGGTTTAAACAATGTGCTGATTTTAAGTATAACAGATTTTTATGATCCGTAAAAATGGTGAGTGGATGTTTTGCACCTTCCAGCAAATATCTCCATTCTTCTAAAGCCAATTTAATGGCTAAAAGCTCCTGATCCCCAATGGAATAATTACTCTCTGCACTAGAAAATTTTCATGAAAAAAAACCCACAGGCTACTGTTTTCCCATCAGCAGACACTTGGGACAATATAGCTCCTACTCCATAAGCCGATGCATCCACCTCCAAGATAAATGGTTTCTCAACATCTGGCTGAACCAAAATTGGAGCCACTGAAAATGCATCTTTAAGAGTCTTATAGGCAGCAAGAGCCTCTGGGGACCACACTGCTGGATTACCTCCTCTTCTAGTCATGGCTGTATTGGGGCCACAATTGTAGAAAATGCTCTAATAAACTTCCTGTAATAGTTAGCAAAACCTAAGAATCTCTGAATAGACTTTAAGGAAGTTGGCAAAATCCAGTCTTGTATGGCCATAAGTTTCTCAGGGTCCATCTGAAGTTCGGTACCAGAGATAATATCCCAAAAATGGTATGACCGGGACCTCAAAAACACATTTGGAGATCTTACCATAAATTAAATTGGCCCGGAGACGACTTAGCACTTCCTAAACATGAATGCAATGGTCAGAGAGACTCCTGGAAAAAATTAAAATATCATCAAGATAATCAATAACAAACTGGTAAAGTATATCTCGGAAAATCTCGTTCACAAACTCCTGGAAAACTGCAGGGGCATTACATAAGCCAAAAGGTATAACATGGTTTTCATAATGACCATCTCGCGTATTAAACACAGTTTTCCACTCATCACCTTCTTTTATCCTGATCAAATTATAGGCCCCCCTTAAGTCAAGCTTGGTAAACAGTCATGATCCCTTGACCCTATCAAAAAGCTTGGTTATAAGGGGTAAAGGATATTTGTTCTTTAACATAATATCATTTAGACCTCGAAAGTCAATACAAGGACAAAGTCCTCCATCTTTTTGTTTTGTACAAAAAAGAACCCTGCTCCAGCAGGAGATGAAGAGGGCCTAATAAACCACTTATGCAGATTCTCTTGGACATATTCCGTCATGGTTTGAGTGTCCGGAACAGAGAGAGGATATACTCGGCCTCTGGGTGGTGTTTTACCCGGAATCAATTCTACAGGACAATCCCAGAGACAATGTGGCGGGAGAACATCTGCAGTCTGCTCAGAAAAAAACATCAGCAAACTTGTGATAGGGCTGTTGGAAGAGAAAGTGGAATATCATTTTTAACTTCAGCTAGTCGGACAACAGGAGTCAAACAATTAAATTTACATTTTGGACCCCAGGAAAGAATTTGAGAACAAGTCCAAACAATATGCTGGTTATGAAGACTTAACCATGGTAATCCAAGGACTACATCATACGCAGAAGCAGGGAGTACCAAAAACTCTAAAGTTTCCTCATGAAGAACTCCAATCCTCAACTTTAACAATTTAGTTTGATGTGTCACACTTGCATTAGTAATCTTAGTCCCATTCACTGCAGAGAGGGATAGAGGACGAGGCAGCTTGGTAACAGGAATCTGCAATTGTTGAACTAAAGATGACGATATAAAATTACCAGCCTCTCCAGAATCTATTAAAGCAGAAAACACTTGACACGGCGAACAGACATCACCAATAATAACAGGTATTAAACAATCTTGTTTGGAGGGAAAAGTGGTCTTATTTGTAATTAAGCTCATTCAGACACACCACATTTATTGGACAGATAATCTTGAAATTGCACTGTCTCTATCATCATACACAATATGTATATTGCAGTTTGGATAGATGTTAACAAAAAACAATGCAAGTTCACTTTAACAAACATACATACACAATAGTTTGTTTGCAGTGCAGCACTGGATTACAGGTGCTACTAGTGTCTGACAAACACACAGTAGCCTTTTTGCAGTTTGCTTTGCAATGAATTTCAGTTGTTACCTAGCTTGGCTGACAAACACATTGTCACAATCCGGTGAAAGTGATCCTCTGTGGAGGATGGTGAGCCGGGGGTTCAGGTGACTATCGGAGTGACTGTGGCTAGGTCTCCTTTTTGCGGCCGAACCCAGGTTTGGCTAGACCTGCCCAGAGGCGCGGAGTCTAACTCACTTGGTGGTTTTCTCCAGTGACCCCTCCAATTGGGATTTGGTTTTCCGCTGCACCAAGTGAGCAGGTCGCGGCCCTCTGGACAGGTACCTGGGAAAGGCAGAAGACCGGAAACTATATTACGTTAAGTTATTGCTAGAACACTGGAGATACACTGGAACACAATTAGAAATCCTGATCACCGGCTTGCATGAGATTACTGAGAATGAACTAAGAATCACTAAGAAATCCAGGAGCTGACTAGCTCAGTAGCTCAGGGAGATGTGGACACAGACAGGTACTGGAGTTTGCTAAATATGCAGGAAAACACAAACATATACTGGGGATTGCACATACAACAGTAGAGTAGACACAAGGAATATATTGGGAATGCTAGAAATGTGGTACTGGACAAAGGCCAAATACTGGGAGAGCTAGAAATGCTGGAACTGGGCAAAGGCAAAATACTGGGAATAATTATATATGCAGGTGCAGATTGCACAGACAAGACATATAGCGAAGATAGGCATAAACTGGGAGAGTGCTAACTGCAAGTGCAGATTTGCACTGACAAGACACAGAGCAGACTGACACAGACATGTGCTGGGAGGACCAGCTGTGAGCTAATTAATACCAGCAGGTAATCTGACACTTCAGTGATACAGGGTAACAGCCATAGGAAAGCTGCAAAAAAATTAGCAGCACATATACAAAGACACACAGGGAAGGGACATGAAACACTGAAGTACTGTGAGAAAGCTAAAGTCTCAGAGTAAGGTTTAGCATGGAAGCTAATACAGGAAACTGGGAAACTGTGAGCAGGCTGAAGCAACACGCTGAAGGATTTAGCACAGAGCAACAGTGGGAGTAACACAGGCGCTTCAAATAACGAAGTTGAACAGCAACTTCCTGGAGTTCTGGAGGTGGATTTATACCCAGGGGTAGCAGATTACTGGAGCACAGCATCAGTTGACTGAAATCATGCTACCATAGGTTAGGGGTACTGTCACATGAGAGGAACTGTCATGGCGGCGCCCATGATGGGAACTCCGATCCCCAGCACACACAGCCGACCATGGAAGCTCGCAAAAAGCAACTAAGGCAGAATACTCAGCCCCACATCCATCACTGCACCAGACGTCTGACCGCAAGGAAGTCAGGGGAAGCCGGCAAGGAGGTGAGAGAGGCCAATCCTAGGCTGAACCCTGACACACATACATTACACAGTGACAAAGATGTGTGCACCTGCAGACACCCTTTCCATACACTCCGTCAACCTACTAAAAAACTCTATTTGTCCTAATTACATTCTAATGGTGTTTTTTAAGAACATTTACAGCCAACACCTCATCTCCTTAAACTCTCTTGTGTGCAATAGTGCCTGATCACATCTGAGGGACTGTTGTATACAATCCAAAATATACAAGAGCAGACATTTCTGGGAAAATTAAGTTTTGCCTAGTTCTGAGATCCATGCTAGGTGGGAAGGCCCAATTTAGGACTCAGTTTCACATGTAACCCTCAAGGTCTAGTATGCTTGTATTGGAAAATCGAACCTGCACATTTCTAGTCTACATACATCTGTGTGAATTAGGTCTAGACAATTTCTAGCTATGCTGTTACTTGTTTTTTGAAATTGTTTTTGCCATTTTTCCTTTTTAACAGTTTACACATTTAAATTATTTGGGTTTAGGGATCAACCTTTATTAAACAAATTCAAAATTAGAAGTATTCTCTATCAATTTTATAGCACTCTTTACCTGATTATGGCTCTTCCAGACTTGGTATTCCACATTTAAGTAACCTGTTTTTTTTGTACACAAAATATTTGTGTTTCTGATAGCTGACTAGATTTCTAATAATACAGTCCTGAACTCTCAATGCTGTATCATGCTTATTTACACTTTCTGTCTTGTGATTGAATTTATCCACAAGTTCTCCTTTAACATACTCTAATGTCAGTTCATCATCTGTTCTGCGATCAAGTGCTGTTAGAAGCATCTCATTGCAGTACCAAGGTGTATTGCTCATGAGGTAAGTGTCGCATACCACCTGCACTGCCCAATACATCAGGGTAGATGGTCATGATCTTCTTCAACTTAAAACCTCCCTCCTACTTGTCATTCACCCCACTGCCAGCTCCTTGCCCTCTCATTCATCATTTAATGCCTCAGGCAAGTTACATCATGTGTATCACTAACAATTTACTTTGCATGCACATTGGATAATTTTTAAAATCGTGTTTCTACATATACTCTTGTCTGCATATGCTGTACTGTATGTTATACATCACATAAGATATTTATTGTGATACTGTACAATTTAAAATATGAGGCAAAATTAGGTTTTTACTTGTAAAGTAACTTTTGATACAATTTTTTTTCCAGTATGTAATACAAATTTAAAAGTAATCTATTCTGCTCCAGCAGGTGTGGGTGTGTGTGCTAATCTTCGAGGGACACCTCCCATAGGAGTTTTGGATCATTTCTTTGCACAAATGTTTGCTGCAATATATTTATGTATATCTATATGTACAGCTAAAATCTAACCATGATTTTAATATTTGTGATTGTGCAAGAATGAAACACATGTTCTTTAATGTGCCTCTTATTTTTATCATATGATAATAATATTAATAATAATATATCAGTTTTTTATATAGTGCAGCATATTCTGTTGTGCTTTACAAATGGAAATAACATTAATTAACTAAACTGGGTAGTAACAGACAGACATAAAGGTAAGAGGGCCCTGCCCGCAAGCTTACAATCTAAAGGGAAATGGTGATACATAAGGATAGGTGCTACATATTCCAAATTGGTCCAGCCAGATTGCAGAGGTTATTGGTGGGCTGTACGATCCAGTCACACAGGAAAGTTGACCTACAGTCAGGAGGATGTGAAATTGAAGAAAGAGAAAATAGGTAAGGAAATGTGTAGACTGTAAGAAGGGATGTAATTAGATAGCTACCCTATGAAGGTTATGTGGGCGGTTCTGGAATCTGTTAAGCTTGTCTGAAGGAGTAAGTTTTCAGAGAACGCTTGACTGTTTAGAGACTAGCGGAAAGTCTTATTTTGCATGAGAGAGCATTACACAGGGTGGATGCAGCCCAAAAAGTGTCCTGTAACCGTGAAGGGAACAAGTAGTGCTGGTGGATGAAAGATGCAGATATTGTGCAGAGCGGAGATGTCGGTTTAGAAGATATTTTGAGATAAGTGAAGAGATGTATGTTGGTGTAGTTTGGTTAATAGCTTTATGTGTGAGTGTAAGTATTTTAGATTTAATATGGTAGAAGACCTGTAACCAATGAAGTGACTGGCAGAGTGGATCAGCAGACAATGAACATTTGGCGAGGAAGATCAACCTTGCAGCTGCATTCATTATGGATTGTAGTGGTGAGAGCCTGTTTTCAGGAAGACCAATAAGGAGACTACAGTCAATAGTCAATGCGGGAAATAATGAGTGCATGGATTAAAGTTTTTGCAGTGTCTTGTGTAAGATAAGGTCAAATTTTAGCTATGTTTTTTAGATGTATGTAACAGGATTTTGAGACCAATTCAATGTGGGGAACAAAGGACAGTTCAGAGTCAAGGATGACACCTAGGCAGTGAGCTTGAGGGGTGGGGTTGATTGTCAAGTTGTCAACAGTGATAGAGATATCAGGTTGGTGACTACTATTTAATATCCATTAATAATTGCATAACATATAAAATATACAGTTAAACAGCCTTTAATTAAAAGGACATAAATATAGACATAATATACAGTATTTTAGCAATAACTATGCAAAATCAACTTACATGGATGAATATCCAATTTAGTATTAGTATTAGATCAGCTGACTTGATATGTATGTATCATTGGAAAAAAAATCCAGCAAGCCTACAATTGTCATTAATAAATATGCACTTGCGTTGGCCCAGACCGTACTAATGGGAGCTTGGGAAGGTTTATAATGACTTGCTACTGTACTCCTATTCATTTGAAACAGAAGAAATGACCTGACTGCAGCTCCACTTCCAGCTATTCCACCATCCGTGCTGTCCTTAGCTACTGCAAACCTGCATTCCCCGCACTCGTCAGTGCTGAAGGGTACTCGCATACTGTATATCCAAAAGGTACCCCTTGCTGTTGGCCGCCATGAGATGAAATTGGGGGTGGCCACTCCATCACTGCTATGTCCTATTTGTGAGAAAATCAGGATGCAGTAGCCAGCAAAGTTCTTTTTCACCTGCTCCAAAGCAAATGCACAATTTAACCACCTCAGCCTTGATAAAGATGGTAAAAGGCCGGCAAAGTATTATATCAGCTGCTCCAAATACAAATGCACAGTATATACTGATTTTCTTGACAAAGCAGTGGCAGAGTGGCTGCCCCAATTGCATCTCAGAGTGGCCAACAGCAAGCGGCACATGTTTGGATATATGTACACTTCAGCACTGATGAGTGCTGGGAATTCAGGTTTGCGATAGCTAAGGACATTATGTATGAGGAGAATAACTGAAAGTGAAGCTGCAGTCAGATCATTTCTCCTGTTTCAAGTGACCAGGAGTATAACAGCAAGTCATTATACACCTTCCCAAGCTCCCATTAGTATGGCCTGGGCCAACGCAAGTGTATATTTATTCGAGACAATTGTAGGCTCGCTGGATTATTTTTTCCACTGATACATATGCATTAAGTCAGATGATCTAATAATAATAATGCTAAATTGGATATTCATCAATGTGTGTTGATTTTGCACAGTTATTGGTAAAATATATTATGTCTAAATTTTTGTCCTTTTAATTTAAGGCTTTTTAACTGTATATTTTTTATGTTATACATTTATTAATGGATATTAAATTAATCTGTACAAAAAATATGAGTTGTTATTAGATTTTTCAGTATTGGTGCTTCATTTAAAATATATTTTGTGTTTGTAGCTGGTTTTCAGATAGAAAAGGGAATTAGCAATTTCTCTTGGGAGCAGCCTTAACCATAAGTGGTGCACTACATTTATTTATTCTGGTACATACTATTGGCAGGTGGAAATATGATTAATTCTGTCTTGGATATATTAAGTTTGAGGTGGCAAGATGCCATCAAAGATGAAATGGCAGAGAGCTATTCAGTGACATGGACCAGCACAGATGGTTACAAATCTGGGGAGGATAGGTAGATTTGAGTATCGTCTGCGTACAGTTGAAACTGGAAACCAAAAGAGCTGATTATTTGCCATGAAAGGTTGTATAGATTGAGAAAAGCAGAGACTTAAGACTGAGCCTTGTGGTATTCCAACTGATAGAGGTAGTGAAAAGGAGGCAGAATCAGAAAAGTGAACAGTGAAAGAGCGATGGATTGGATGAGAACCAAGAAAGGGCTGTGTCTTGAAGACCTAGGTATTGTAGTGTTTGTATTAGAAGAGAGTGGTCAACAGTGTCAAAGGTAGCAGAGAGATCTAGAAGAATAAGAAGTGAGTAATTACCTTTAGCCATGGCAGTGACCAGATCATTTACTTAGTACTTAGTCAGTACTGTCTATGTGGAGTGTTGGGAATGAAAGCCTGACTAAAATGGATTAAATAAGTTGTGTGAATTAAGAAAGTGAGTGAGGTGAGTGTAGGCAAGCCTCTCCAGTAGCTTTGAGAGGCATGGGAGCTGGGAGATAGGATGTTAATTTGAGAGAGAGTTAGGGTCAGAATTTGTTTTTTTTAAATGGGAGTAATTACTGCATGCTTGAACAGTGATGGAAAGATACCAGTAGAGAAAGAGAGATTACATATTTTTGTTAAGGTTGGGATGAGCACAGTAGACAGAGCTTTACTGATTTGTGATGGTATAGGATCAAGAGGAGAGGTAGTAGAGTAGGAGGAAGAGTAGAGTATTGATACTTCATCTTCATTTGTGGGGTCAAATGAAGAGAATGTGCCAGAGGGTTCAGGTAGATAATTGAGCAGGTCACTGGCTGAGGAAGAGCCACCATTTCACTTCTGATTTGATCAATCTTGTTCTTGAAATAGGACGCAAGATCTTGTGCACTGATAGTAGCAGATGGGTTGGGTGAGGAAAGGGTAACAAGTGATTTAAATGTATTAAAAAGTTACTTGGGGTTGGAGGCTTGGGCAGAGATGAGAGATTGGAGATATGTTTGTTTCGCAGTGTCCAGAGTCTTACGATAAGTGTGGTAGATATTTTTATATATGAGGAAGTCACTTGGATTATGAGATTTACACCACTGATGTTCTACTTTACATGAGAGTTTTAGCAGGTGTCTTGTTAATTTGGAATGCAATGGTTGATGTCTAAGTCTACATGGAGTGTGATGGGTTGCTGGAGCCACTTTATCAAGGGCTATTTCTAGGGTCGGGTTCAGATGCGATACAGAATTCTCAGGAGAAGTGAACTTAGAAATTTGTGAGAGAGATTGTTGCAGAGAGGTGGTTAGTTGTTGAAAATTAATAGCATTTTAATCTCTATGGGTGTGAGAAAGCTTGGTTGATTTGATTGACATACAGGTTGACGTAATGGAGGAGAGTGTGCAGGTGATCAAGTTGTGATCTGAGAAAGGGAAATTGAGCATAGTCTGGTGAATACAAGATCAACACAATGGCCCTCCTGATGAGTAGAGAAATTAGTTCATCGGGGGAGGCAAAGAGAGGAGGTTAGAGAGAGTAGTTTGGAGGCATGGGGAGATTGTGGACTATCAATTGGGATATTCAAATCACCCATGTTGATGGTGGAGATGTCAGAGAATAGGAAGTGAGGGAGCAGGCAGAAAAGTGTTCCAGATATTGTTGGGGTGACCAAAGTGGGAGATAGATAGCAGCAATGTGCATGGAGAAAGAGGTGAAATTCCTAATAGAATGTACTTCACATTATGTCAGTGTGAGTGACGGTACCTGTGGGTGAACTGTGTATGTAAAAGATTGGGACATTAATATTCCTACTCCACCTCCTTTACTATTGCCAGGTCTGGAGGTGTGGGTAAAGTGTAGGCCACCATGTGAGCGTGCTGCAGGGGAGGCAGTGTCTGATTGTGTAAGCCATGTTTCTGTTAATATGCATTTAAATTTAAGAAACTTAAATTACCAATATGAGATATTGGTAATTTAAGAAATAAATATTATCAGTCGGAACACGTGTTAATATACCATAAATTTAATACCTCAAAAAATATAAAAAAAACTGTATAATGTACATATATCTATTAAAAAGATCTCTATAATTACCTATCACAAATGTTACTTTTGTTTCTACAACATATACGATTTAATACCTAAAAATCAATTTATAATAACATAATGCACCTATAAACAGCTATAACAGAGGAGTACACCCCTATCAGCAAAGAGATTCCCAGATGGTCCTTAGTAAGTCACTTTTTAGGAGAATTAGAATATTGCTGATTTACAATTGTAATGATTTGCTGTCAGAATATAGTAATTACCAAGGCCTGGTTCAAATAATCACTCCGATGCCAATGGTCCATTTAAGGTAAATGAGCTGTCCTTTATACTCACAATGGCCCTCATTCAGAGATGCACGCAAAATGCGAGCGCTCGTTCTGAATGTGGGTGGCCGCTTTTCTTTTGAAGTGCGGCCTCCTGGTCGCTAGCTAAGCTGTGGGTTACCACCCACAGCTTTACCGACTGACTAGGTTGATGGTCAAGACCATCACGACCATCGGGGCTTGCAACGAGACCCTAAAGTTGGGTCTCGGCAACCGCAAGCCCCAGGGAGATTCCTGCTCTGATCGAGCAGGAAGCTCGCCACTGACATCACTGCTGATGTCAGTGTGGCAGCCCACAAAATGGCAGGCATTCCTTAAGGAACTCCTCCGTTCATGAAACCACCACCCCGCCACGCCTACAAAACGGGGTGAGCCCATTTTGTAGTGAGCTCCGGAGCGAGAGAATTTCTCTCTCGCTCCGGGGCTTGCACACACGCAGTGCACCGCTGCACGTGCGCAGGGCCTAAACATCGACCCGCTTGTGAGCGCTCAGCACTTGCGAGTGGGTCTGAATGAGGTCCAATGTGTGAATGCATCATATACGGCCACAGAGATATCCCGTCCATTTTGTGCAGGCTGAAAGAAGAGAATGAGCCGACTGCATGTGCACTCATATTAGAATTCCTGCTCATCAGCAGGAGATTAGTGTGGCTGAGCGCTGCTGGCTTCTCACTCAGCCTGCCTTGGAAAAGCCAGGACTGTCCGTGCAGAAACAATATAACAAATCACTGTTAGTTTTAAACATTAAAAGGGGTTCAGTTTTCCAGGGTTCTTTGCTGCGTTTTGACTCTAGCCACTGGAGCCTTTTTCAAACAGCAAAGGTACCCTGCTCTCATTCTCCTTATACAGTTTCTGCCAGATCTAAAATTCAATTGGACGCTACTGGAATTAGTTCAGGTGTAAAATCACCACACCTGAATAGACGTTTTTCAGTCTTGTATGTTTCACATTAGAATACTGGATATCACAGATTCAGAAAATAATATATATATATATATATATATATATATATATATATATACACACACATGTAACATAGTCCTGATCTGATATATTACCTATAACATTGTAACATATATTCCAAATAATAATACAAATAAATAAAGAACACCTATATAAATCAATTATAAAAAAAACTATGCACCCATGCGGGGTAAGAACCTATGGCCCTGCATATGCTAGACAGGGCCGGATTTATCATTAGGCAACCTAGCACCCGCTTGGGCCTGTCGGGTTCCAAGGGGCCCGTTGCCGGGCCTCCCACCCTTTGAAATCCAGCCCTGGAGTAAAGTTAACCTGCCATGCTGAGCTGTGTTGCAGCAGCAGCAAGATCCGAGGCCCAACCCCTAGCAACTAGCCAGCCCCTTTTTTCCCTTCACACCAATCCGCAAGCAGCCTGAGCTGCATGAGGCTGCTCTTCCCCCCTCAGCCACACAGTAAGTGAGTGAAGCCATCCTTCTCCCTTACAGGCAGCACCCACAATATAGTAACATCCTCCTCCCTCTCTCCCCCCCGCAGTGTAGCAGATGGCCCCCTTGAACACCTGTAGTAAGCTTCCTCCTGTCCTCTCTCTCCCCCTCCCCTCCCCCCAGCTGTGTAGTAAGTAGGCCTCCTCCGGCATCAAACCCCTCCCCCCCGCAGTGTAGCAGGCTGTTTTCCCCCCCACCCCACGTAGTGTAGCAGACAACCCGCTTCTATGGCATCACCCCCGCTGCTGTGTAGTGAGATGCCTCCTCTCCAACCCACCATGGTGTAGTATGCTGCCACCCAACCCCCCTTCCCCGCAGTGTAGTAAGGAGACATCTACTTCACTGACAAGATGACCCAGCTAAGACACAGAATTGGGTAAGTGTAACTGGTACAAAAAAAATTATCCTATAGTGTTAAATAGCCCAGCTCACTCTACCTGTGTTTATATACTGTGTATATATATATATATATATATATATATACACTGTGTATGTTTACATATATACATATATATATATATACTGTGTGTGTATACAAATATATATATATATAGGTAACTGTGTATGTGTATATATATATATATATATATATATATATATATATACATATATACACATATATATATATATATATATATATATATATACACTGTGTGTGTATGTATATATATATATATATATATATATATACTGTGTGTGTGTATATACTTTAAAATTGTATGTATAATCGGTGTCTTGTTGGTGGTAGCCTTGTGGCGACATGCAATATATGTGAGTCATTAAATATTTCTCATACTGAATGGTGAGTGCCTATTCTCTCTTCATATATATTTATATATATATATATATATATATATATATATATACAGCCAAGGTGCAGCACTCCCTTATAAAAAACCACACAGACCACCAGGGAAATAAAGGAACGTTTCAGTACTTTAAGTACTATCTTCAGCCATATAACAATTACAATAACAGCTTACCTTAAATACATCCCCCACCCAATGTGCATAAAGTGTGGCAATAATGCCATGCTGGACTAAAAGTGGTGATTGCTGATGACATCAGCAAAGACCGTGTCATCAGTAAGAGACACAAACATCACCATAGTAACAAATACACAAATAGGAAATATACAAAAATGACACTGCTAGCATAAAGATAACAATACAGGTAATGAATACACAGGCAAAACAATGCAATATCCAATACTCATCACAATAATATGTACATTTTTAGAACAGAACTAGAACATGTGTGAATTAAAATAATTCACCTAATATTAGACTCAAACACATAGCAGTAACCATGACAACCAGAACTGCTATGGAAACATATAAAGGGAAACAGACATGCATATCAACAACAGGATAATGTTAATGATTCATATCAAAAACTGGACAATGTTAATGATTCGTTCAATCCACGAGGCGTGACCACATCTAAACGATGGATCCACCGTGCCTCACATTGTAATAATAAACAATTCCTGTCACCTCCTCTACTTGGGGGTGGAACATAGTCTATCTTGACCATCGCGGCCATCACCCTGCACACTCGTATAGGCTGTGGGTGGTGACCCACAGCTATACAAGCATCCAGGAGGACGCTCCATAATTATGGAGGATGGCCCTCATTCAGAGCGTGCGCTCTGCTCTGAGCGTCCGGCTCTGAATGAGGGCCAATGTTTTCCACTTTACCTTCTCCCTCTGTTTGTCCCCCTTTTCTCCTGTCTTCCTGTTTGTCCCCCCTTTCCTCCGTCTTCCTATATTTGTGCCCCTTTTACTCCCGTCTCCCTTTGTTTGTGCCCCTTTTACTCCTGTCTCCCTCTGTTTGTCACCCACTTATCCAGGCTCCATCTGTCTGTCCCACCTTTACTCCCGTCTACCTCTGTTTATCCCCCCTTTACTCCCGTCTACTTCTGTTTATCCCCCCTTTGTTCCCATCTACCTGTTTGTCACCCACTCATCCCTTCTACTTCTGTTTGTCCCCATTCCTCCCCTCTACCTCTGTTTGAATCTGTGTCATATTAGATGTTTTGCCTTGCTCTCATGTTTTCTAGAATGTATTTGATTACAGTAATAAAAGCATATATTACAGTAGTGTCAATGGAGCAAGTTAAACCCATTTTATATATATAAATATATATATATTAGGAAAGGGTATGACATCCCGGCAGTCGGGATGCCTGCTGTCAATATACCGACAGCGGCATCCCAATGCCCAGGATCCTGACAATGGTTGGGTAAGTATACTTAACCTCCCCCTTGTAACCCTAACCCTCTGTTTCTACATCCTAACACTAACCCTCCCTCCACCTCATCCTAACCCTAACATGCCCTGTTACTGCCTAAACCTAACCTACCCCTCTTGGTGCCTAAAGCTAACCCACCAACCTTACTGCCTAAACCTAAAACTCCCAGTGGTGCCTAACCCATCACCGGGGATAACTAACCCTAAACCCTCCCTGGTGACACCTAAACCTAACCCTCTCCCTGATGTGGCTAAGGGCCTGATTCAGACCCGCTCGCGAGCGCTGAGCGCTCGCAAGCAGGTTGATGGTGCCCTAGTGTGCATGCGCATGACGGAGGGAGCTCCATCGTGTGCATGTGCGAGACCCACATAGCGACGGCCAAGCCGTCGCTATGGGTCTCGCACCAAAGGGGGCATGCTGTTGATGGTGAGTGACAGCATGCCCCCTTTGGTGGGCGTGCCAGGGGCATTGCTGCCCAGATGGATGCCTTCCGTCTGGGGCCGGCCCCACTGACATCACTAGTGATGTCAGTGGGAGTGCTTTTGGCTCTGATAGAGCCAAAAGCACTCCTGGGCTTGCGGCAGCAAGACCCTACTGCAGGGTCTCGTCACAAGCCCGATGGTCGCGATGGTCTTGGCCATCGCGACCATCTTTTTGGCCACTTGCATAAGCTGTGGGTGGCCACCCACAGCTATGCGAGCGGCCAGGAGGCCTCTCCAATTTTAGGTAGTAGGGCCATGATTCAGAGCAAGCGCTCTTGTCAGAGCGTCCGGCTCTGAATCAGGCCCTAAGTCCTAACCAGCCCCGCTATACTTACATTCGGCATCCTGGCTGTTGGTATTCCGGCGTCAGCATGTCACATGTGATTCCAGCACCGGTCTTGTAGCTAGGTAGTGGTGTTCCGGTTCCGGGATGATGGGATTTCTTCAACCTGGATGCCGCATGTCGGTATAATAACTACATCCGATATATTATATAACTATGATGTGTGTATAAAATTTGATGTGTGTATCTTGCTCCAGCGACATTTACTGTAATATATGCAAGGGATTGTTTGATTGTGGGGTGCCCCAAATCGGTATCTTGCCTAGGGCCCCATGAGGTCTAAATCCAGCTCTTGTGCTAGATGTTTACTCTATCCTCTACCCCATCTCCATTGATACATAATGCACATGATTTTTTTTATATAAATGTTAGTCAGATATATCTAGACTCATATAACTCTTATCTCTGGAAATATGGGTATCTCATATAGACCAAAATATATACCATATTTAATTCCCTTTCATATCTTTTCTCATTTTAATTATAACTTATTTATATATTCATTCGTTAAAATAGTACTTAACTTAATGATGAAAAGTTAAGAATATACAATCATATTTGGCATATTTCCAGAATTAATGCACTAAAACTATTCTAAATATGTATATATTGTATTGTTTAATGAATGTATTTATTTAGTTGTAGCTTATCATAACACTTAAGTATCTTATCTTGCTGACTACACTGGGACAATAAAGAAAATAATCAGTGTAGCTTAGGAAATGTATAACTATTAGGTACTCTAAATAAATAACAATATATACTCGCCCAATACCATGGATTGAAATAATAAATAACAATATTAGGTACATGGTGATTTTGAATATAAAGAGAAATACTTAGAAAAGTACATAAACAAAGATAATGTTTGTTTTAGAATTTACCTGCTTTCAGATGTTGTTCAATGTTCAGTTTGGATACTTTGTGTATAGCATACTTTGTGAATGGGATGCACACCTCAATTAGAGCACAGCTCTCTCTGATTTGGCTCTTAAAGCTGCATACACACACAACGATTTTGTTACCAACGATTTTATGAACGATTTTCTGTCAGATTATCTGTCAGATTTTTTAAAGTGTAATGAACGATTTTTATGAACTACAAACGATTTTTGCATAGTCCTTTAATGAAAATCGTTCAGTTGACAAGTCTGACTGAACTACAAACTACAAATGTAAACGCGCATGAACGATAATCGTTCATCATTTGACTCAGAAAGTGAACGATTTTTTCAAATGATTATCATTAAACAATATAGTTTAACGATAATCGTTCAAAAAATCGTTGTGTGTGTATGCAGTTTAATGGAGCATACACACGGTCAGATTAGTCAGACTTGTCAGATTTGTCAGATGAACGATTGAACGATTGAACGATTGAACGATTGAACGATTTTTGACTGCATTAAAATGAATGGAATCGTCCAAGTCTGACTGCAAACACATCAGATGTCAGAAATCGTTATCTGACGAACGGGAACGCGCATCGTTGATCGTCCATCGTTCAGGTATGTCAGATATGTCAGATTTTCCTTCAGATATGAACAACTGAACGATTTTTAAATCGTTATCGTTCATATCTGAAGGAAAAATCTGACCGTGTGTATGCACCATAAGATTTACTGTGGCTGATTAAAAGGCTAGATCTGAGACAGATGTCCAGCTGACCTAAGGCTTTAAATTGGCCTGTGTTTCACTATGTAAACAGCCCAGTATGCCATCATAAACTATGCTTTACGGAGAACATCTCAAAACCAGGTAATGATTATTGCAACAATATAATATATCACATACATGTATATGAGTTGGATTGCATAACAGTTCAGAATATAAAGATTGTAGGAGGGTGAATAGGTTTGGTTTGCAATTATTACAAAAATGTAATGTGTAAAAAAAATGACGTGCCCCCCCCCCAAAAAAAAAAGACCAACCAGCATTGGGTTTTTAGCGACCCAGTACTGGTTGTGCAAAACACAGAGGACAAACAATGTATGGGGTCCCCTGTATTAAGCACACCCAGCACCAGGCTAATAAGAACCTATGGAGGGGTCCCTCGTATGTCAATGCAACCAGCACTGGGCTCTGAGTCAGTCCTGGTTCTGGAAATACAGGGGAAAAAAATATGGGCCACCTGTATTTTCCAGAACCAGCACCAGACTTTTTCTTGTGGGGGGCTGATGCCACAGCCAGGGGAGCCCTTTCACCCAGCCCCCCAGCCAAAACAGCAACTCTGACCACTAGTCAGCCCAGGCCAGGGATCCCTGGGGATCTGGGGACACAGCCTGTTTAGGGCACCCCAGGACTAGATTGGGGCAGTGGGTGCCGGTTTGATAGTGTAATGAGGTGTAAAAAAATAGAATTGTTAATATTGTCTTTAGCTTTGGTACTACACATCCCAGCAGGCCTCTCCCATATGCTGGTACTTGGAGAACCACAAGTACCAGCATGCAAGGCATTACGGGCCCACTGGTAATTGTAGTTCTACTGCAAAATAAATATTAAAATAAACACAGGACACACACAATACTAAGTAAATTTTTTTAAACTTACATGCACACCCATGTGCGCACACACATGTACACATACTCACCTATGTATCCCTGTAGCTATCGGTCACCTTCTCCAGTAGATTATCATTAGGGTACCTGAAAAAAAACATACTCACCTTCTCCTATACATGGATCGGTTCTCTTCAGTCCAAAGTAGGAAATCCCCAGGCTTGGCAAAACAAAAAAGGAGATACGCGACCCATGGACATCCCGATTGATACCTTACCAGTGGGATTTCACTATGGAAACCCCATCCCTGAGTGCTCATTGGCTGAGAGAGGTGAGCTTTCCGCCTCACAGCCAATCAGCAGTTATCCCCATTGACTTCAATGGTGAGAACTACACATGCCCATTTAAAAAGAATTGAAATTCAAAGATGGCCGACATGAGCCAATCATGGCCAATGACGTCACTGTCCCGCCCCCATTGCTGGCTTACACAAAGCCAGCGCGAGGTGCTGTCAGGCCAGTCTGTCGGCGGGGATGAAGCAGAGCAGAACTGCATAAGACAGAAGACACCGGGGAGGTTCTGGATGGCCGGCACCCTCCAGGTGAAGTTGCCGTAGAAGTTCTGGGGCAGGAAGCAGCCATGAAAAAGAGCTTAAAGGCTGCTGCACCCAGGTGAAGGTGAAGTGCAAAAAAATAATAAAACAAATGGTATCTGTTTTTTTTTTTTATATCTCTTTTACAGGGGTACTATAGGTTCCCAATAAGCCATTAATGCCCCACTTTCTGGTACCTGTGGGGAAGGCTTGCTGGGACCTGTAGTTCTACTGCAAAAGACAATATTATACTTCTATTTTTTTACACCACATTACACTCTCAAACCGGTATTCACTTCCCCAGGGGAGCCAGGAATAGCCCCATGCTATCAGACTAGGCCTGGGGTGCCATGAAGAGGGGGACCCCTTTATTTAAGGGGTCCCCAGCTCCCATGGGATAAAGGCCTGGGCTGACTAGCCGTTAGGGTTGATGCTCTGGCTGGGGGCTGGGTGAAAGGGCTACCCTGGCTGTGGCATCAGCCCCCCACTAGAAAAAGTCCAGTGCTGGTGCTGGAAAAAACAGGGGAACCCTACTCATTTTCCCCTGTATTTTCAGAACCAGGACTGGCTCAGAGGCCAGTTCTGGTAGCACTAAATACAGGGGACCCCTATGTCATTTGTACCCCATATTTTGGCAACCAGGATTGATTTGCCTGGTTCTGATTTACCAGCTGCTGGTTGTGCATAATAGGGGGGACCCCTAGGTCATTTGTCCTCCATATTTTCACAACCAGGCCCGTCGGTGAAAAGCCCGGGGCTGGATGTATTTGGGGGAAGGGGGGGGATTTCCCTTTTTTTAACTTAAATTTTTCAACCATGCATCTGTGTCTTACTTTCTCAGATGCATGCCCAGCGCCAGTGAGCACCTCTGTCGCCTGCTGATGCCCATGTGCACTGCTCCACTGCTGCCCTGCACCCTGCTGCTGCTGCCCTGCACTCCTGCAGCCTTCCCCCATAGCCATCTTTTCCTATGCATCCCCCAAAACACTTCCTGTGTGCCGACCTTCCTTCACCTGCGCTCATGTACCATTTTGTTTCCCATTTTGTTGCCCTTCTCCCCTGCAGGTGGCCCGGTTTGCTCCAAATCCTGATAGTTAATACATTTTAAAAAAGCAATGAAATTCCATAGACAAAAAACCTTACAGTTTCACATGTCCCATTAAGGCTTCTTATCGGGGGTATCCATTTAGCGATATACAAACGAGAGCACGATTGCGACATTGCAATCATGCTGTCATTTGTATAGCTAGTGATGTGCCTAGATTGAACGTTCACTCGTTCAGTCGCAGCACATCCCTCATCCCCGCACATGCTGAACCTGACGAGATCATCAGGTTGACCTGCATGTACAGGCGATGTCAGATATCGGAAGCGACCCGGGGGCATGCTCATCGCGGGCCGCTTTCATCCAAAACATGCCCGATCTAGCACGATTTGCAAGCGATTGCACGATAATGACATTGTTATCTTGCAATCGCATGTTTAAATCGCTAAGTGGATACCCCCCCATTAGACATGATCTGAAATTTCACAATATCTATTGAATTTTTGCCACTCAAACTTCAAAAAGCAATTTAATTCTGATCATTAAGGCTGACGCCTTAATGGACATGTTCCTTGCAATACAGACACAGTATGGTATGCCATCACACCCTGTAGTTAACTGCAGATTCAGCACTCTTACAGAGTGAGATTGCTTTCGCTGAGCTGCTAATTCACAGAATTATGTACTTATTACACACATGCAGTCTATGAGTTCTGAGCAGTTATGTGGCACACACATCCCACTCAGTGCACACAATCTTCCCATTTATTCTCCACAAAAATCCCACTGGGTTCCAAAATCCTTCTCACTCCATACATCCATCTCAGAATACACATTCAGCTCCATAATTCTAAAACCACCATACTCTGTCTATGCATGTACACTTTCTTCCGCTACATGCCTCCATGCTATCTATTCCCCATTTCCTACTGCTGTGTGGTATCCCAACTGTGCTAGTCTGTATTCCCTTATCCGTACCAATCTGACTTTTCCCGTCTGCACAACCCTGCATCTGTGCCACTCTGTTTCCTTCTGCACCACTGCCTTCCCCACAGCCATGCCGCTCTGTCTTCCTCTCATCTATTGCACTTTTTCTTCCTACTTCTGCACCACTCTGTCCCCTCAACCATGCAACTCTGTCTCCCCCCAACCCGGACCAATCTGTCTTCCCCAATCCCTACTGTTATGTGTTCTCCAATTTGTGCTAGTCTGTATTCCTTAATCCACACAAAATTGTCTTTGCCCATCTGCACTGCTCTGTCTTCCCATGTTCATGCCCCTCTGTACTTCCTATCCACATCACTCTGTCCCCCCAAAAGTGCCACTCTGTTTCCCACCCCATCCACACCACTGTTTCCCATCCATCTGCATCACTTTTTTCCTCCCCCCTATCTGCACCAGTTTTCCACACATCTGCATCAGTTTGGCTCCCTCCCTCTATACTGTTTAATATTCCCCCATCTATGTGCCTTTCTGTCTTACCCATCCATGCCGCTCTGTCTCTTGCCCCATCCACTCCACTCTTATCCCATCTGCACAGCTCCTTCTTTTGCTCAGACCTCAGTTGCATAGACTGCATGTGTGTATTCCAATAAACACATAGTTATGTGAGTTAGCAGCTCCACCATATTGTGAATGACAGAAATCTCACTCTGTTAGATTGCTGAATCTGCAGTTAACCACAGGTTGTGATGGCATACCATATCTTAATGATTGGAATTTCATTGCTTTTTTACGTTTGAATGGCAGAAATTCAATAGGTTTTGTGAAATTTAAGATCATGTCTAAGAAGCCTTAATGGGACATGTGAAACCGTAAGGTTTTTTGTCTATAGAATATCATTGTGTTTTTATAATTTATTAACAATCAGGGACAGGAGCAGCTAATCGGGCCACCTGCAGGAGAGAAGGGCAACATCATGGTACACTAGCTCTGGTGGTGGAGTGGACAGAACACAGGAGGTATTTTGGGGGTGCAGAGGGAGAGATGGCTGAGGGGGAAGGCTGCAGGCTTATGGGGCAGTGGCAGCAGTGGAGCAGTGCACAGGGGCAGCAGTGCGGGATAGAAAGGCTCGCTGGCACTGATAGACCCAGCCCTGAACTGTTTTTTCAGACCCCTGCACATGTAACGATGGGCTCACGATGCAATATCATGAACGATTTCTGTTGATCAAACCCCAGCACTCCAGGACATGATATGGTGCTTAAACAGCAAATTTGACTTTGAACTTTTGTGCAAGATCTAAAGATAGCTGAGGTCTGTGTTGCAGGCATCTGTGTAAAATAAATGATTCAGAGATGCGCGCACGGATCAGTGAGATCCATGTGGCTGCGTCTGAAAAAAAAAATCACTAAGTCATAGATGCATGGAGAGATCCATCCATGCATCTATGTTAAATAAAAAATTATGAAAGTATATTTGAAAAAAAAACTGCGTGCCCCTTCCCCCCAAGGAACAACCAGCCCTGGGCTCTGGAGACCCAGTATTGGTTGTGCTAAATACAGGGGTCAAATGACATAGAAGTTCTTTGTATGAGGCACAACCAGCACCATGCTTTTGAGAAACAGAGCTGGTTACAAAAAAACAGGAGACAAACGACGTAGGGGTCCCCTATATTAAATACAACTAGCACTGGGCTCTGAGCTGGTCCTGGTTCTATAAATACAGGAAAAAAAATGTGTAGAGTCCCCCTGTATTAACCAGAATCAGCACAATACTTTTTTTAGCAGTGGGGTAATGCAACAGCCAGGGGAGCCATTCACCGGGTCCCCCAGCCACAGCATCACCACTGACTGCTAGTCAGCACAGGCTGGGGATCCCTGGGGAGTTGGGGACCCCCCATAAAGAGGTCCCCCTCTCCAGGCCACCCCAGGGCTGGTCTCATAGCTCGGGGCTATCCTTGGCAACCCTTGCCAGTCGGTGGATTATGTGCAGATTAATAGTGTAGTGTGCTGCATATGAAAGTTAAAATATTGTATTTTGCAGTAGGACTACAGGTCCCAGCAGGCCTCCCCTGCATGCTGGTACTTGGAGTACAACAAGTACCAGCAATCTGGTGATTAAGGGCCCACTGGTACCTATTGAACCCCTGCAAAAAAAATATTAAAATAATACAAGGACACCGATTGTTTTAATATTTTAGTTCCTTGCACCTTCACCTGGGAGGTGGTAGCTTTAAGCTCTTTTACATGGCTGCTGCCTCCCCCAGGACTTCCACAGCGTCTTCACCTGGAGGGCGATGCCCATCCAGTACTTTCCCGGCATCTTCTTTCTTCAGTAGCTCTTCTCTGCTGCCTCCAAGGCCAACGGGCTGCTATACCATTGCCTCACGCTGGCTTATATAAGCCAGCCGAGTGGGTGGGGCGATTATGTTGTGAGCCATTATTGGCTCGCGGTGGCCATCTTTAAATTTAAAAAATGCCCTGAGGTTCCATTTTTGATATAGGCACGAAAGTAACCCTAAGTTGAAGTCAATGGTGAGAACAACTCATTGGCTGAGAGGCGGAAGGCTCTATAGTGAAATCCTGCTGCAAAGCCATCATTCAGGTAGTACTGTCCTTAGTACTACTAAAAACTTTGTTTTTGTTTTTTGACAAGCCCAGGGATGCCTACATGGAACAAAGAGTATAAGATCCTTGCAAAGGAGGAGGTGAGTATGGATTTTTTGTTACAGTTACCCTATGGATTATCTACTTGGATAAGTAGATGTGATTGGCTTCATGGATACATAGGTGAGTATGTGAGATAGTGTGTGCATGTGTGTTTTAATAAAATTAAACTTTCAATGGTTAGTGTGTGTCTTGTGTTTATTTTAATATTTATTTTGCTTTGGAACTACAGGTACCATTGGGTCCATAATGCCCCACATGCTGGTACTTGTGGTTCTCCAAGTGCCAGCATGTAGTGGAGGCATGCTGGGTCCTGCAGTTCACAGCAAAATACAATAATATTTACTATCAGCAAATGCACCACAATATTCACACCAGGGTTGCCAGGGATAGCCCCAGGCTATCAGCCTGGGGTGCCATGGAGAAGGGGGTCCTTTTATTTGGGGGCTCCCCTGCTCTCCAGGGATCCCTGGCCTGGGCTGACTAGCAGTCACGGTGATGCTTCGGCTAGGGGACGCACTGGTTCTGGTTAGTACAGGGGAACCCTATGCATTTTCATTTCCTTGTATTTCCAGAACCAGGACCGGCTCATAGCCCAGTGCTGGTTGTGCTTAATACAGGGGACCCCTATGTAGTTTGTCCCCTGTATTTAGCACAACCAGTACTGGGTCTGCATAGCCCGATGCTCGTTGTTCATTCAGGGGGGCGACATTTTTTTTTTTTTCATTTTAACACTTTTTTGACACAGCAGCACAGATGGATGTCACTGATCCTGTCCATGCATCTTTGTTAATATTTAACACACACAGATGCAAGCATCATGGATCTCCCAGATCCATGCATGGTGCATCTGTCTCCCACTGCCAGATCCCACAGCTCTAATAATATAATATATATATATATATATATATATATATATATACAGTCAGATGCATTAACATTGGGAGATTGACAGAATTTTCATTTTTTGGCCTCTATTCACCACCACAATGGCTTTGAAATGAAACAAACAAGATGTGCTTTAACTGCAGACTTTCAGATTTATTTTGAAGGTAATTACATCCAAATCAGGTGAACGGTGTAGGAATTACAACGGTTTCTATATGTGCCTCCTACTTTTTAAGGGGCCAAAAGTAATGGGACTATCACCTCAAAAGCTATTTCATGGACAGGTGTGGGCTATTCCCTCATTATTTCATTATCAATTAAGCAGGCAAAGGTCTGGAGTTGATTCTAGGTGTGACATTTGCATTTGGAATCAGTTGCTGTCGACTCTCAGTATAAGATCCAAAGAGCTGTCACTATCAGTGAAGCAAGCCATCATTAGGCTGAAAAATCAAAACAAACCCATCATAGAGATAGCAAAAACATTAGGTGTGGCCAAATCAACTATTTGGAACATTTTTAAAAAGAAAGAATGCACCGGAGAGCTCAGCAACACCAAAAGACCTGGAAGACCATGGAAAACAACTGTGGTGGATGACAGAAGAATTATTTCCCTGGTGAAGAAAAACCCCTTCACAACAGTTGGCCAAATCAAGAACACTCTCCAGGAGGTAGGTGTATATGTGTCAAAGTCAACAATCAAGAGAAGACTTCACAAGAGTGAATATAGAGGGTTCACCACAAGATGTAAACCATTGGTGAGCCACAAATACAGGCAGACCAGATTAGAGTTTGCCAAACAACATCTAAAAAAGCCATTACAGTTCTGGAACAACATCCTATGGACAGAAGAGACAAAGATCAACTTGTACCAGAGTGATTGGAAGAGAAGAGTATGGAGAAGGAAAGGAACTGCTCATGATCCAAAACATACCACCTCATCAGTGAAGCATGGTGGTGGTAGTGTCATGGCATGGGCATGTATGGCTGCCAATGGAACTGGTTCCCTTGTATTTATTGATGATGTGACTGCTGACAAAAGCAGCAGAATGAATTCTGAAGTGTTTCGGGCAATATTATATGCTCATATTCAGTCAAATGCTTTAGAACTCATTGGACGGCGCTTCACAGTGCAGATGAACAATGACCCGAAGCATACTGCAAAAGCAACCAAAGAGTTTTTTAAGGATAAAAAGTAAAATGTTATGCAATGGCCAAGTCAATCCCCTGACCTGAATCCAATTGAGCATGCATTTCACTTGATGAAGACAAAACTGAAGGGAAAATGCCCCATGAACAAGCAGGAACTGAAGACATTTGCAGTAGAGGCCTGGCAGAGCATCACCAGGGATGAAACCCAGTGTCTGGTGATGTCTATGCGTTCCAGACTTCAGGCTGTAATTGCCTGCAAAGGATTTGCAACAAAGTATTAAAAAGTGAAAGTTAGATTTTGGATTGTTTAGTTTGTCCCGTTACTTTTGGTCCCTTTAAAAAGTAGGATACACATATAGAAACCGTAGTAATTCCTACACTGTTCACCTGATGTGGATGTAATTACCCTCAAATTAAATCTGAAAGTCTGCAGTTAAAGCACATCTTGTTTGTTTCATTTCAAAGCCATTGTGGTGGTGAATAGAGGCAAAAATATGAAAATTCTGTCAATGTCCCAATATTTATGCACCTGACTGTATGTATGTGTATATATATTATATATATATATATATACCTGCTGTTCACATACATCTATCCGCTGTGCGCCACAAGTCGCGCTACATATAATGCGTGAGCACTGTCTGACTCAGCGCCAATCATTTTTTCATGCAACTTTATCCCTTCAAATGCCTCTTATTCACACAGTGATGCAAATAGGACACACAAGCGGCTTCTGCTTATTGAAATTATGAAATTATATGCGGGATGCCTGTATTTTGTGTACGACTGAGGGTGTATATGCATGCAAAATGCTAGATTACAGTGTCAGTGGCTGTGATGCTGTAACATAGCATTTCGCAAGCAGATGCACAGGCGGTACATAGAACATAGGCATGCTGCATATAATTTTAATCAACAGAAGCTGCTTCTGCTACCTATTCACATTATTGTGCGACTAAGACACACTGAAAGGGGAAAAACTTGCCCAAAAAGATGCTCTGTGCTATTGAGTCATGCCACAGAATGGGGCAACTAGAAGGGCTGTTTAATCTGCAAGGAGGCTAGATCAATGAGGCCACATCTGTATATATATCTTGACAAAGATCCATGAGAGGATCAAAACATCGATGGGCTGTGTTTAAACATTGCTGTTATAAAAGAAGTTTTTATCTACTTTAAGAATAGTGAGTACACTTCATTCTGGAAATTGTATTAACCCCTGGACATCAGGTTATTGATGTGGCACCCCAGCTTTCTTTATCTATATATACAGATATATATTTATACATATATTTGCATGTGTGCATTTTTTTTTAACAAATACAAATAAAAGCTAGCTAGCAATCTAAATTTAAGCTTTTTGCACTAATACAGGTTTTAAGACATGATTTACCTAACTCTGCACCTCAGCAAGTATTTTCTCTCCTAATGGTGGCAGCTAAAGGTCATAGTAAAATTGCATATTTAACCCAGCAATGGTAAAGTGAAGTCTGTCCAGATTCGCAGTTCTTCCTTTGCTGAGTATGTCTCAAGAACATATAACATAGCTATGAAAGGCAAAGCTTTTATACCTTGTTCAGTGTTTTTTTAAGTGAACCAAAGTTAATTATTCATTATTATTCTTTTTCTCATTTGTGAAGTAATTTTGCATTAAAAGTTTACTTACTTATTAAGCAATATATTTCAATTTTTTAAAGACCAGAAGATGATCTTTATTTTTCATAGTAAATTTGGCTATTAGGAGGCACTGTTGCAATGAAGCCATCTCTCAGGATGCAACATGGCATCATCCACACAATTTCTTACTGTTGTTATGCAGAGATAATAACAGTAGAAACCTGGGATCCTTTCCACACCTCTTGTTTTTTCCTCTGGGAGGATATTTTTGCACCTGAGCCCACCACTCGCTCATGGCACTCCCACAAGTCAGAGCAGATCTGTGCACACGCAAAAACTCACTATTTGCATTCATGAAGAGAGATACTGTATTGTCAACTGAGAATCGTTCCTGAGTGGCCCTGATGCTATATTGCCACCAAAGCTAGTGAAGCATATTGCTGGTTAGAGGAAAACTTGGGGAAAACCAGGCTAGTCATCCTCAATTTTCCACTACCAGCCAAGGCTTCAAGGCCTAGGGTTGGCTTTCAATTTTGGCGGTAAATTTACACTTAAGACTTTTTTTCAACAATTCTTGTAGAGCATGAAGAAAAAAGATGCTTATAAAATATAGTCACAATTTAAACATTTAAATATATTCATATTTACAGTAGAAAAAAAACGTGCTGTAATAAATGCTTAACCAGAAGGCACAGTCAAATACATTTCAGGTGTTGAAAAAAGTTGCAAGCACATAATAAACACTCTCGGCTCACCCTGCAGCAATTCAACTCCTGCTGACCTGTGTCCATAAATTACTGCCATAATACATCAGATGCTGGGCTTGTACTTTCATCAGATCAACAAGATGCAATCTTGAGAAGTGTTTGCATGATTTGAGGACGAATTGATGCCCTTGTCCTCCTTGACTGTAAGAAGTGATGCTAAAGCGCCTGACTACTCCTGTGTCTCTAAGTAGCAGTGTAGGACCATTGTAAATAATTAAGTAGAAATTTGTTACCCTTTTGTCAAATGTATTTCTGATGTTGCTCTTCCTCAGCCTCCATTAAGAAATCCCTTGATTAAAATTTAAAGTCTTAAACAATTTAAAGGGCTGAGAGCACAGGACACAAACGACAATTTAAATGTTTTTACACAGCAATGTCATATTCTCTTTGGGAGCTTTGAAAATAATGGTACACATTTATTATGCAATCCTGTGATTCCCTTTTAAGAGATAATGTTAAAGATTTGATTACAAACTCTGCAGCTGGATTTTATAGGTCATTTATTTCCTAAACTACATAAATCTCTGAGGCATGGCGTTTCTCTATTCATGCATGTTTTCAAATATTTCTGTTAAAATTAAAGAGTGTTCAGGGGTAGTTAAACTTGTTCCAGTGACACACAAGTTATTTGCTGAACATATTAGCACAGCATGCAGAATTAGTACTTTAATTCATAATTTAAGAGATGGAGTGCTGAGATTTTTCACTTAACAAACACAAATAGCTCTCTGTAAAATAAATTATTTTTTCATTAATGCAAGGAAGCAAGTCAAAATATTATTTTTTTCTTCTCCTAAAAAACTAGAATGAGGAATAATTAATGTATAATGATTATATGAGTCACATTTCTATAGAAGAGACTGGTTTAATTTGAATAACATACTGTTCATTTCTGAAAGGTAAGTACGTTTAGTTGAGTCAAATTTTACATTACTGAAGGACATACAGACAATCCTTTCATATTTGATTTAAATTACTCAATATATTTATTGTTCGCATTCCATTGAAACAATTTGATATTTTACTATTGATTTACTTAATATGACAAACACCCCAAACAAGCTTCAATGCACACTCGCACAAAACTGTGTTGGACGTATACTGTGAGAGGATGTTTTATGTGATTCACTAAAAAGACAGTGAGTGGGGGAATTGGCTCAGAGGGGCTTCTATATAAATGAAAATATTCAGAACTCAATTATCCTTTTGCAAGGGTTTAGTTAAATATGAGTGAAGTGTTGTTGGAAGCTACTGTATGCTGTTAATTAGAACTATAAATAATTTGATAATGACTTGCAGGTGTTTGGTAGGAAACAGACTACTTATAAACACTCATGTTTATCATCTGCATGAAAAGGTAATAATGAATTCAGTACACTAAGAAAACTATCATTTTGCAATTATGTTTAAAAATGTAGAAGAAAAATAGATCTCAGACATAGTTAAATTATCAGGAGATAGTATTAAAATCCAAACCTGTGTTGTCTATCAAAAAAAAATTAAAAAGATTTTAGAATATAAATATATATATATATATATATATATATATATATATATATACCAATGCTGTAATCTAAAACATATATTTGCATTCAACAGTCAGGCAAATATCTGCTAGTTCATATTCTGAATTTACCATCTGCACGAGATCCACAAATTTTTTTTACTCTCTCTTTGCTAGTCTGGATGATTTGTGTTCAACATTATATTTAATTTAAAATGTGGATGTCAGTCTAATTTTGATTACATGCTTCTTCAACATCACTCACACATCTTATCTTGTTGGTTTGCCTTGAATATAAAATTTAATGTGTGCTTTTTTTTCACAAATGGGTTTCTTTACTGTAGCTCCCTTGCATTTCAATGTAATAACATTTCAGACACCAGTAAAATAGTATACAGTATATTATTTCCTCTGCATATGTTCTGTTCCACTTGGTACCTTCTACCTTAAATTTTTTAAGGAAATAAACTAAAAAACAAAAACAAAATTTCAATCCTTATTTTTTTTTACTAGTACTCCAATTTGTGTGAGAATCAGAATTCTAAATTAGGTCTTTTCACATTAAAGATCTTTTGTATATGAAATATAGTTGATGGCAGGGGCGAGAGAACAGTGGTGTTGAGATTTGGATTTTGCATAAATATTGCCAGTTTACACTCTATGAATAATTCAGATTTGGTATAAAGCTTGCATACTGCAGATTAAATGCAATAAAAATAGCATTGGCCCTTTTTATAGTGTGGCCATGTTTATATATTTTTTTGGGAGGGGGGTGCATAGAATTCTTCAATTTTATTAACGATACAAAAAAATATGCTGTCAGGTGCTGTGGGAAGAAGTTGAGGATAGTTGATAATGCAATAGCTTCCATAATAATAATAATGGGTAGTGCAATCAATTGGCCACCAGCGTAATGAGTGGTTTAACTAATGACATACAGTACATGAATCAGGGTAACTAGAGAGAGTGCACTTTTCATATACTCTGGGAGTTCATCAGAGGTCAATAATAATCTAATCTTTTCAAAAAATGTCACAATTTATTGATAGTTTTCAGATGAAGTGAGCAGCATGCCCATGAAACGCGCATCAAGCATTTATATTTTAGACTCCTTTGTCAAAACCAGACAACTACACTAAATATATAGTACTGTATCTGTCCTTTATTTGTGTTTTATCTGGTACATAGGGAGTAATATTACTTTTATGGAAATCATTGTCGATGTGTCTGCATTGCAGTTTTTTGTCTATTTGTGGATATAAATTGAAAGACTAAATAAAATTGTTGAATGAAGGAATTGAAATATTGGGCTGACATATTTTGGGAAAAAATAATTTATTGGCAAGGGAAGTTCCAATTATATGCCTGTTAGAACTCACCTAAAAGTTGAGCACAATAAAATACAAGAATGCATATAGTATTTTCTACACAATGTGCACTATATAATTTTTCATTTTTCTCAGTACACCTGTGCCAAAATAAATTTTTATTTCTATCAATTCGTTACTAGATTTAATTCAGTCTCCTAACTGGTTGCAAATTATCATGACTACTCAATACTTTACATCTTTGGTGGTGAGGTGCAAGACTTGTTTTATGTTTTACCTACACAAACACATTTTTTATCAGATGACCTTGAAAAAAACAGCATCACTGATGTGCCCTCATAAGTTATTGCTGCAGTCATGCCAAATGGTACTTCTTGGTGTGCCAGGTCTTATGTGACTAACATTGCACTGAACGTCTTTTTTGGCCAAAAATATGTAGTTGCAATTGGATGCAACAACAGCTTCATGAAACTGCACTGATTAATTTGATATGCGACACTTGTACAACTGTATGTGACTGAGTCTAAATCTGTATATGAAGTGACACAATGCAGTGGGCAAATCTTTTTTCAAGACATGTTATATTGCGCTGTGTATACAGACTTAGACACACATTGTCACAGCCCTTCATAGAGGCCCCAGAATCAGGCTCTACCACTTACCTTTGCAGGTGCTGACCCATGGCATCTTCTGGCTCCCACGCTGTGCTGCAGCAGCTCCGTCCTCTCTGGCAGGTCTTGCCAGTGTCTTCTCTCCTCACAGACACCTGCGGTTTCTCTGGAACCAGCCATCCTCCAAATAATCAAAACACAAATATGTATGGGCTCTAGCCTATAAAGATGGTAATTGAGACTCAAAAAATCATCAAATATGTATAATGTTCGATATCCAAAATGGCTGACAGCAGCCCTTATATAGATGGGAAAATTGCTGGATTCCCATAAATCAAAGAACATACAGACAAAGAATATATAGGCGCTGGTCAGTATAAAAAAAATTGAATAAATATATATGAAAGAGAGAATATAAAGAAAAAATACTCTAAAAATAAAATAAATATATATTATAACAATAACAATTAAAAACATGGATCGAATCTCAAGTAATATATATATATTACACTGATATACACCAATATATATAGTCTATCAGTTGGGACTGTATTATTGACTGGTGCTTGTTTATGAGAAAAAAGTTTTTAGCAGGATGTGTGTCTGATGAATTATTAATTTTCTGTATACTGTGAAGTTTTAACCAAATGCTGACATGATATTGGGAGTAATAATTTCCTGAACACTGTATCAACTATCAAATTATCAATTTGTGGTTTTCTTAAATACCTTTAGTTTGATACAATGTTCTGACACCTTCTTGTTTTTCTTTCTTTCATCTTGGTATAAACAGCCCTTGAGATGGGCAATATAATTGAATTTACTAACCAGATATCATCTTTGACAATAATCATTTTGACCAGTGGTGGTTATTTTCATATAGCAAATCAGTTTATAGGTTTGACACTTTTTTCTCATAAACAAGCACCAGTCAATAATACAGTCCAAACTGATAGACTATATATATTGGTGTATATCAGTGTAATATATATACTACTTGAGATTCGATCCATGTTTTTAATTGTTATTGCTATAATATATGTTTTTTTAATTTTAGAGTATTTTTTCTTTATATTGTCTCTTTCCTATATATTTATTAAATCTTTTTTATACTGACCAGCACCTATATATTCTTTGTCTATATGTCCTCCAAATAATACCTTGGAGTCCAGTTACCCTCCAGTTCCAACCCAGAGTCCAGCCATCCTCCAAATATACCTTGGACTCCAGTTATCCTCTGGTACCAACCCAGAATCCTGCCATCTTCCAGTGTACGAATATATATTTTTAGAAACTTCCTGCTGGTGCTACATCTCCTCACTGCTTCATCACCTGTTATTCTACTCTATGCGCAGGAACTACATTAAACCTAGTAGTTTCCAGCGTACAGCTGTCTTTAAAGAATCATACTCAGGACTCAGCCCGGGAACACAGCCTCAAATCCCTACATCTGTGATAGTTTGCACTGGCCTATTGAACTTGGCAAGTGGTCTGGGATTTGGAGTAGACTCTTCTCAAGATGTTCTATCTCATCTGGAAAGACAAGAGTCTTCTCAGTTACAGCTGATCAAATTTATTCAGGATATTTCCAAGTAAATTTGACAGCAATCGCAAGCTATGCAGAGGCTCCTAAACCAGTGCAAAATTAATTTTGAGTTGCAAGCTGCAAACTTCCCGACAGCCAGAACGCGAGTAGTATACAATATTTCCCTGCTTTCTGAACAAGCACTCGATTGGGCCTTGCCACATTGGGAAAAGTCGTATAGTTTGCTCTTTAGTTATTCCAAGTTAATTTCTACATTATCCAGAATCTTTGATGAACTTGGAAGGACCACTTCAGCTTCAATAGAGATTCTATGACTCCGTCAGGGCAGCAAAACTGTTGGCCAATATGTTATTCAATTTTGAACCTTGGCTTCAGAACTTAATTGGAATGAGGAATCTCTCATTCCTTCTGGACCGGGCTTTTGGAAACGCTCAAGGATTACCTGGCTTCTCATGATCTCCCAGTGAAACTAGATGATTTGTTCTCCCTCTGCAGTAAAGTTGACTTAACTTCACAGGGAGCGTGCTCAAGAGAGAGGCATGTTTGACCATGGAAGAACTCATCCAGCTCCACATTTACCCTCTCCTTCCATGCAAGTCAATTGCTATCATTTGTCTGTCAAAGAATGGCAAAAAAGAAATAAAGAAAATCTGTGCATGTGTTGTGGGATCTAGTCAGATTCTATCCCATTCGTCTGGGAAATGCCTCCTATTAACTGTTATAGAGTAGTTAAGTTGGGAGTTGCCATTGATTCACTTGGTAAGTCTGATTCTACCATCCATACTCAGTTAGAGCTTCCCAGAGATGTACTAGCTTTTTTGGATTCTGGTGCTGCAGAAAATTTTGTGACTGCAGACTTTGGCCCTGATTCAGACCCACTCGTGAGCGGCTGTCCGCTTGCAAGTGGGTCGATGGTGTGCACTGAGCATGCGCACGACGGAGGGAGCACCATCTTGCGCATGCGCGAGACGCGACGAGCGAAGGACTTTCCTTCTCTCGTTGTGTCTGATCAAAGGGGGCGTGCTGTTGATGTTCATTGACAGCACGCCCCCTTTGGTGGGTGTGCCGGGGGTGTGCCTCCCAGATGGGGGCGTTCCCAAGGGAACGCCTACCGTCAGAAGCCGGCCCACTGACATCACTAGTGATGTCAGTGGGAGTGATTTTGGCTCTGATAGAGCCAAAATCACTCCGGGCCTTGCGGTTGAGAAACTCAACCGCAGGCTCCGGCTCGCAGTGGTGATTGTCGCGATGGTCAAGACCATCGCGACCATCAACCTGCACGCACGTATATGCTGTGGGTGGGGACCCACAGCTATACGAGCATCCAGGAGGACGCTCCATTTTTATGGAGGATGGCCCTCATTCAGAGCGAGCACTCTGCTCAGAGCGTCCAGCTCTGAATGAGGGCCTTTGTTTTAAAACATCAAATTCACACTTTGCCTCAAACCCATCACCTTAACCATCATCAATGGAAGTCACTTTTCAAGTGGAACAATCACTCACCGTACTGCACCACTTAAATTTACTATTGGGGTGCTTCACTCTGAGAAATTATCCTTCCTAGTGATTCCTAAAGCATCCCATACTCTGATCCTTGGTCTACCCTGGCTACAAAAACATTCTCCACAAATCGATTGGTCAACTGAGCAGATAACTTCCTGGAGTTCCTTTTGCTTTAAGAATTGCCTTCATCATGTAGTTCCTGCACATTCCTCTGCCATCCAGCCACCAGAGTGTCTGCCCAAACCCTGTTTGGATTACAAAGATGTATTCAGTAAACATAAGGTCCATACCTTGCCTAAATACCCATCAGCCTTACCTGAGACCCAAGCCATGTCGTAGTATATTAGAGAAAACTTGAGCAAAGTCTTCATAAGACTTTCTACATCCCCAGCTGGAGCTGGATTTTTCTGTGTGAAAAAAAAGATGGTGGCCTACGGCCATGTACCGATTATAGAGGACATAATGATATAACAAATAAGAATTGTTATCCCCTTCCTGTCATAACTGAAATTGTTTGATAGAGACAAAAGAGCTTCCATTTTCACCAAACTCGACCTAAGGGGAGCCTAAAATTTGATCAGTATATGTGCTGTAGATAAATGGAAGACGGCCTTCAACACCAGGGATGGGCATTATGAGTATCTCATTATGCCCTTCAGTCTTTGCCATGCCCCGGCTGTATTCCAATTCTTTGTAAACTAAGATTTTAGAGATCTTCTTTACAGCAGTGTGGTGGTCTACTTGGACAATTTGATTTTTTCTCAGGATCTGGAAAGTCATCTAATTATAGTAAAATAAGTCCTTCTGAGATTGCACTCAAATCAGCTTTTTGTAAACTGGAAAAATGTCTTTGAGGCTCCAAGTGTTCTATTTCTAGGGTACATAATTTCTGGAACAGGTCTTCAAATGGATCCGCTAAAGTTACAAGCCATTCTTGACTGGTCTCCTCCCACATCTTTGAAATGGTTCTTAGGATTCACCAAATATTACTGCAAGTTCATCAAAGGATTTTCCACACTGGTAGCAACTATTAAAGCTCTTACCTGCAAAGGAGCAGACCCAACCAAATAGACCGTAAAAGCCACTTCTGCCTTCCAACATTTTAAACAGGCACTAATCTCTGCACCTGTCTTAAAACAGCTTGATTTAACCTGACCATTCATCCTGGAAGTGGACACCTCTTTAGAGGGTGTTGAAGCTGTTCTCTCGAAATGTTTTGAAGATGAGAGGCTTCATCCCTTTGGGTTATAGTCTTGGAAATTTCTGCCAGCAGAGAGGAACTATTCTATTGCTGATCAGGTACTGCTCACCATTAAACTCATTCTTGAAGAATGGTGGTATGTCTTAGAAGGGGCTCAATATCCAATAACAATTTACACAGACCACAAAAATGTATTGTATTTAAAGTCAGAAAATTGTTTGAATCCCTGGCAAGCCAGATGGGTGATGTTCTTTTCTAGATTCAACTTTAGACTTTCCTATCATCCTAGATCACAAAATGGAAAATCTGATGCCCTTTCTCATTCAATGGAGTATGACTCTGATCCAACCATTGAGCAGTCTCATCCAATCTTAGATCCAACTTCTTTCGCTACCACTAATCTGTCTACTGTGCCTCCTGTTGGGAAAACTTTCATTGCTCCTAATCTCCATAAGAAGTTACTAAAGTGGACTCATGCTTCCTACTTCTTAGTACAGTTAGGAATATACAAGACCCTTAAGTTCATTCAGCGATCCTATTGGTGGCTCTCAATGAAATCAGAAGTTAGGTCTTATGTTTCTTCTTGTGTTAAATGTGCTCAACACAAAGTGCCTCGACAAGCCCCTACTGGTTAAGTCCAACCACTAGCCATTCCCATGCAACCATGGACTCATGTGTCAATGGATTTCATCACAGACCTTCCTCCATCCTGAGGTCATAATACGATTTGGGTTATCGTGGACTGGTTTTCCAAAATGGCCCATTTTGTACCTCTTTCTGGCCTACAATCCACTCCACTTCTTACTCATCTCTTCATTCAAGAAGTCTTCAGATTACATGGATTACCCTAAAAAATAATTTCTCACAGAGGGGTGCAGTTTGTGGCAAAATTCTGGAGATCTCTCTGTTCAGCCCTTCTGGTGAAGTTGAAATATTCTACGGCTTACCATCCCCAGACCAATGGGCAAACTGAGAGGGTAAACCAAAATGTAGAACTTTTTCTCCATTTCTTCATCTCCTCTTCTCAAGATGACTGGATTGAGCTTCTACCCTGGGCCGAATCTGCTCATAACAATCATTACCATACTTCAACGAATTCTACCTCTTTTCTCACTGTATTTGGCAAACATCCTCGGATTCCAGAATTTCCTCTACTTCCTGTCCTAGATGTGCCCGCTGCCAAAATAGTTTGCTGATTGTAAAAAATAGGCAGTTCAAAGTTTTCAACCAGGAGATATGGTTTGACTCTGGACTCGAAATCTCAGACTCTGAGTACCCTCAAGGAAACTTGCTCCACACTACACTGGACCATTCCCGATAATTAGAGTATTGATTCCAGTAGCTTACAAGTTGAAATTTCCTCCATTTCTTTCCATCCCAAACTCATTTCATATCTCCCTTTTAAAATCACTGATTTTGAATAAATTCCAGAAGGTCCTTCCCATAACTAGTGTGTTCAAACCCAATGAGGTGAAGAATTCGAAGTTGAAAGAATCCTAGACTCCCATTGTGGATATAACCATCTGAAATATCTTATCAACTGGAAAGGTTATGGTCAGGAGGAGAGGATCTGGATAAACTTTTCTGATGTTCATGCACCTCATCTGATCTAGGCGTTTCATGTGAAGCTTCCTTCTAAACCAAAAAAGTGTCCAGTGGCCACTCATGGAAAGGGGGTACTGTTGCAGCCCTCCATAGAGACCCCAGAATCAGACCCCGCCACTTACCTTTGTGGGCACTGACCCATGGCATCTTCTGGCTCCCATGCTGTGCTTCAGTGGTTCTGTCCTCTCCGGCTGGTCCCGCCAGTGTCTTATCTCCTCACAGGCACCTGCAGTCTCTCTACTTTGCCAGGCCTGGCAATCCACGTGGTTTGGCTGCCACTCTCAGGGAGAGATAAGCGTGGCCATCTTGGACAGGTCCACATGACGCTACTTCCACCAATGGAGCAGGTTCTCCTCAGTCCTAAGCCAATCAGCCTTCTGCAGCTCCAATAAAGAGACTTCCTGCAACAATATTAAGTTGCCAGTGGAACAGGACTCATAGCCTTGTCAGTGAGCTTCCATACTGTGCTTCTCAGAGTGCATTCTCTATGACTTCTATGAGTTGTCTTTACGAGATTCAGCCCATCCTTCGGTACCAGCCCAGAGTCCAGCTGTTCTTCAAATAATACCTTGGAGTCCAGTTACCCTCTGGTTCCAACCCAGAGTCCAGCCATCCTCCAAATAATACCTTGGAGTCCATTTACTTTACATGCTGTATCTAAGAACAATGAAAGTATCATATTGTGCCTGGACAACAGGAATCACAAAAGAGGGGCATTACTTTAAGGGTACTATGTTTCTGTCAGTTTCAACATGCTTGCAAATATGTTAATATTCATACTATAATAATTAATTATACACTAAATACAGTACATGAAAGGATAGACATTTTTAGTAAAAAGTGATGTTGATATTTCTGAAGGGCAACTTAATGTTTTGATATTCAGCAAGAAACTGTTCTTTCAATCCATAAAATATTTTTTAATTCTATTCCAAATTTAACCAAGAGAACAAAGATATTTCACATATAAGATGATGAGAATATCAATTAATTTTATTGTGCCAAGTACTGCGTCTCTAATGTCTTTCTAAATAATTCTTCAATCATCCTCTCATTATTTGGGTTGCACATAGTGTCATATATATATATATATATATATATATATATAAAATCTATAAATATATATATATATATATATATATACTGTATATGTATATATTATATTTACATTTTAGTGATTATGTGTAAACGGTGTTATGCTAACATGTCAAGTTTCTTATTCATTGAATCTAGGGGAACCACATCATAATGGTGTATAAGCTATAATTTAAACATTAATCAATCTGTATTCTCTTTATGCATTCCCGTAGAGGTTTTAAAGTTGACACTGACAAGTGTGTTTTATTCTACAAGGATTCATGAAATACTATTGACATTTACCTTGATTCTCCTGCCAGTCACTAGTATAGCAAGCCTTAAAAGTAATTTAGAAGAGAAAATTTCTTCAGATAGTGGACAACTGAGAAGCAATAGACAGAATTCAGTTTTTATAACATGCTTCATTTATCAGGTGAAGAATTAAAATTGAGATATGATGAAAAATTTTTGCATTCTCTGTCATTTTACAAAAAATCATTAAAAGATAAAAATGTCAGTTTATATCAGTTTGAATTGAATATTGAAGAACTGAATGTAGAAATTATTATTATTTAGTTGATTTGAGCAATAATATGAAATTTATTTTATCTATAAATGTTCATTAGTTTTCTGATTGAAAAACCTAATATTAACTTTTTAAATAAGCACCTGTGATAGTTAATAATAATTGTTGAAAGATTATCAATTATTAAATAGTAACAGAAGACATTTTGGGACAATATTCTTAAAGCCTGGGTCTTTTTGAACTTAAAAATATACTTATATTTATTTATATTTTACAATGTGAATGGGTGTAGTGATTCCCTTTGGAATTTATGATACAGTTCCATCAAAACTTCAGTCTTTTTCATTGAATGGAAGTTGAATGAAACACTGCTCAAGCATTTAGAGAATGGGTTCTGTACACAGTTGTGCATGCTCAGTAATTACTTATAAGGACAGTACAGTATTAGGACAGTACAGTATGTACACATCACATAGAGTGAAAACACATAATTAAAGTACAGTACACTTTCATGTATGGCAAATAAAATAAGTAATACATGGAGAAGAATCTAAGTAAACATGGTTCTGTAAGCAAGGATCTTCTTGGCTTGCCTACCTGTTGTAGGCTCATCTACCTGTTGTGGTATTTCCATAACTGGATATTGTATGTGAAATGCTATAGAAGAATGGCTTGAAGTCTGTCCAGTACATTTTAAAAAAAAGAATAATGTAACTAAATTATTTTAAATTCTTAAATCATAGCTAATTTAACATAAGTTGTAAATGAGGTGCTAGCATATGTAGTGAAATATCACATCTATTACAACAAAGTACCATTTTATTAAAGTTACATCTCTGTGCATTTGTGTGATTGCTAGAACCATTTTCATAAATGTGTATGATGTCAAAATTTATTTTGGGGAAAGTCAGCAATTAAAAAGTATGTTTTTGGTAATTATTGTGAAAAGTAAAAAATATTAAACAGAACACTTATTTCAAAAACAATTGTATAAATGTACTTTAATATGGTAGCACACCTTTAAACTACTACTTCATTGTAAAACCTTAAAACCCTGTATAATAATTGTTTAAACACCAGTGATTAAAAAAATAGGATAGCACATTGAGAATAAAATAATAAAAAAATACAACACTTCAATGCAACCTCCTCTTAATAGAAATAGCAAATAGAAACATGTGCACATGTAGCATCTATTGATTAAAAAAAGAAATATTTACAGTACATGTAAATGGACTTTATAGTGTACAATGCAAAACTACCCAGGCGGGAGACACAGGGCCTGATTCACTACCGATTGCAACTGCGATGGCAATAGTGATTATGCACACAGTTCAAATGTGATAATATGCTAATCCATTGCAATCCATTGCAATCACTATGGCGCCGCAGCACAACATAAGGACGCCCACTTTACCTTACACACATCCGTAATGTTTAGCAAGATTGTAAAACCTTTGGTAGAGTCAGCAGCAGTATCTAATACACAATGCCAGCTCATTCACAGCCAGGCTACTCTCTGACACAGGTATGCAGCAATACAACTGGGCAATTTCGAACACATACCATTTTAGCGCACACAATTAAATTGGTGATTCAAAGTCTCTTCAAAACTGACAGGTATGTGCACGACATGCTGACTGTGGCATTCAACAACTGCATGGACAAGATTACAGCTGAGGTAGTAATCAGATGGAATTCCACCCTTTTATATTCTTCAGTGACTGGAGAAATAGAACCAAACCATCCAAGAAAACATAACAAATCAGGAGATACAGTGAGAAGGGGGGCATGTTACCATAGTCCGGAATGCTCCATTTTATGCAAAATACTTAAACCATTTAAAATTTGAACCAATGAAGTGAGTTCAGACATTGCCAGCCTGAGTCATACACTTAATTAAACTTCTGGAAAAGTAGCTAGAAAAGCTGAAGTATGAGATTAAATTAATCGATTCTGCTTAATATGTTGGACTTGTAGATCAAGTTCTTTTTTTACTTCATCAGGACCAAAGGGTTTGCAACATCTTGCAATTGGATTACAACATTTTGGTAACCACGCTGGAACCTATGTTCAAGTCATTTGTAATGGCTATCTTTCCAAGTAACAGATCTTAAGAGATACAAATAACTCCTTATGAGCAAGTTGTAAACTCAAGTGGCACATGACACAACAATGTCTCCTGCTTCAGTTTCTCCTGCAAATGCTGCTGCCAGGAAATACAGACCTTTTCCAAGAGACCCATTGGTGATGATGATGAATCCGCTCAGTGCACCAGAGTGAACGATTAGAACATCTGGTCATACTTAAAAGATTTGTCCACATATATTGACACCTCTACTGTGACTTCATCTGAAACTATAAGCATGTCACACAGGGGGTCATTCAGACCCACTCACTAGCGCAGGACACTCGCAAGCGGGTCAATGGTGCCAAATTGCGCATGTGCATGGCGGAGGGAGCTCCGTCATGCGCATGCACGAGACCCGAATAATGATGGCCAAGCCGTTGTTATGGGTCTCGCACTAAAGGGGGCGTGCTGTCGATGTTGATTGACAGCACGCCCCCTTTGGTGGGCGTGGCTGCCAGATGGAGGCGTTCCCATGGGAATGCCTACCGTCTGAGTCCGGCCCCACTGACATCAGTAGTGATGTCAGTGGGAGTGATTTTGGCTTTGATAGAGCCAAAATCACTCCAGGGCTTGCGGTCACCGAGACCCTACTGCAGGGTCTTGTCGCAAGCCTGATGGTCGTGATGGTCTTTACCATCACAACCATCATCAAGGACACTTGCTATAGCTGTGGGTGGTAACCCACAGCTATGCGAGTGTCCATGAGGCCGCTCCAAGTTGAGGGAGGAGTGCCCTGATTCAGAGCGAGCGCTCTGGTCAGAGCGTCCGGCTCTGAATCAGGCCCACAGTCCCTTTTAATACTGGGAGTAAATAAAGGGCAATTTGGAGCCTCTTGAACATACTAGCTTTGGTTTATTTAAGCTGTCCACCCTCCGGTGTGTATTCAGAAAGAGTGTTTACTACAGCCGAGGACTTTGCAAGTGGTCGGTGTAGGGGGATACTTTCAATAAATGTGGTAAAACTTTTGTTCAGAAAAATGAACTACGAATTCTATGAGGAAGACCTTTGCCGCCAATTACAACAAAGTACAGACATTTCTGGAATGGTGGATTCCAGTGGGGTGAGCTAATACTGTGTATGATGATATTAGCAGTGAAGAGGGTGCTGATGAGGATGATAATGTCATCTGCCAAGTGATGATGATTAACAACTGCCTTTAGCCCATTGGTAGCTTGGTTTGTGGGGCCCAAACAAACCAAGCACTTTAGCCACAAATGTGGCAGTCCCTGATGCAGTCAAGCTTGGTTTGTAGCTTTTCCAAAAGAGAAGAATAATCAGATTATATTATCATATAATTAAAAAATTATCAACTTTGACTAGGTTGTTACTCTGCTTTGAAATTATTGTATTGTCCTGAGGCCTGTAGTTTGCTCTTTGTTTCTAAAGTTTCTACTTTAAAAATCTATTTGGATTTTGGAAGCTTGTTTTTAATAGTATTTTCCATGTCTTTTGACTATTAATAGTACTATAATAACTATCAATCAATCATTTACCTGGCTTCCTCTACAAACTAGATTCATACGATATTCGTTCTTTATTTTTTACATATCTCGGAATACACCAGGAACAAGACCGAACAAATCCGCAACACAGATCTCAAGATAGCGCTGGAAACATGCCATTTCTTTACAATTATGATCATTTTGACATGATGAAAATTAATTGATATAAAACTATTAATGGGTTCCTTGTCATTTCTGGACCTGTGAAACAAGTAACAAAATCTCTATGGAAAAAGATTGATCAAGACTATGCAGAAAAGATTGTTTGTTATTGTAGCTATTCCAATATTTCCTATTGTACTAGGCATCCCCTGGCTGAGAAAGGTCTAATTGAGAAATCTTTGTAACCAACCAGATGTTTAAGTGGCTTCGCTAAATTTTCTGACAATTCTTGTTAAAATGTACCTTTTCTTTGGAATACAAATACACAAAAAAGAATTTGACCATTTAAATAAGCTTTCCAAATTGCACCAGTTCTAAGCTACCCTGAATCACAAGACCCATTTTTTCTGGAAGTGGATGCCTCATAAACAGCTGTTGGTACTGTGCTCTGTCATTGCAAAGGCTTCTAGCAATTATACATCCATATGCTTATTTTTCCTGAATCAAACCACACTTGTGTTAAATTTGTTAAATAATTCTCAGCACTTAGTGACCATATTCATGAATTGCTACAGTTTAAAGTATCTTAGATCTGCTAATTGACTCAATGCCATACAGGCTTACTGGGCTTTATTTTACACAAATTTTAACTTCCTAGTCACCTATGGGCCTGGCTACAATAAGCTGAATCTTTGTCATGACAATTTGAAACAATTGCCAAGTCCAGTTCAGCAAACTTTGCCTATTATTCCTGTGTAAAGGATTCTTGCATTCATAGTTCCTTGTGCTGTAAGGAGGAGAATTGTTTTGGTTAATTCTCATTAGAAGAGGTCTGAAGAGTGGATGCCAAATTGTTGCCCAATGAGTGTCTTGCATTCAGGATTTGTCTTTATGGGCCTACTCCTCAATTACAGAAACAAGTTTTACAGCTTTGACATTCCTTGCCTATAGCAGAGCATTCCAGAATTAATAAGACTGTTAAGTAAACTGCCAGGTTCTACTGGTGGTCTCTGCTTTTTAAGTAAATGTGGCAATATGTATCCTATTGTCCAATCTGCTCAAGGTAGAAAGTTCAACATACACTTGGACAGCTACAGTGACTTCCTATACTTCCATGACCTTGGAAAGACATTTCAGTTGACTTTATTCTTGATCTTCTTTCTTCATAAGACTTCACCATCATTCTAGTGTTTGTTGAAAACTTTTTTAAAATGGACCAAATCATGTGCTAGTATATCTATACAATATTCTGTAAACCAATCTGCACATTTAATACATTTATTAAATCACATAAATACACATACACATAAAAACAAATAATTCTAAAATGCTGTCTTGTTAATCCAGCACATATGCCATATTAGTTTTAGCTTTCAATCAATTTTCTGAAATATAAAAACTATAATGTCTTAATGTAACCACAGTGTTAAAGTTATTCTCATACTGTACAAGGCTGGACACAATTGTAGAAAGTTCAGCTGAATTGATACTGGTAGATACAATAATAACAGTCTCTTATAAATTCAGCTATCACCAGTAGTATTATGGTACATACACACGGTATGATTGAAATGCATGATATATGAACGATAATGATATTGATCATATCATTATCATTCATATCATGCATTTTCCAATGCCACCAACCCACCAATGACCTGTGATGCACAGGCATGTATGGATGATAAAGAAATCGTCGATTGACCATGCATGAAGACCAACCTGGTCAATATCGACCAGGTTACTATAGGGACCCGCAATCAATGATTGGCAATTGTTGGTGGTGTGTTGATGATCGATATCGATCATCCAGCACACCCAGGAGACCGTTCAATGAAATTGTTATCGTTCAACGATATTGTTATCATTGTCGATGCACCATTAGTGTCCAATACTATATGGTACAATGGTTAATCCCAGTTTGAAACCTCAAAGTTCCAATGTAATTTAAACAGCAAACTGCTGTATATATATGTATATATATATATATATTATAATCACAGTGTCCTTCAGAGAATATCTGGTAACTTACCAGGATGGGGGGCTAGTTGAGGGCTGTTTATAAGTAGAGATGTGCAGGCTTGGTTTGGTTTAGATTTTCCTGCCAAATTCAGATTTTTCCTGACAAATTTCAGGTCCCAGGGGCAAAACATCATCTTTCATGGACAAACATCATCTTTCTTGGACAAAATTTCATGAAAGATTATGTTTGTCCATGAAAGATGATGTTTAGATGTATCTGAGATCCGAAATTTGCCGGGATAAATTTAAACTTGGTGGAAAAATCCAAAGTTATCTGAGCCTGCACATCTCAATTTATAAGTGCTGCAGCATATGTACATGTGAGATTGGCAATACCTCTTTTTCTGCTGCTAATGAATATCTGTATTCTATGTTTGGCGCTTAGGAGTAATTGATTCTTTTATGGCCCATTGCATACAGTATTAAGGACCAAATTAACAACAGCATCACAAACTGCTCACTTATCAAGAACATTCACCAACTTCATGGATGTCTGGATACTCTCATTTCTTATCATGGTCTTCAACTCACACACAATTTCTGGAAAGCCTTTTGTGTTACTCTGTAAATGTAACCCAAGTTATCATTCAGATATCAACCACAAATAAATTGACAAACAGAGCAGGTAAAAAAATCTCTAAAACAGTTTTTATGCATCTTTAATAGTGAGCAACAAGATAATTGATCAAATTACCTGCCATTAGCAAAGATTGCTTACAACAATGCTCAGTATTATTCTATGTTATTTAGTCTTTTTGTTAATAAAATATGGATATCACCCTCAAGTTTTGCCATGACTGACATCTCTGAATGGGTTCCAGCAGACCTGAAAAAGGGTTAACACTAATTTGACCAAAGCACAATTTAATTATTAAACACAAGTAAATAGGAAATGTGCACCTGATGTAAACCACTAAGAACTTCAAATTGACTCATCGCTCTCCATTGGGCCTTTTTCTTTCATTCAAGCCATCTGCATTCACTGTAAAATGTAAATCTCCTTTTTCATAAAGAAGAATTCATCCCATCTTTCATGCCTCTCAAGTAAAAAGGGCTTCCCCTTCAACCACAGTTACCATTACACCAGTTAAATTCTTGTCCATGAGGAACACATTGTTGAATGAATTCTAGATTCTAAACTCAAACAGAAAAACTTTACCTTTTGGTCAAATGGAAAGGTATTGGAAGGGTGGAAATTCCTGGGAGTTTCTTGAAAATGTTCATGCACCCTGTTTGGTTGTTAATTTTTTAAGGAAATACCAAAAAAAAACCTGGTGTGCTTGAGTGTCGCCTAGGAAGAAGTGGCATTATGTCAGAATCAGTTCTTTGTTATCCAATAGGAGAATGCTGTTCCTGGCTCCTGCATTATCATTTTCATCCACCAGAAAGGCTCTTATATCTGTAAGTTGGGCACCTGCATAGAGGTGTCATTGTTTCCAGATGCTGGAATTCAGAATCTGAAAATCAGGTGTCTGGTACAGTGAAATCAGCTCAGACAGGGGCAAAAGGACAAGCTGTTTGGCAGTACTTTTGGGTGCCTCATTTTACCATTTAGATAAAAACAATAAACACACAATAGGTGCTAGTTTAAAAGATAACCCTCAAACAGAATAATTAGTATTGACTATCAGGGACAGCAGCTACCTAAATATGAGGGGCTGTACGTCATCTGAAAAAGACACAGATATAAACAGTAGCAGGAGTGCTGTCTGTAGATAGTTAATAATTATTTAAATAACAATTTTCAGTATAAAATCAACAGAATAAAATATATTAATAAAATATTCATTAAATTACTGATCATAAATATAATTGGATATACCAGTAGCAGCTCACAACATTTAATCAACTATATAAACTTGTTAGTAGAAATAATACATTTAAGAACCACCATAAGATGACTAGCAAAATATCAGGTATGTAGTCAGAAAGTCGGCGGTGGAAATGCCGACCGCTGGCTTCCCAACAGTGAAGTCCAGCATGGGACTAATGATAGGTATCTAAATACTGATGCCTATCATTAACCCCATGCCGAAATCCTGACACCCAAATACCGACCGTGGGTAAGCCGCACATCGGGAACTGTTAGCCGCAGGGTGGAGGGATAGATTTAGGGACTCCCAGGGGAACTTAGGGTTAGACACCCCCCATGGAGGGCTAGGGTTAGGCTAGGGGAAGGGGGCTTAGCATCAGGCACCCCCCGGGGGTGGTTAGGGTTAGGCACCCCCCCAGGAGAGTTAGGTTTAGAGTGAGGGAAGGGAGGTTAGGTTTAGGCACCCCTAGGCACCACGAAGAGAGGGTTAGGGTTAGGAAGGCTTATGAAGACCATCGCTAATTAAAGAACTCCTCAATATCATGATTACAGACTGTAATATACCTATACTTATACTGGACTCTGCCACCCTTATATGACTCCAATTTATGGTGCGTCCATTTGTCATGCTGAAATATCCAGTGCCTACAGGTTCATAAGCTATATTACTTTATGAATTAATTTTGCATATACACATCATATGTATTTTTGTGATGATTTTATAATCTGTCAATTTCCTTAGTACTGAGTTTTTCATTTTGTATATCATTCATTGTTTTATTACATTAAATTGTTTTTCTTAAATATCATCAGCGCTGCTATTGCATTGTTTATAGTGCTCCAATCTAAGGTCACATGGCAATAGCGCTGAGATGCGCTGTAGGAGGCGAGTGGTAGAAGCCGATACTAGTGCTTCCAATCTTCCCAGTTGTGCTGCTGGCTGGTTCCTTCTCTATTTCACACACTGCATCTGGTGTGGAGCATAACCACGGATTTCCCAAGTAGGGATGGGAATCATTTGATGTTTCATCAGAAACACTAGTAAGATGGTTCCGATTTTTGATGTTTAACCTTGCAATGGGGAGGATCCAAAGTTTCATCACCATCGCTAGATTTCTCCCCCGATGTTTCCCAGATGGTTTCAAATGTTTTTTTGTTGTTGTTATTTTATTTATTTTTCTGTGTGGCTGCAGGTAGCTGCAGTTACTGTGTGTGTGATGCTGAATTTCTAGATACACAGTTTGCACACATTACTGTGTTTGTGCATGCTGCTGGGTCTGCGGCTAAGAGAGTGAAGAACACTGTGGACAGCCAATCAGCAGCAGACATAGAACAGCCCCACCCACAGCTTACTGCCACTGGTGCTGCTCTCAGTGAGTCACTGGCTGCACTGTCAGTCACTCACAGCATGTGCAGTATATGTATGTATATATATATATATATATATATATATATATATATCAAATATATGAGAAAGGGCTCTAAAAATCTTAAGGCTCTGAATAGTTTGATTCAATGATAATCAGTCCTTCTCATAGTTGAATAAATTAGTAGAGAAAGTTCCCATTTGGTGATGTATAGTGATCACCCACAGATCGTGATGTCTTCTTATAGACCAATGGCCCTGATTCAGACCCACTCGCAAGCGGCTGTCCGCTCGCAAGTGGGTCGATGGTCTGCACTGAGCATGCGCACGATGGAGGGAGCTCCGTCATGCGCATGCGCCAGATGCGACGAGCGATGAAAAGTCCTTCGCTCGTTGTGTCTGATCAAAGGGGGCGTGCTGTCGATGTTGATTGACAGCACGCCCCCTTTGGTGGGCATGCCGGGGGCGTGCCTCCCTGACGGGGGCGTTCCCAAGGGAACGCCTCCTGTCAGAAGCCGGCCCACTGACATCACTAGTGATGTCAGTGGGAGAGATTTTGGCTCTGATAGAGCCAAAATCACTCCGGGCCTTGCAGTTGAAAACCTCAACCGCAGGCTCTGGCTCGCAGTTTCGATGGTCGCGATGGTCTCGACCATCGCGGCCATCAAACTGCACGCTCGTATAGGCTGTGGTTGGTGACCCACAGCTATACGAGCGTCCAGGAGGACGCTCCATTTTTATGGAGGGCGGCCCTCATTCAGAGCGTGCGGTCTGCTCAGAGCATACGGCTCTGAATGAGGGCCAATGACTCCACGTAAGTACTTATTGCCAGAAGAGGACCATCCTAGTAAGTGTTCTTAATAGCTGAAACCTTCAGGATATTGGTTTAGTCTTTTGCCCCAAAGTGTTTCTCCTTTAGTGGTTTTTTCCCTTTTACTGTAAATAGACCCTCACACCAAGGAAAGACACCCAAAAATGAAGTTAATAATTCATATAAACATGAATATATTTATTATAAAATGCTTTTAGGGCTAAAAAATCTTAAAAGATATTTTTTTGGTATATACCATATCATTTAGTGTAATAGTTAGATAGAACACAGCATTGTTTGTGGGTATATTGATAATATTTCCCCCACCTTAAACTTCTATAATTCACATCTGTGGGGACCCAAATAAATGTGCCAAATCAGTACCCAATGCATTTCGTCCTGATAAGGACTTCTTCAGGGGTAGATTTTACACATTAAAATGCGCCACACCAGGCAAACAGACAGGGATTCTCTGAAATCCAAACCACAAATATTCTAAAAAAGTACAAATTGGACCAAGAAAATGCTCTTTTTTGATAATGTGTTTCTCATTGCTGTTGGACTGAATTTGCTGGTCCAGGTGTTCGTATTGGCGTAGACATATACCTCTATAGACACATTATTCCCAGCTTATTCCCTGCACTATTCCCTCTGTGTTAATAAATAGCATTGGTTCACCAAAACATTAGTAGTACTTTTATTATTATTTGCCAGCAGACACAGGGAAATTCCTAGTGACATTAAAAGCAGGACAATTCTAAATATTTCATCTATACAATCACATATAACAAATAATGAATCAACTGACATCACATAAAACAGTTCAAACATTATAATAATACATTTATTCAGATTGCAGACATTTGTACTTGTGTTAGGGAATAGACTGTCAATCTTTCAAAGAATTTTGGTTAGTCAGTCACACATATACCATGGTCAACACCTTTATCAGATCAATAGCTTGAATAGCTGTCAGTTGCAACCCCTTTCCATCTCATATGTAATTGAATAAATATATAAAGCCATATCAAACAGTATAAAGTACTAAATGGAACTTAAGTTCTACTTGACAGTCACCCATCTACAGTAGAAACCATTAGTTATGTGTATCTACAAATCCCCAAAGTAATTATATTCTAGCGTTCTAGGAGTATTTCCAAGGTCTGGCAAGAGGGCAAGCACAATGAAATGCATAAGGTATACAGGTTGGACTTTTGTCACTTTTTTGTGGCGTTTATGTATTAGTTTTGTGTGACAGCATGATTTTGTTCAGAGTGTTTGCATGGTCCAAAATAAGCAAAAAATGGGTAGATTACTTTTAGATAGAACAGTCTCAGAGAAAAGTAGATGTTTTGTAATTTACTCACCTACAATGCGATGTCAAACCTTGGGTAGTCTCAAAATATAAGTAACACCTGTAACTCCTTTGCTGTTAAGTTTTGTGTCGGTCACAGTCCAACATCAATGTCAGTAATTATTTATGCAGAACCCACACAAATTATACTTTGTTTAATAAAACATTAAACTCCATGAAATTGAACTACAGTAGTTTGCCCTTTTCTCCTTAAATGGCAGAGAGAATCTACAATAATTGTCCAAACAGGGCTTTTTTACTGCACTTGGAAGAAAGTGACTAGAAAATGTTTGAATTTCTATTGTAACCACCAATAAATACTTTGTGGAAAATTCCATATTTTATATAGGTTTTATAATAAAATCTATACTTGAAAATGCTAATCTTTTTTTACATAAAATGTGTAGATATATTATTGTGTCCTAACAAGGTATATAGAAAATAACAACAACCTACTGCATTAATTTAGTGGACACCTGCATTTATTGATTCCAGGATGAGGGTGATGTGGGATATAAAACTTCTAATCTCTGTATCTTCTAACATTTTCTGTAGTAAAGGTTGTTATTGTCAGGTGATCACCAGAGAATAACTACTAAGATGGTTCATTGTTTAAAAGATGGGACTCCACTCTTTCAAATTAATATGCCCCAGCTGTCTATGTGCCAAGATGGGGAAGACCATGGGCCTGATTCAGACCCGCTCGCAAGTGCTGAGTGCTCACAAGCAGGTCGATGTTGGCCCAGTGTGCATGCACACGATGTAGGCGGCTCTGTTGTGCACATGCCCGAGACCCGGATAGCGATGGGCAAACCGTCGCTCCAGGTCTCGCTATGAAGGGGGCGTGCTGTTGATGTTGAGTGACAGCATGCCCCCTTTGGTGGGCGGGCCGGGGGCATGGCTGCCCAGACGGAGGCATTCCCATGGAAATGCCTACCATCTGGGGCCGGCCCCACTGACATCACAAGTGATGTCAGTGGGTGGACTACTTGCTCTGTAAGAGCAAGAAGTCCACTGGGACTTGCGGCAATGAGATTCTACCACAAGGGTCTCATCGCAAGTCCGATGGTTGTGATGGTCTTGACCATAGCGACCATCATCCTGGCCGCTCGCACTAGCTGTGGGTGGTCACCCACAGCTATGCGAGCGGCCAGGAGGCCACTCTAAAAATACAATAGGCGGGCACTGATTCAGAGCGAGCGCTCTGAAAGAGCATCCGGCTCTGAATCAGGCCCCATATACGTAAGGTACTCTTATCTATTTGTTGGCTGTTCCAGTGAATTTGCAGTGAAGGTTGATGTTGCTTGTAGACTATAAGCACTAGCTGGCCACATTGTTTAAAAGAACAGAGTTTCCTATTTTAATTAAAGGTGACCTGAGTTAATTAAAAACAGTATGATGGAAATAATTCCCCATCACTGGACTTTTCTGCAGTGCAGTGGTGTTCTCTGGTTTTTATTATTATTATTATTATTATTATTATTATTATTATTAATTTAGATGGTGGCACAAGTGTTCTGCATTGCTTTACATAGTACATAAACAAATAAGTGAAAATTAAACCAGTGAGTTATAGTCAGGGGCAGAACTATGGGAGACAATGGAGGCACCTGCCATCAGGCTCCAGCTCTGAAAGGGCACCTCCTCCATTGTCCACAATATATTCACCCCACTTAGGGCTGTAACTGTGTGCCTGGAGTAAACCGTCATGGCTGCCCAATACATGGAAACCCTTCCCAGCACCTGAGAAGCCACTATACACTAATGGAGAGCTCTGTGTCAATCCATCAGCTGCTGCCTTTGTCTGTCTATAGCCTGTCTGCATGTAAAATGCTACATTACAGTGTCAGCAGCTGTGATAGGGGGGGCACCAAATTATAACTTGCCTCTGGGCGTCTGGGATGAACTTATGCTACTGCTTATAGTACAACACAATGCAGGACAAGGTTTATATACATTGCTGCATTGGCGATCAAAACAGTCATATAAGCAACAGGGCATAAGTGTCAGGTGCCCTAGTGGGGAGTAAGGAGAAGCACAGGAGGATAGAGGGTCCTGATCATGAGTTCTTACATTCTAATGGGGAGGGCAGACACACAAGCATGACACAGATTTGGTAGACAGAGTGGATAGAGCATATAGCAGTAGTGGGTCTTGAGAGCCCATTTGAAGATTTGTGGAGTGGTAGAGAATATGTTGGGTTAGAAGGAGAGAGTTCCAGAGGTAGGGAATAAATGAATAATGGATAATAATTATAAATGGTCACACATAATTACCAGAGAATAAGCTTTCAAGGATCACATAATTTGAAAGTGTGTACAGATGTGTCTTATACCTAGTGTTTTTGGACCAAATGAGCCACTCCAATACGGGTAACATAGCAAATCCTTTTTTTTATTTTGCATGGTAGTCACATTACATCTGTAGACAAAGTCACTCACAGTGAACCAGAGATGCAAGGCTGTAACTTTTGTTGCACTGTAATTGGTGTAACACAAGTACTAAGTCACACATGAAGCATAATGGAACATAGCAGAAGGAATAACATGGGCACTCTTGTTGGAACCCTTTTTACACAGAAACAGTCACATATAGCTGTACAAGTATCGCAATCACCAGTGTTCAGTATATGCTAGCATTCACTGTTATTTTGTCATCCCTGGTTGTTTTAGCAATGTGAATAAGATGCATATTTCAAGCAAATAGGATGCATGGTGAGTAGTACTGACCCTGGCATGCTGAGAGGGGCTATTTAGTGTGACTTCAACCATAGTATATGAGCACATATTTGGCGTGACTTCAACCACAGTAGTCCACTGAGTCTGTGGGTGTCAGGATGAAGGAAATATAGCACTTTTAATGCTCTCCCCTTATTCTAGAGTTTTAAGAAATGTTATCATTTGCCTGGAAAGAGTGGGGCTTAACATTGTCAGCCCTCAGTGTGATTACATCATCAACACCCTCTTCCCAGGTCGAAGTGACAGCAAAAAAAATTGGCTGAATGTTTAGATACGTTTCCCACATATTTGAACCCTACATTGCTTAGGACAAGTCCCACTTGTCCTTTACAGTGAAGGGGTTAAATATTCAACTTTTGAACAGAACAAAACAAATCTCAGTGTTGCAGAATTATCCATAATCTGATTCATGATATACTTTATTTTATAAGGATAATCACAAGGCATTTGGTAAAAAAAAATATATAAATATATATGTTTATAGGATGATAATAATTACACATTATACATAATTAGTCACACATTACAGATGGTTTTACAAATGCTATTTTAAATTATAGGTATGCATATTATGATGTTTGGAAAAAGATTTAGGAAAATACATAACACAAATGTTTGCATGTTCAATAAAAAGACACTTACTAATGACTGCAGTAAACAGTTTTATGTAAAAACTTTTTATTATTTAGTGGTTTGTATACAATGTTGCAATGATTCCTAAAAAATACATACATTCACAAAACTACCACACTAACTAGTAGATTAGTGGAAGCTCAGCCTTCCAGTGAACAAGGAAATAAAAACTTAATTTGACAACATTATACCTGATGCAGAATTGGAAGTAATACAGGAATATATTGCTTCAAAGAAGCAGGGTTGGAAAGAAAATTCATACTGTACACTTGCCAAAATGTAGAACTTTTTACATCTTGGGATGCTGCCACATTCTCTTCTATAGCAAATGCACTTGGTTTTGTACTTGTCATTATCACCAGTGTACACTTCCACCTTCCCGAGAATAGGTGCAAAACATATTCTTTGAAAAAGGTGTTTGACTATATATGTAATATGCATCCAGCCAGCAAGGATCATTTACAGGGGTGAATTATAAACTTAAACTGGCCCTGGAAAAAATGACAATGTAACCTCGTATATTTGGGACCACATTAGTGCTAGGTGGAGCCAATACATGAAGATGCAGGGTTAAAATACATTTTTCTGCCTAGTAGTTTAAAAGAAAAAGATAAATATCACAGTAACTTTCTGTTTTATGAATAATCCCTACCAGGTCAGTTTTTTTTACTTGCAAACCTATTCATTAAATTTTCGAAGAAAGATGTAAAAAGGTGCTAACCACCAAATGTAGTGTACAGGAGGAAGACAGTAGTGTGCAGGAACAAAAAATATATAGATATACTGTATAATAAATACAACTTCCCTTAGAGTAGTTGATGACACTTCCTTCTTCCTGGGCTCAGATATATGAAGGATAAAAAGTAGGATACAAATAAAATAAAATGTCAAAATCAGGTGATATAATGGTATGCTTTATATGAGGATACCATCCTTTTTATTAGGTAAAGACAAGTGACATCATGAGAGATAAATGCCTGGGGAGGCACTGGCTACTATCAGAGCCAGATTTACAGATGCATATATGAACGCAGGGTTCATATTAGCATTATGCAAAGGTGCAGCAGTATATACTGCTTGAAATTTGGTGTGTTTTGATCAGGCATGCGTGGAAAAGGTGGACAGGGGAGGCATTGCCTCACCTGTCATTCACTTTTTACTCCAGAGATTTGACTATAAAAATCATTAAAAATATACAAAGAAGATATTTATAATAATTTCTTTACATTTTTCTTATATTTTTTTATAGTAAAAACTGTGGAGTATACCTAAGTATGATAGGAAAGGCTCTGACTCACCTGACTGCGTGTCATTGTAAAGTCATACATAATATATCAGGGACTGTATGATAAAACTCAGACAATTCATTCACAATATACAGTAATTTCATATAAAAACAAGTACAAAAATAACATGGCAGATATAGGTAAAATGAGAGAAAAATAACTATTACATAAAGTTGTGTGGTCACACAGTTAAAACATGTAAAACAGCAAGCTGTTCCAGACACTCTGAGCACCGTTTAGTGACACACACATTCAGGTCAATCCAAGTGGCATTTTAGAAGCTTTCCAATGTGTTTCAAGAGGGAACCTCTCTTCCTCAGGGCAAGACCACCAGTCGTGTTTCAAGAGATAACCTCTCTTCCTCAAGGAAAAACACATGCCCTGAGGAAGAGAGGTACCCTCTAAAATCTCTTGCTGTTTTGCATCTTTTAACAATGTGACCACACTACTTTAGGGAAGTTGTTGATATTTATCTATATTTTTTTCTTTATGCACATTACTCCCTTCCTTCCATCACTCTACATTTGGTGAATAGCAGCATTATGTTTACACTTTTCTTTGAATATTTTTTTATATATATTTGGTTATCTATGGGTTAACCATTAAGTGTCTACAGACTGCTATTTTCCACAGAAGCACTATATAGGTCCAACTTTTTTACTTTTTTGTTTCTATTCATAAAATTACCTTATGACCTACTTAAATTTAATTTAAACCTTTTTATTAATTAACTCTGTACAAATAATCTGCATATTTACTGTACATTACTGAATGGTTAAATGTTATTGTTAGTATCTGTAAAGAATCAACATTTTATCTAGGGGCAGACTTCAACAAGGTAAAAGGGGCACTGCTCTATCTCCAAACAGACCTGTCCAGCACTGTGCTAGCACCAGTCACCTTCAAAGGTGTATATGTAAAGAAAGGCATCTACTACTTACCTACTGTTGTTCTAGGTAATGCAGGGGGAGGCATAGTAGAAAATGAATAAAGGGGATGTGGCATATCAGCAGACAGGAGCAGATGTGTCCCTATCACGTTTCCACATCCAGGCCCTTATTCTACCCATTCTGGGGACCTATTCCGTCACTGCCAGTCTCATTGGTCCTCTGACAGACCCCAGAGTTACAGGGGATCTGTGCTCCTAGCCCACGGAGCTCCTGGCCAATTCTCACAGCTACGGCCTGGTACCCTGATGCAGACACATTGTTTCATGATAAGTGGTGCACAGCTGTGGTCTTCTGGATGGTATATAATCGGGAAACTGGCTGCCTTAATACTGACAGCCAGCTTCCCGACTATCATATCCTGGCGAGGGTGAAATGCTGGGCGTCTAGATGTAGACACCTGACATTTCTCCGACTCCGGGAGACTGGCACTCGGCATCCCGATCGAAGGGATGCCGGGCGCCGCGAGTGGACAGCCATTTTAGGTTTAGGGCACCCGGGGGGACTTAGGGTTAGGCACCCCCTCGGGAGGTTTAGGCTAGGGGGAGGGAGGGTTAGGGTTAGGCACCCACCGGGGGGACTTAGGGTTAGGCACCCCCCCAGGGGACTTTATGCAGCAGGGAAGGGGGGGTTTGGGTTAGGCACTTAGAGGGAGGATTAGGGTTAGGCACTTGGGGGGAGGTTAGGGTTAGGCACCCCTGAGCAGGGTTAGGGTTAGGGGGTTAGGTTAGGTTAGTTTATACTTACCTTAGTGACGATCGGGATTTCCAGCGCTGTCGGGCTTCTGCTGCCGGGAACTCTGCTTTTGTCAGACAGGCACTGCCAGGAATCGAACCGCCGGCCCTGCGGCCAGCGTTATTTTTTCCTCTATTAGATCAGAATATAATCAGTGGAATTTAAGCAGCTTTCTCAGCTATGGAGGATCACGTAGTAAAGAAGAATACACTTCTTAAATTTCTCTATCCCCTTCAGGCTTTACTGATACTTATACCTGAAGCATGGTTTAGGTCCCATAATCTTTTGATTCGCCAACTCGTTTGGTCCAGGAAAAGACCTGGGGCCAAATGTAATAGGGTGAGAGTTTAGAAAATGTGAGAGTTTAGCAGTAAACTGTCAAACTAATACATTGATCAAGTTGTAATTTTAAAACAGGAAACACCTGGATGAGAGTTTAAATCTTGAGTGTTTTTTGAGTATGAAAAACATGCAAGTTTTCCTGTTCTGTGACTTTATTACATTGGCTGAGTTTAAAAATGTATATGTAAAAAGCAGACGCAAAGATTGAAAGATACAGTTATTACACTGAAGCCAATGAGTCAAAGGAAATACATATCATGTGTTTATTTATAAAAAATGAATAGGAGGATCACACATGTGATCTTGCACAATTCAAAATAGTTAAAAATATGTTATTAATAATCTGGTATAAAACTAACACATAAATGCATTATTCCATAGTTATTGACAGTCCTGATCTCAGGATGCGGCTCAAAGAATTAAGTCTCTCTTCAAAAGAGTGAACGTGTATAAACACACACACAGTCTCATAATAGGGGCCACTAGGCAGAATGGGCAGATGGCCAATTGGTCCTAAATGGGTAAATTTACCTGCGAAACTCCAATCCTGTGCAGTATTGTGTGGAACAGGGGTTATATGTACCCTAGTACCTGACTGGTACTGCGCTCATCCCAACCAGCGGGGAGTGACTTATAGTAGATGGTGTTGATAAATCCTGAAATTTCAGGAATATTTTCACAGCTCCAATAGAGTAGAGGAGAAAAAAACATATTTTTATGGGGAATGCTGTTTTACTGTTTTATTCTTGTCTTTTTATAATCGGTATATGTGAAAACATACCCTTTTTTGGGATCCCAAGGAAACCTTTATTTACTGGAATTTGATTTACATCAGAGTGTCCATTTGTGACAAACCTACCCAGCTGGAAAAGAAACCTTTCTATGAAAGTAGCGGCTTACTTATTGGTAAGTTGCATAACATAGTGGTTGCTATATGGTACTCAGTGTATATAGAGAAGATTAAAGATACCTTTTGATGCACGCATCCCATTGATTTGCAGTGAGTTTGGAGATGCAGACAAAGTATTGAGAAAAAGGTATTGATTATGTGGATGTATCACTGGTTTTCTCTATTATTTGTTGAAAAATATAGGACATCTACAACAGAGGAAGTCAAGGGTCCTCTACATAAATTGATCTTAACAGCGCTTGTGAACCACTCCATTTTTCCTGTCTGTATATCTATGAGGTTTGATGTCCTTTTGAGTTAGTGCTGAACTGCAGTTAGGGGGCGCAAGTTACCCTACCCTATCACTTCTGTATTATCATGCACAAAGGAGATGGGAGGTCTCCAACTTCCAGATATTACATTTATTTATTTATTATCAGTTATTTATATAGTGCACACATATCCTGCAGTGCTTTACAGAGAATATTTTGCCATTCACATCAGTCCCTGCCCCCAGCAGTGCTTACCATCTATTTTCCTTACCACATGCTCAGACACATACACACTCACACTTATAGGTTAATTTTTATTAGGATCTAACTAACCTACCAGTATATTTATTATGCTATACATAATAAATATACAGAGTTCTCGAGTGGACCAGAAACAGAGATATTAAAAAATGGGTTGCCCTTGAAGACTGCTTCATGAAATCACCCACTGAAATTACCCCTTGAATACCATACTTTTCAAATATCACTCCTCCCAACCCAACAATATCTCCCATGCTATCCATTTGGAAACTTCTCCGATGGTCTTCAAATATAGCATTTAGTTTTGGCCCTCTTACTGTACCTCTTTTTTTAGCTAATTCTAATTTTATACCAGGTATTAATTTATCTAATTTCCTTAATTGGGGTGCAGAGGGTCTTTTTAGGGTTGGCCAAATGGTGACCTCTTCAGCATTAAACAATTTGTGGAAAACTGCAAAAAATGGTTTATCCCCCAATCTGACCTTTGGAAATTTTTACAAGTTCGTCTTTTTTTAACCTCAGAAAACCTTAGAGTGATTTTAGCCAAAATAGACCTTAATTTATTTGAAAAGCTTTGTGTTTCTCCTGTGACCCCCATCTCATGTACTATCCACCCTTTATCAATTACTATTATCCAATCAAGACTCCCCTATACCTTCATGGGCTATAGCCTCGGCAAAAGATTTAGGCCTTTCTTTATCTGTCTCAGAATGGTAAACTAACTTTCTAAAGGCTCACACAAGCTCCAATTGCACAACAATCAAAGAAATGCAATATAATATTTTAATGCAATATAATATTTTAATATAATGGTATAGACAACTTTCTTTACTCCATGCTCTGTTCCCATGAATCTGTAACTTCTGTTGGAGATGTCTCTTTGCCCCTGGGTCTTTGAGACATATTTGGTGGGATTGCCCCATTTTTCAAAATATTGGTCTGGGATTATTTCCATCTCTCAGCAAATTTTAGGTGTCCCCTGTACCTACTGGACCCGCATTTTGGCTACTCAACCATTCTCACACCCCATTTGCCATATACAAGAAATCACTTTTTTGTCACCTCAGTAATGCAGCACGATCTGTTATTCCGGTACTGTGGAACTTTAATAAATCTCCCATTTGCAATGATTGGTTTCATAAATTTGTTTGTTTTATGACTATAGAAGATATTTTAACCTCCTTAATAGAAGTGCCTTCTGATTTCACCAATATCTGGTTACCTTGGTTGGAGTAAAACTCCTCAGATAATTTCAAATGCTACTGTATATGATATCTTGCTAGAATAGCTAGATATTTAGGATACTTTTTTAAAAACAGAATTTACAAAAAAAAGAAAGTGAATACCTAACATAAATTTCTCAGGTTTAATACATTATACAAAATCTTTATTTTGACAATTTAAAAAATGTTTTTAATTTTGAGAGTGTTAAGCCCTCAAGAAGATGGAAGTCCAAGAAAACCTTCACAAGTTTCCCTCTAGTCACACTCTTTATTGTATATCACTGTAAAAGGCAGATTATAACCGATTCAGTCCACAAGGGTGCTCAAACTGTGATCTCCTGCTCAACTTATTTTTTTTACTATTACTCATGGACAAGCTTATCATTATAAGAAAGTCTTCCCTGGCCCTTCCCCATGAAGCCAATTTTTTGGGTGCATTATGTCTCCTTGAAAAATGAGGGGGGCGCCAATGCTCTTTTTGACACAGGGCACCAAAAAGTCTAGTTACAGCTCTGCATAGTATAGTACTTGTCTGGTCAACATTGTTAACAACTAATAAATAAAATGAAATTAGGTTAAGATGCAAATATATAATTAAAGTTTTTTATTACATTCAAACTGATACATTATTTTATCTAACCATTTAAAATATTAAATGGAAATAGACTTTATTTCTGCAGAATGATTACTAATAACAATAATAGTGTGAATAGTTTGCAACACGATCAATACTATAGTATTTCCATAAGTGGGGAAAAGTTCAGCCAACCAGAAGCAGTTATTGAAATAATCATCAGTCTGTATTTTGAATGAGTTACAGTATGTACCTGCAAATGATCTTCTTCAAAACAGGGGCATATCCATCTTTCTTGTGGTCAATATGGGACGCATTTTGCACAAACACTCCTATACTCTACTTTGGCTATACTTACACACCCCATTCAACTCATGTCCTGGTTAGTGCAAGCTGTCATATGCACAAAATGCCTCTTAGTCAGCATGTTTATATATGCATATGAATTTTTGGTGCTCATGTGTAGTAAAAAGAATATAAATTTACAGATAAATAATGCACAAAATTAACTTGGTTCCAAATATTACATGAGACCCTTAGTATGTATTTAGTGAATAACATTTCAGATTTATTTTTGAGGTCACATGATTTTTCTAGTTTTTTATATATGCTATCAACAAATATAATATCCACTTGATTATTCATGTGTACTATACATGTTGCAAAAATTGGAAATTCAGTCAGGACTCTAGGTTTATATTCCATGTGATCACTGAAGTGTTAAGTAACTAGACTGATTAGATAATTTTAAGAAATGCACTTAAAAAATACAAAATATATAACTAACAGCAGGAATGGTTTGTAATACGTAAAATGAATGTTTTTTATCAACTGTTAAATTAAAGTATATCACATAAGTTAGTTTCTATCAAATTCAATTTACAGTTCAAATATAAGGTATAAAGAAAAGATAATGGCCTGTAGAGTCCAATTTGTTTATCAGTTGTGGCTAGCTTTTCAATTGTTTCAGTCCACATTGTAACTGCTAGAAGCAAAAAATAATTATATAGTCAATTAAATATATATTTTTTTCTCTTGGGACAACTTTATTGCACATCACAAATTATGAATGCTCATTTTCAGTTATCATTTCTCACTGCACCTTTTCCACATCAATTATAATAATATAATTTGTTTATTCTCTTGATTCCCATGTACATGTAAAAATAGATGAACCAGAGCATCATTTACTTCACTGCACAGAATATTTCACAAATTTGTCCAAAATTATACTTTTGTTTGTTTAGATCAAGGGCTTAGAATATGAAATGTCTGTTACAACTTATATAAATCTAATTTTGATCCAGATGTTCTGTGAGCAAAGTCCTCTTATTATATAGAGATACTCTAGTACTTCTAATTAATGTATGGGTGTGGTATAAAAGATACACAGTTAAGAGGTAGACCTGTCGACCTATTGCCTGTCTAACATCTGGTGTCTATCTAGACATTGTGGATCTTTTAACTGTCTAATTATAGTCCAGATACCTTAATGTATACTTGTCAGGGTTCCAATTGATAGGGGTAATACAGAAAAACAGGTGTATCTGCATTAATTACACCAGATATATGCAAGAACAATTAGTAACTATAGTATTAATAATCCACTTAAAAGGTAATATATATACACAGCATAAACTAACTGACAAACCTTTGTGCACACTTACAGTAATATAGAAACTAATTAAAAACAAAATATGATATAACTGAAGTCTTTCATTCTCTTGAAGCTGTGCACATATGAAGCTAACATATGCCTTAACAGATTTTACAGCATATTGCACTTTGCATAAGTTGATATTCAGTGAAACAATACATATGTTTTACAGAGCTCTTATACTGCATTTTATTTTGGTTAAATAGAGTTATAATCTATAGCACATGTGTCATTGGTCTAGATATAGTTTCAATTGTTAAAGATAATAATAATTGCATAGTTCATAGGTGTTTGATAATTTTGTACACTTCCTTGTAGTTCAAGTGGCTGCCTTTCTTCCTTCTATTGCTTATGTTTCACGCAAGACTGAAAGATGATTTATGGTGAGATATGAAGTATAATGGTGCTTCATATCTCACCATAATATTTATTAAAAATCTCTAAGAAAATTAAAATGTTATATATAATAATAGTGGTGCATGTAGAATCCCCCCTGATGGACTGAATTGTTCTTCTAAGTTGGCTCTGTCTCCATATCTACACTAGTCATGAAGCCCTGACCCCTTGTGGCACCATGGCAAGTTGGAGATTTGTGTCATTTTGGTCCCACCCCTTCCCCATATATCCATAAATTGCGGCATTACACCAACTGGACTAACCTTCAAAAATCCTGTGTTTGTCTCTGAATGTGTTACCAGATTTAGGACACCATCATTTATCAACAAACACTAAATCCAAACTTGTATTTAAAATAATCCAATTACATTTCTGCACATAGAAAAAAGGTAATAATAATACAGTAGTATATCCAGATAAGACCCTTGTGACCATTTCAAACTTAATACCACAGTTAATATATATTATATTTCTCTCAGAGGTTTTTCAATTCAGTGAGTCAAAACTTCTAGTATCTGCATTATAAGATTTTTTGATAATTTATATGATGTCTTAATCTGGTATGCATATTACAGTATATATATTAGAACTCTACTAGCCGACAGCCATGTGAAAACAGGAGTAGTGAAGCAATAGTGCTGTTTATTTAAACATACACTACACACAGAAATAAACAACCTACAAGCATGAATGTAATATAATAAATTATGCCCCACCGCACAGGAGAACAGGAAACAAAAATAATTCTAAATGTTCTGTTGTACAAAGTAAGCTGGAATGGTGACAACAGTACAGGTAGATAACAAGCTATAATATAAGTATAGGATTTGAAAATGAGTACATGACAGAATAAAAGAGTCTACTGTACAATGATTGTTGCAGTAAAGAGTCACACAGCACAAAAATCCAAATGTTAACCGCAATAATCTCTGGAGAATGATTAGTTTTTGTAGAGTAAAACAATGATGAAGAGTCACATAGGAAACTCCAAATGGTAACTGAAATATGGAAAGGTCTCTGGAGAATGATTAGGTGTTGTAGAATAAAACAATGATGAAGAGTCAAATAGCAGGGAAACCCAAATTGTAACTGAAATATGGAAAGGTCTTTGGAGAATGATTAGGTGTTGCAGAGTAACACAATGATGAAGAGTCACATAACAGGAAAATCCAAGTGGTAAGTGAAATATGGAAAGGTCTCTTGAGAAGTATTAGGTGTTGTTCAATAAAACAATGATGAAGAGTCACATAGCAGGAAAATCCAAATGGCAACTGAAATATGCAAAGGTCTCTGGAGAATGATTAGGTGTTGTAGAGTAGCACAATGCTGTAGAGTCATACAGAAGGAAAATCCAAATAGTAACTGAAATATGGAAAGGTCTCTGGAGAATGCTTAGTTGTAGAGTAAAACAATGATAAAGAGTTAGACAGCAACAACATCCACAAGGTAACTGAAATGTGGAACATTTTAAGAAGTATGCTTATGTATTGTTATGAGTTCTCACAAATTAGCAAAACACTGGTCACAGCAGTGACATCGAAATGGTAACTGATATAAATGATCCAGGGATGCACAAGGCAGGTGTGTTGACCAAGGCCGTAACTAGGGGTGTACGATCAGAGTCACTGCACAGAGCGTAAAGACCTGTGGCCACGGTGCCTGCTTAGGAAGCTTCAGATGTGCACACCATTGCCCTTACAGCCCCCCAGAGCATCCTGAGGATGTTCTGGGCATTGCTGTAATTCACGGCGATTGTAGTCCCATCCCCTCCATATGACAACATGTTGAACATGCGTGAGCTGCAGCGGGAGCCGAGACCCCTAGTTATAGAGCTGGTGTAGACAATCAGCAAGAGTAGAAGAAACAATATTAAACTATAACAGTGTGTGTGCACATGAGAGAGGCTGGTAAAAATAGCTCAAACGCATGTGCAGCAATCAAGAATTTATAAAATTGTTTTTTTTTCACAGCTTTTAAAGCAAATATTATACTATTAGGTGCCACAATACATTTGTTTAATTATTTTTACATATATGTATTTACATCTTTTTAAATGATCATGGGTTCTCAACTCCAGTTCTTAAGTACCACCAATAGGCAGTTTTGTACTGGAGCTTGAACAGTGCACTGAGGGAATGCTGTTGTGGGGGCCCATTACTAAGGGGTATAGTCAGCCTCTAGTGGGGATGTGGATAACCACCACAGAGGCTTGGCTAATAATTAGAGTGCATGGGTTGAACCCCTTTTGAGATATATATATATATATATATATATACGTGTGTAGTAAATACTCATAATTCATGCAGTATAGTGTACCGGATTAATAACAGCAATGCACTGTAGTGAGTATACTTTAGTCTTGGGAATGCAGTATAATGTAACATATGTATAATAAGTAAGCAAATTGCCAACAGGAGAATGATAGAGGGCTGTGTCATGATCACTCACTTTGATTGGGAGTAGGGTGATTCTTTGTGCAGTTTCTTTAAAAGCAAACAAATTATCCATGTTCATCTGTGGTCCAGTTTTACCAGGTAACTGATCCTCTAATAGACTAACAGTGTATATATTTGAGTCCACAGTCTAGAACCGGCCCCCCAGAGGAGGGTGAGGATTTCTATGGTATCTATGGGAGCCAGTCTAACCCTGCCAAAAGGTCATATTTTGTGAATTTCTTTAATCATGCATAGATGAATTAATCTATTTTGCTAAGTCTGTAATTATCCCACCACCTTCCAAAAACATAAATTCTGGAAATGTGACCTGTTGGGGAAACTTGAGGGTTGAGAACAATTCTTATAAATTATTTAAGAACTTTCTAAGGGCCATGAACATTTGCAGGCAATTTGGGGGAAGAATAAAAAATCCATTACGGACATTGTCAACCCATATTATGCAGGTTATACATGCAGGAAAACTTCACTTGTTTTTGCTCAAATTACATAGTGCAAGCAAAAAAGTAACAAGTAAGCTTTTAGTGTCATAAAACCATAAATATATGCAGTGGCACATTTTATGAGGTGCTGATGGAACCTTGCAGCTAATTGAATCTGTTTTAGGTTTTACTAAAGATGATCAAGGGAATATCAGAAATATTCTAAATACAATTTCTACTACATTGTTTTCATCTTTATAATCCATGGTCCTGAATCTTAAATGACCAGATTAATTTGGGTTTGTATGAAGTGATTGCTGATAGCAAAAATCACTATAAGTTTTAAAGTTACTCTTAGGCATATGTTTTTTGAATTACCAGCACAAATGATTGGTTAATCCTGACTTTCATTATCAGTCTCACCAACATAATGTCAGATAAAAAAACACTCATTTAAGTGTCATTCTGTAATATACTGTAGTATATAATTTCAATCTAGTAATTCCAAAAGGTTCACTAAATTCATACAGGATAAAAGATGAGATAAAACCATGGAAAATTGTATGTGTTGAAAAGCTCCTCTTATTTTAATCAACTCATACATCTAATGATTAAAAACCTGGCTAGTACACAGTAAGAATTATATATACAGTTTATATAAAGCTTAATCCACAGCACTCAACCATCTGGGGTGCCCTTGGTATGTGACCACACCATCTACATGAAAAATATCATACAAGATTGGCACTCACTTACTTTTCAAACTGTAATTCCTTGGAATACAGGGAATATTAGTTCCAAAATATCACAATAATTTGTCAAGATGACCAACAACTTCACAGTGGATTAAGCCTGTCATTTTTTTAGCTTACTCATTCCTGTTATGATTTATTAATGGCTTCAGGTTAAAAACAAGTAGTAGTAAAAATTTCCCTCTGACTTAGAATTACATTTTTATGTGCAGTGTTTTACAGAGAATATTTTCTTTCACATATTTTTCTGCACCAGTGGAGCTTATATTTTATACTCCCTACCTTATTGACACACATACACACTAGAGTTAATTATTGTCAGAAGCCAGTTAACCTACTGGTATGTTTTTGAAGTGTGGGAGAAAACTAGAGCACTTAGAGAATCCCCCCCAAAAAACACAGGAAAAATTTACAAACACCTCAAATATTGGGCCGTACTTGAGAATTGAACTCACGACCTCAGGGCTATGAGGCAGTAATGCTAATCACTATGTTGCTATGGTCACCATATATAAGTGAGTTTTCTACTTTTATGGTTTTAGGGAGACAGTATAGCAAATAATGTAGTGGTGACTACCACTACATGGCTCTGGCCATGTCCACAGCACTGGTCACATCTCCTCTTTTATTGCAATAAGCTCCACATCACTTTTAGCCCCAGGCCTATGTGGCCCTTAATCTGGCCATGATGGAGGTAGGATAGTGTTCTAGCATATAAACAAAAAAATGCCAAACTTTAGGTGTTTTCTTCATCTCAGATACTGTATGACCCATCATGGAAGCTTGTATTAGTAAAGAAAGGTATGAATATAGGGAGTGGCGCCAATTTGAAACTTCTCACATTAATTGTTATCAATACAATTTATTAACATATAATGATATTGCCATATCAAAAGACACAATAAAATACAATGCATATTTGACAATATAAAAAAAAATATATATAAAAATAAAATAATTCAGGTTTAATCTATTTTTTTTTGTTTAAACGGTGAAAGAACACAGTTATAACCTTCACAAAGGTTCTGGTAAATCCTTAAAAAACTCCACACTTCTTTATGAGTATATCTCAATATATGCCCTCTGTTGCCTTAATTATCATTTCTTTCGGGTTGTATAACAGTTAAATAGGATCGCCACCTTATTTAGTTAGATGGATAGTTCGCTGTATTAGATCCAATCCACAGTTTGAAAAAACTTAATTGACATAACCACTTTGATTAGTTTCACAAGATCTTATGAATCCATCTTGCAAAGCATATTGCCTTCACTGGGAGAGTTTCTTTAATAGAGGTATCAATCCACTTGTTCTGCTTTAAATAGGGTTCAGAGACCCAGATAGTGTCACTGCAGCCCATACACCAATCTTTGTGTTCAGGGATATTAACAGCGATCTTAGTGTCAGTGTGATTTTCTCACAGAGGTAGTTTAATAGGGCATTTTCTTGTTGCACGGCTGTGTGGAGATAGAATAAGGGAGCCTGTAAAGCATTTCCCCACCTTGTATTGTACCTCAGTGGCTTCCTCATACAGAATGTAAATCAAGTTTTCTAACAGCTATAGAATTAGAGAATATTCAAGCTGTAACAAGGAATGGTAGCAAACAACCCCATTGGGAGCTAAGGGCATGGTAAATCTTCCATCTTCTCTACACAAGAGTGAATATACAATACAGTATAGACATGTTTGGACTCACATGTGAGTCTGTACCTTGGTCTACATATTTTGTTTGAGTTAATCTGTTCACAAAAGGAATATAGTGCCTCCATTTTTTAGATATTCTATTAATCTATGGCTTAATATTGAGCAAATATACTGAATATACTGTATATCCACAGCACATACCAGTGCCATATTTGACATCACTGCACTAGTGCCCTAGGGTCTATGGAAATTATATTGCCCCTGAGTATTAACTTTCATAAATGCTGTAAAATTAGACATATCAGTACAGTAGGGTTAACCTTATTTATAACTCTACCTTTTATCAGCTACCTGTTGTTTAATATTTTGCATGTATTTAATGCTGCAATTTCATTAAATAATGTGTCCATTGAACAGGCTATATGGTACTGTTTTTTGCTATTATTTTTTTCTTGAATTCATATAAGATTTGTCAAGTGGGAGGCAACCACAATAGTAACCACAGTCATATGCTACTGTAGTGAATAGATAAGCTTTGAAATTGAAGGATTATCAGTATTCTCATGAGCAGAAAAATTTCTCCATTCCTCTCCTTTCTCTGTCATCATATGCTTGGAGAGAGGACTATGAATCAAAACTACAGTGACCCTTTCCTTGGGAATGAGCTAGAGTGTTGAAATATAAATAAATTCCAAATAAGAGAATGTAAAGCCATATAACTATGCTACACAGAGAGATTTTGGAAATGGAAGTCTGTGTTATAGCAGGACATAATATTTATGTTAAATACGTTTTTTTCTTATTTTGCATGTATTAATGTGAATATGGTGGATGGAAGTTTGGGACTATGATGACCAGTGGATGACAAAGGATGACTTGTTTTTAATAACCATTTGATTCTCTACCTCTGTTGCTAGGGACTATGCTGGATATATATTAATACCTGATGTATTTTATCCTTTCTATTTTATTGTTAGTGTTTTTGGAAGTGTAATGGTTTCAATTTGGTACTTTTGAGCTGTCTAAAATTACCTTGGAGATATTATCTGTTTCAAAATGTTAAACACTTATTTTACAAAAAAACAGTGTTTCTGATTGCAGCTTTAAGCTATGGTAAAATTGTAATGAATATCTAATATTTCTGTTTTCAATATGTGATAAACATTTGTGTTAATAGCATACTGTAGATACAATTTTTCACGTTATGTCTTGTTTAAAACATTCCATAATACTATAATACTGAATTTATTTTAATTATTGAATTGGATCGATGTTTCCTTAGCACAAAGAAAATTATTGGCTAATAAAAATGTTAAATTGTGAAAAACTGTATGAAACATTTATGTTGATGAGGGTATACCAAGATATATTTTCATAGTATAGAAAAACCTGCCAATGGAGAAAAATACACAAAAACAAAATAAATGGCTAAGGTGACTATACATAATAGGCATTGCTATATATTTTGTATGTATACTGTAATATTGTGGAAGCAGACTAAAGCTATTTTTCATTTCAGTTGTCAATATTTTATTTTAAATAATTTAATGTTTTCACCTTTCAATATATAGTGGATTTAATTCATTAATTTATATTTTGTTTTAATTTTGTTTAGTTGAAAAAAATCTGATCATATATTAAAAACCTTAAAACTGACTATTTTTGTTATTTTTTTTAAATACCTTCAGTATATGTACTGTACATTGTGTCTACATTTATCTACATGTTTTCTGCAATAAACATTTAGTTGTTCCTGAACAAAGACTTTTAATATACCCCATATTCTTAAAATGGAGCAAATACTGTAATTCATTACCTTACTAACAGTTCTATCTTTCAATAAAATCACCATTGGAATGAATCAGTTGTGTCAATTGCTATATATATATATATATATATATATATATATATATACATATACAAAAATGTATTGGCAGGTGCTACACATCATCTGCTCTCCAACACCATGCAACTTGTGCTATGGTGTATAAGGTTTATTGGCACCAGTGTCCAAGAAAAAAATGTGTACTGCAGCTCCTTCTTGTAATCAGAAATCCCAGATCCCTTGGGTCAGATGTCTAATACAGGCAAAAACAAAACAAAGAGGGGCTCTCCATAGTGCATTAAAAGTTTATTATACACTTAATTAAAAAAATATATCATTGTTCGAGATGTACTCATACCTAGTATAAAAACTTTATCGACTGATTAGCACATGACATAATATAATGAAGCCTAAGGCAAGCATCCTCCAGGGGAACCTCTGGGACAAGCAACCCACATGGGAAGCTGCAGGGTGCAGATGCCATGGGGAGCTGAGGTGGCTGGGGGAGATGCCAGGCAGAAAGAGATTGCATCACTCAGGCCATACACTAACACATTTTGTCAGATAACTTCACCAGAGGGCTGGCCTGAGTGATGCTGAAACACAGTAATAACATGACAATTGGCCAATTAGCCCACCCAGTGGGTGGGATTTACAAAGGTAAACAACATACTGAACAACCAATAATTACATAGGTGATCACAATATGCTAAAAATAAGACCCTTTAGAACAGGGTGAGAAATTAGCCCTATTATCTACTCCTCATATCATTATGAGAAGTACAAAACTGATTCATAAAAAACACTGGCAATAACATTAAAAGATTAAATAATGTTTCTCTCATAATTAACCGTAATGTACAGTATACTAGTCTATAGGTCCATCAGATCTTATCAATAAATGGGGTGATCTCATAGCCTTCATTCAGGCCCGTGGGTGCCAGAGTCAGACTTTTTAGTTTACAAATACCTGGTAACCTATGTATATATCCGGTGCAAAGTAAGCACAATTAAAATATGGTTAATTAACAGCTGTAATGCAGCTCCCACTTAAAGTGCTGGGAACAATTATATAGCTATACAAAACTAGTAAAATACAGAACAAGGGAGAGCATATAAAATAAAACAAATTTTGTTTAATATAACATGAAAAAATCACTAATAGATAATGAAACAATAAAAGAAATAGAAACAATGTCTATAGACAATAAATGCTACTGATTGGTCTCAAGTTTCCAGCATAGAATTGACACTTAGATAGTGAGATGTTCCAATTAGTATTATATTGTGGCAAAACTGCCAAATAGTTCACGTGCTCACTCTCAAGGACTTAATCTCACCACCAATATTGATGCCCAGCAATGTTTAGCACAAAAAAGCTGCGGCGGGAGAATGGCCTCTGTGTATTTGTGTTGACAAATTGTCCCCACCTGAATACAATGTAGCAGCAGTCCTGGAAGAAACACATCCACAGCCTATTGTAATGTGGAGGGAGACTCAGCTCATACTGTGAGCAGACATGCACAGTTCAACATCCATGGTATCTCACCAATCACAAGTTAAATGTCAAGTAGCCGGTATTCATGTCCAAAACAGATCTTCACGCATTTCTCTGTTATGTATATCCAATGGTTTCATCAGAAGGTGTGGTACATCTTGACCAGGTCAGATATTTAAACTGGCATTATCCAATGATATTAGCCTATCAATTGTTAGTAATCAGTAATGGCAGATGATTTAAATGCTTAATAGCTATATACAGCTGTTAGTATAAAAAATCAATAAATCAATCAATGAAAAAAAATCACATAAAACATTAACAAAGATTAATAGATCTAAATGGCATCGTTAGAGAAACTTCTATTCATCACAAAGCATACATATATATACATATATAATCCCAAAACTGCCGGCACTCAATGTATATAGAGACAGCTCACCTTGGTGTCCATTGTAAAGAGTAAATACAAATCCAAAATAGGACAGGCACTCGGAGGCAAAGTATTATTTGCAAAAAACTTAGTGTATTACAGCATCAATGTTTCAGGGCATCTGCCCCTTCATCAGTCCAGCAAAGGTAAAAATAACAATATAGGATAGCCTAGTGGGTTAATTACAAGAACCAGTAATCACTGGTTCATGAGATCTAATCACCCCAGTGACCTCCAATGAACATTTGTCCAAGCAATCCTAATACAAATGGCTAAGATTTTACAAGCCCCAAGGAACCAAAAAAGAAAGGGCATATAATGAATGTATATCAAAAGATATAATATATTAATTTTCTATCTAGGACACTCCTAATATTGAAGACTGAGTATTTACAGCCCAGCAAAGATAAAAATAACAATATAGTATAGCCTAGTGGGCTAAATACAAGAACCATAAATCACAGGGTCATGAGATTGAATCACCAAAGGAACCTCCAACAAATATATGTGCAGGTATTTTTCTAATATTACAAAAGAGTTGAGATAAAAAATTCCTAATATATATTAATATATGGGACTAAAATGTTACAAACCCTCTATGTGCTAAAATACCATCTAACACCTTATTCATATACACTATATATCACCCCCATTTAAAATAAAGTGTACATACAAACAACAATACTTATCATTAGAATTATAAACTGCAGTAACAATAAACCATTAAACTACAATAAAAAAGTAATGGCCCTAAATGATTCTATCAAAATATAATATCAATCCCCAATGTTGCTCATTTCAATGCAGTCAATGAGACCATTCAGATAGAGGGTCCCAATGGAAAATATCCTTAAAGCCTCTCTCTTGCTTAATAAATTAAAATAGTCTCCACCTCTAGCTGTTTTTTATTAATATGTTCAATTCCCTGTAAGCTAAGAACCTTGACATCTCCCCCATGTGCCCATTTAATGTGTTGTGATAAACTATGAGTAATCAGACCCTTCAGAACATTTCTCCTGTGTTCCAAAAATGTGTGTGCTGCATGCAGTTTGACCTACTGACGTATTACACTCCACATTTGCAGGTAATAATGTAAATAACATATGAAGTGTGACAGTTTATATTGCTCTGAATATCAAATGATAAACCATTTTAATGTGATCAAAACTAATCACTTTTATCTAGCATAAACTTGCAGGTAATACAGCCTAACTTGCCACACTTAAAATTAATTTTCCTGTGAGAATAGATGTCTAACCAGGAATTCAACTTGGGTTCTGTTATCACAATAGACCTATAATGGCTAGGTGCTAGATGTCTATGAAGGTTCATAGCTTTTTTGAAAATGACTTTTGGCTTATCATCAAGGATAGTAGATAATAGATTGTTCATTTTTACAAAGGATTAATTCCTTTCAATAATTGCTTTTAGATCACTAGAAAATGCATTGCATTTAGTAATACATTTCAAATCAAATCCACCAACCAAATTTGTTTTATTTTCCCTTGTAATATATAACAAAGAATCTCTATCTTTATTCAGAGCCGCTTTAAAGGCAGACTCCAAAATTTTATCTAGATAACCTTGAATGGAAAAATATCTAGTTAAATCTCCTGCCTGTGCATAAAATATTGATATCCGAACAATTACGTCTTATTCTATAATATTGGCTTTTTGGGGATGTTTTTTAACCAGGGCTGATAAAAACAACTACGATAGTTGAGAAAATTTTTACAGTCCACTTTTTTCTGAAATGTAGATGTCACTATGGTGTCATCTCTGATGAAGAGCATGATGTCCAGGAATGTAATAGATGTTGCGTGTATAGTGCCTGTGAATGTTAAGCCAAATGTGTTAGTGTTGAGGTATGCTAAAAAAGAAGAAGCTGATTGTTAATATCCATCAAAAATCAAAAACAAATAATTTATGTACCGACCATAGAGCACCAGGTTAACACCAAAGGGACCATCTCAAATTAGTTGTTCCTCCAACCTACCCATATAAAGGTTGGCAAAGCTTGGTGCGAAGCTGTTGCCCATGGTGGTACCCATCACCTGTAAAAAAAAACTTACCATCAAAAGTGAAATAGTTCTAAAATGAATTGATGTCTTTTTCACTAAGAGAGTTTTCTATTCTAAGAAATGTGTCCAGAACTGCAAGAACTTTTTATGTGGTATAGTTTAACAAAGGGATTCCACATTGAAAGTGATAAATGTGTAAGTGTCATTCCATACCAAACCTTTAAATTAAAAAAATATGTGGATTCTCTAATAAATTATTTTAATTTCACCACATCTGTCTGCAAAAAAGAATCAACAAAATTAGCAGATAAATTAGAAGTAAGGGACCCAACACCTGAAATGAGAGGGCGCCCAGGCGGTGAGTGTAGAGAGTTGGGAATTTTGGGCAAATTATAATAAGTTGGGAATAATAGGGTGTGCATTAAACAAAAAAGAATATTCACCTCTGGATATTGCCCCATACATCAATGCCCTATAAAGGCAACACTGTAATTTCTTCAGAAAAATATTTGTAGGATCAAATGTCATAGGAGTGTAGAAATAATGGTTAATAAGTTGTTGATGGGCTTCTAAGACATAATCTGTCCTATTTTGAATGACTGTACCCTCTCCCTTATCTGCAGATCTAATTATAATAGACTAATCTTTAGCCAAATACCTCAATGCTTTCCTTTTATTTGGATGGAAATTATACCTGTTCTTTAACTTACAATTTGATACAGAGCAGATATCCTTAAACTCCTTTAAGAGTAAGATTATAAAAAGTTTCAATAGGTCCACAATGCATAGGGTAAAATTCTGACTTATTTTTAAATCTTTTAAGGGAGGGGTCATGTACATCAAATATTGGGGAAGCTACATCAGAACCATTGCTATCATTAACAATTGAAAGAGGGACTGACACACAGGAGGTGGTTTGTGAGGTGCAGAGTGACAGATGGCTGCAGGGGCAGCCTGTAGGCATATGGGGTAGTGGCAGCAGTGGGGCAGTGCACAAGGGCTTCAGCAGGCAACAGAGGGCTCACCAGAACTGGGCATGCACCTGAGAAAATAAAATCATTGTCACAGATGCATCAGTGAGCTCCTTCTATGTATCTATGTTAAAAATTGAATGTGTAAAAAAAAAAGGTACCCCCCCAAAGCACAACCAGCCTCGGGCTTTTCACAGCCAGTCCTGGTCATGAAAATACAGGGGACAAAAATTGTTGAGTCCCCCGTATCTAGCACAACCATCACCGGGCTAGTCAGAACCAGCCCTGGATATCAAAATATGGGGAACAAATGATGTAGGGGTCCCCCATACTTTGTGCAACCAGCACTGGGCACTGATCTAGTCCTGGTTCTGGATATACAGGGGGAAAATGAGTAGGGTCCCCCTATTTTAGCCAGAACCAGCACCAGACTTTTTCTAGAGGGGGATAATGCTAAAATCAGGGCAGCCCTTTCACCAGGGCCACCAGCTGAAGCATTAACCCTGACCACTAGTAAGCCCATGCTGGGGATCACTGAGGACCCCTCAATATAGGGGTCCCCCTCTCCAGGGCACCCAAGTCCTAGGCTGATAGCCCGGGGCTATCCCCAGCACCCCTGGGCAGTGGGTGCTGGGTTGATTGTGTGTAGTAAGCCCCCTAATCCACAACCAGCCCTGGGCTTTCCATGGCCAGTCATGGTTATGCTTAAATACAGGGGACAAACAACATAGGGGTCCCCTGTATTTAAGCACAACCAGCACTTTGCTAGTAAGAACCAACCCTGGTTGCCAAAATATGGGGAACAAATAATGTAGTGGTCCCCTGTACTTTGCACAACCAGCACTGGGCTCTGATCCGATCCTGGTTCTGTAAATACAGGGGAGAAATTAGTAGATTCCCCATGTATTATCCAGAACCAGCACCTGACTTTTTCTAGTGGGGGCTAATGCCGCAGCCAGGGGAGCCCTTTCACCGGGCCCCCCACCAAAGCATTAACCCTGGCCATTACTCAGCCCAGGCTTGGGATCCCTGGGGAGCTGGGGACCCCATCTCCAGGGCACCCGAGGCTGATAGCCCTCAGCTATCCCAGCACCCCTAGGTGGTGGGTGCCGGGTTGATTGTGTATAGTGTATTATCCTTTGCAGATGAACTACAGGTTCCAGTAAGCCCCCCCTACATGCTGGTTCTATGAGAACCACAAGTACCAGCATGCAGGGTATAAGGACCCACAGGCATCTGTAGTCCACCTATAAAGAAAATATTAAAATAAACACAGTACACTTAAATATTGTAATATTTTATTTTACTGCATCTTCACTTGGGGGACAGCACTCTTTAAACTCTTTTGTGTGGCCAAAAAATATGTTGAAATGAGTGCTCATGTTTTGGAATAGGGAAACAGTGAGAATGAAAGTAGCTTGGAAAAGAGACACATAACAAAAAATAGAAAAAATAAAAAAGAATAAAAATTAATAAGAAAATAAAAAGAAAATAGAGATACAAATATGAAAACATGCACATCTGATACCAGTGAATGTTTAAACTCTTTTGAAGAAAAGGTATGAGGCAGGTCCGGGTTCTCTTGGTAAATGTCCTGGTATGGAACAACAAACCTACACTGTCCCTACCTTTTCTTAATTGCAAGTGCTGTCCATCTTCTCAGTGCTTGTCAGCACAGGGACAAACACTTGGTTGAAGCGGGTTGGCGGTGACTGTACACGGCGGCCGAGAATGACGTCACTGATCCATGGGATATGTGATGGCTGGTTTGCCGGTAGTATCTGCTTCTTCCTCCACTTTCTTTTAGTTTTTGTCCAGGGCTTTGGTGTCTTTGCCTAGTAGGTGGCATCCTGTGTTAGCTCTTTTGCAAGGCTGCTGCCCACTAGGGTTTCTGCCATCTTTGTCTGGCAGGCGCCAACCCGCCAGGGCTTTGTCATCGTTGACTGGTAGGCACCAACCCTCCAGGGCTTTAGCATCTTCATCTATTGGGTGGCAGCCTGTGTCAGCTCTTTTTCTTGGCCACCACCCACTAGAACTTCTAGCGTCTTTGCCTACCCGCCAGGGCTTCGGTATCTTTGGCTGGGGGGTGGCAGCCAATTAGCTATTTTGCATGGCTTCCACCTCCCCAGGGCACCTTATGTACTTGTCACTTAGTGAGTGGCAGCCTGTTTTAGCACTAGGACTTCTGGCATCTTCTTTCTACAGGAGCTCTTCTTTGCTCCCTCCCGTCCATTGGACTACCATATTGCCTCCTCGTGCTGGCTTATATAAGCCAGCTAATGGGACAGGGTGATGTCACTAGCCGTGATTAGCTCACAGTGGCTATCTTTGAATTATAAAAATGGCTCTGAGGCACCATTTTTGAAATGGGCACCATTGCTGTACTCTGCAGAATGGCTGGCAGGGACTGGATCCTCTTGGATCCTGGCCCACCGATAACACCCGCACAGACAACGGGTCCCACCACTGATGTTGCCAGGTGCTGCCATCGCCGATGACATCACGAGCTGTGATTGGCTCACGATGACCATCTTTGAATTTCAAAAATGGTGCTGAGGCACAATTTTTGAAATGGGCACTGCTGCCATACTCAGCAGAATGGCTGGCAGGGACAGGTTCCTCTCGGATTCATGCCAACTGCTGACATCCACACATATGCCAGGTCCCACTGCTACCTGGTCCTGTTGCCAGGTCCCGCAGGCCGCACCATCACTGCCACCACTGTAGCCTGCACAGTTACCACCATCACCCACTCCTCCACTGTTACCTGCTCCACCACAACCGATGACACCCGCTTGACCGCCACCTTGTCCCCAATTATGCCTGCTGCCATTGACGGGTTGGTCCACTTCAATAGAAAGCAAAAGGCAGCCATCTTGGTGCACCCAGGTGAATCCACAGTGAGTACATCTGCTGAAGGCTCCTACTGAGGCTGTGCAACCAATTGAAACTTTCTATCTCTATAATGGTGGATTTGTGAGATAATAGTTTAAAAACTGCAACTTTCTGAATTACCTGAACCCCAAAAGGCCCTATTTTGTAACAATATCTACCTAATAAAATAAACACCAAGTCTAAATTTGCCCCCTACCCTGAGTTATGCCTTCCAAAAATCCCCCTAGAGATCAGCAGAAAAGTGGTCCTAACTGAGAGTGTGTGAAAAAACTGACAGTTGGAAATATAAATTACTCCCAAATCCTCATTTTTTATGGTTTTGCCCTGAAATTTAGCATGCAGCAGCAAGCAGCAGTTTTACCCACCCATGCCAAATTTCATCTTGGTACCTCCTATAGCTTTTGAGGTGTACCCCCTTTAAAACCAGATTTCAGTTTTTTTCTATTCAGCCTTAATATAAGGGCAAGACTGTGCCCTTACAATATATTTATATATGTAGATATATAACTATTACATATAGTGTAGGACCTGCAGAGAAATGGGTTCCCGTGATGTGGGCTGCAAGCTTAAATGCATTGATCAATCCATGAACCAAAACCCCATTATTTATGTATTATTGTGAGTGATTTAATTATGGTGAGTGCAGAGTTTTCTGTATATACTGTAGTATGTGGAGTTGTGCTTAATAACAGGACCCATTACAAATATATAATAACTAAGGTATATCTGTATTAAACTGTCGTCAAGATTTCTCAGCACACATCTTTTCTATCATTTCTGGGTTTTTTTCATTGCCTGAATATCTTGAATACAAAAAATGGTGAAAAACTGTATATCATAGTGTTTTGACAATTTTAATCATAGATAAGATGATTCCATGTACCTAACCAATAATAAATGAAAGCTTAACTTAAAAGTTTTAAGAATTTTCACCTTACTGTGACTAATATATAATGTCCTTGGATGTCCGCATTACATAGCATGAAACAATCCCAACAGCTCTTGTCAGTCTAAAAAATTAAATGTGGCAATGAAAAAGAACAGTTGCAAGTTATAGAATAATAAATAGTATAACTAGGCAGTGTACTGAAACAGTTCCATGCATATACAGTAATCCTTATCAGTAAGTATGTGGATGGTTGAAGTATACCAAATATGATGGATGTAACAAAATAAGATTGGCAAGATGAATTAGACTAAACTAGAGTTTTTGGATTAAAATTATTATTATCATTATTATTATTATTATTATTATTATTATTATTATTATTATTATTATCCTCATCATCATCTTTTAATTGTTCCTAGTTTCCTTATGTTTATATAGAATTTATAGAAACATATATTTTATATATATGCAAGGTCCTGACTTAATTAGCTTTTTTTACAAAGATATGTTTTACTCACTGCAGTATTATAAATTTGACTTACTTACCATTACAGCCTCTGTGCTAAATAGACCTTAACAACTGTCTTGAGCAATAAAACTGATTTGTGTCACTCCTATTGTTCTGTGGCAGAAAGGATCTTACTAGATGCAGATCATCTCTTTAATGCAGGAAACACTAGACACATCTAGATACGCACCAAAGTGTGTCATTAATCTAAACTAGAACATATAACTGGAAATACTTAAACCAACCTTTGTATTTTATCCCACTGAATTTGCTGCAGGCTAGGCTTAGGTACAATTTTGGTTAATTTTATTGCACTGGGATAATGTAATTTATATATGCTGCTTAATAATCTATCTATCTGTTACAGTGTGTATATTAAAATCAATAATAATAATTCCTTATACAATTAAAACCAAAATAAATATATATATATATATGTGATAATTTTCCCAGAGCTTAGAAGTTTACACAGAACTGGTTATTCCAGCATATCAATAGAGGTAACAGAAACCAGCTCACAATACAAGCTAATTAGCAGTTGTTTACATACAGCCACAATTCACAGATAGCTAGCCTCACACAGGAAAGCTTAGAACAATAGCCCAAGTTTAAAATGAACAGTAGTTCCAGTTGACCAATAGGATATTCCCTTTCTGACCACACCTCACAGGTAAGGGAGAGCAGGATAGCATTTACACTGTGGACACATGCTTGCAAGGACACACCAGAGACAGGCAGAGCAGACTCCCCCCCCAGAAGGCCAGAATGCAGCTTCATTCCCCAGGGGAGGCCTGGAGATATCTACGCAAAATGGCTAAGTAAACTGTACATTAGATAGTCTATTTGAGTATTTGTAACAAGTTTGTATTAATCTGTTTATAGCTTATATAGATAGTTTGTAGTGATTAATATTGTGGTTCATAGTGGAATCTTTGTTATCGGCCAGGTTATGAAGCTGTAATGCTTTGGTTATGCCTTAGTTTGTGTTAATCTGTAGTAGACAATATGTAAAAGTTTACAGTGATTTGGGTTCAGTTTTACATATGGCTGGCTGAGATATATATTTTAAGTTTATAGGTATACTTTTTCCCCCTTCCTTCCCATGTGCTTGAACAATACCATAGTCTGAGAAAGATAGGTTTAATGTGTGTTGTATTCTTGTGGTCTGACTGTATCATTGTGTAGTTAAGATTAAGATGGAAATTGGGTAAAATATTGCAATCTGTAGATATATAATTGTTTGATATCAGCTGGTGATGAAGGAACCCATAACTCGGTAGTGGTCAATTACACTGTACTAACTTTATAAGTAATGTACGCTGTTTAGTAGTTTATACTTTGTGAAACATTATATAATGGAATCAGGTTGAATTCAGCTAGTGATTGTGGTTCCATGGGAGTTGTGGATTGCTAGCCATATTGTGATAGTATTGTGAAGTTATGTATTATCACAGTTTGGGAATTTAAAGATGGTTACCGCCATGTGGTATGAACAAAGGAAATTCCATGTGCTCCATGTTTCCCCATTGAATCATGTGCTTGATTCAATGAAAGTTGTGAATTACTAGTCTTGTGACCATAGTTATAATTCTACCCAGTTTTTGTTATAGATATTATAATTATGATCATTAATGGATATATGATTTACAGAAGTTACAACATTATGCAAGTTTTCTTACTTTCAAAATTGGGTGTATTATGGGAGTCTTCAATGTGAGTTTTCAATTGGAGTTTGCCTAGGGATCATGAGGCTTGCAAACAAAGGAAAAACATGTGCTTCGGCCCTTCCCCCTCCCCACAGTCTAGTGGTACTGGATGTGGTCAGTTGTAGGATGGTATTGTTGTATATTGGAATCAGCTTGTGTGGTACATGTTGGAATATTAAATGGTGCAGTGTTTGCCTGATGTGTTGGCATATGATATTCAGCTAGCATATTTAATTAACTATGGCATTATGGGAGATTTCAATGAGGGACATTCAAAATGGAGTTTGTGATCAGAGACCATGCGGTTTGCACAATAGGACAAAGGGTCACAACAACCTCCACACACAATCTCACACATCAGCCATTTCTCTCTCTCTCTCTCATCTTTGTATCGTCTATATTGTATTTTAACAAGCATTGTTTTTCTGAAGATTGATTTGATGAATATAAAACATTTTACTTATAAAATTTTGTGTGCATCGTTATCTTTATGAAAGGAAATTATCCAAATGATTTAAAAGGTATATAATTCTGGTTAACACTTTGCGAAGTTCATTTATATGTTACTTATAACCTGATAGTTATTATATGAAAAATAGAATAATTATGCTTCAGATATATTGGGATTAAACAAGCTGGCAATGGCCTGTGTGTACAACAAGAAAGAGGGAAAAAAACACCCCTTACCACTACCTATCTATCTATCTATCTATCTATCTATCTATCTATGTTCTTTTGACATTTATGCAAGTTTATATTTAACAGCCTGAGCTTAAGAATAGGTATAAAAAAGAATTTCCATGATGGTGTGATCTGACCATCTAATAAAGTTAATAACAAATTTGCAAAGTACTGTATATGCAAATTACTCTGTTTAATGAATACATAATTTAATCTTGAGCAGGTTCAAAATAGATAGGAATACAAAGAATCATCTTTTAGGTTAGCATGGTAAGATCTTGGAATGTCAATCAAACATTTGTTTCAGAGGGCAAACTGTATTCCAATTAAGAGGCCTTTAGTGGCAATTTTGCAAATGAGTTATTTAATTGACATTCTAATTTTAGCAAATTACACTATTTACCATCTGCAAAGTTGTATATTTTTAAAAATAATACAATATCAATAATGGTAAATAAATGTTCAACTCCTTTTGAAAACTTTAAAAAAATACTTTAAAAAAACATTTTTGATATTTTAGAGCAGAATTCTCTTTTTTAATTAGAGTAACTTCTCTCTGCAATCACATTAACACCTCCCATCTTACATATGGGTTTTATATGCTTCATTAACAATGATTGTGTGAGTATAGCATAATTGATACTCTGGAATGGGTCAAGCATACACATAATGATTTAGGGGCTGATTCAGCAAGGATCACAACTGAGAATGCAATAGCGATTACGTAGGCAGTCTCACTGCGATAGTATGCTAATCCATTGTGATCGCTATGCCTCTTCAACACAACATAAGGATGCCCATTTACCTTACACACATCTGTAATTCTTAGCAAGACTGTGAAACCATGAGTACCATCGCAACCTCATGGACACTTGCACAAGCTCTGACCTTACTCTGAAAATGCTAACTTCCTCGCATGCTATGAGTAGGCTGTGTAAGTCAACAGTGAATATTTTATGCACACTCATCCAACAGTGTTCAGGCGTACTGGCATGCCTGCGTTTCTGTGACCACCCACAAATTACACTTTCTGTCATTTACTCTGCCAGTTTGTGCACTGCGATGCATATGCATGAGAAGTACGCAATAATCAGCCGATTGTGTGTGTATTAGTTGCGATCATTGCTGAAGCAGACCCTTAGTGAAAATCTAGGTATGGGTTAAAGTGTTGAGTCTACATGTACTAATCAACATACAAATTGTGGGTTTGGTATAGATTAACGGCAGTCAGGATGCCACTGGTAAGAATCCCAACAGCGGCATCCCAACAGTCAGAATGCCAACACCTATACATATGTATAGTAGCACTAATCCTAACCCCTACCTTAAACCTAACCCTCCCTCCCTGGTGCCTAAAACGAACCTCCCCTAGTGCCTAAACCTAACCTCCCACTTCCCTGTGCCTATACCTAACACTCCCTCCCCGTTGCCTAAACCTAACCTCCCCCCTAGTGCCTAAACCTAACCTCCCCCCGCACCATAAACCTAACCCTCCCCCCTTAGTGCCTATCCCTAACCCTCCCCCTAGTGCCTAACCCTAAACCCTAAACCTAACCCTCCCATAACTCCCGATACTTACTTTCAGAATGCCGGTGGTTGGGATACTGGAGCTGGGATCACATCGCTGTTGGGATTTTGGTGCCGATATTTAGCTGATCGGCATCCCGCATGCCAGGCTGCTGACTACATCCCCAAAATGCATGTGAGGCAAAATATCCAAAAGCAGAATACAGAATGAATAGTAATGTAATGTCAATAATAACAACATAGAGCCATATTCAATTTGAGCCGAGCCACGTTAAGTTAACATGGCCCGGACTTAACGCCAACTTCGCCTGTTTTGTAGGCGTTAAAGTATCGCGTGCATGCACGCTTTACGCAGTATTCAATTTCAAAGTACGCCTAAATGGCACCCGGCGATACTGTAACAATCGGAAGGTACTGTCAGATTTGGGGAAATCAACCTGACACCCCCCAAAAGATCCTCTGACATGGGGGTTCACTATGCTACCCCCCGATTTGGCTTGTTGAAGGTATTTGGTATCTTTAAATGGGCTCAATAGCTGCTAAATAGCATTTTTCTATACCTGATGCAGAATAGTATTTAGGAGTATTTTTTCCAGAAAATAACTTCTCCCAGCAAATTTGGGGTACTTGAAAATGGGGGTCAGCATATTTAAAGTTGAAAAAGTGAAGTTGAAAAAATCATGAAAAATCCACCTGACGCAAACACCTGCAATCAAAAAAACACCTGGGACATACTTGGGGACCCCCCCAGAGTAAAGTTCGCTAGTTTTTAACATTGTACCCCAACATTTTTTTTTTGCCCCCTTTTTCAAAATCAATTTTTGGGGTGTTCTTAAGTTTTTTTTAACATTTATTGACACAGATTACCTTTGGGGGACTGTCTGAAGGCTGCACGGGGGTTCCCGAAATGTTGCACCCCAAAACCCCAATTCTGCACTTTTTTCTGCCTGCCATTCATAGGCAATACTTTACCGCCTATTACATTGCATTGACTCTCCGCCTAGGTGGAAAGTCTTTCAAATAGAATACGGGGTAAAACCAAAACAGGCGATAATTACATAATCGGCGGTAGCAACGCGGATCCAGATTTAACGCTGCAAATTGAATACGGGCCATAGAATAAAGGGTAAGTGCAGTTATTGCTTCTTATGCTCTGAAGGTAAGCATGTATTGCATTAAACTAGTGAGAAAAGCCCAATGTCAAGAAATCTGTTTAAAGGTAAGAGGACTTCAACAGCCAAATTACACACTTTAAAATTGGAGGGAGGAAAACGGAAAGGAAAGGTAAGAGATTATTAATATACAGGCTAAATGAGTGATAGATCCATGGAATAGTCTCCCAGCAATGGAGGAGATCATACAGTAAAATAATTTCAGAACACACATTTTGTCATTCTTAACCCTTAGAAAATATTAAGTAATGATATTAATCATTAACATACTGTACAGCCTGTTGCACAGCTCTCTCCAATCCTCCATATAGTGAAGAACTTTCCTCATATCTATGGTGGTGGAAATCAGCTCTGCTTAATTTTTGAGTAGTGTTAAACTTTATGTAATACACAAAGATTACATATCAGTCTGATATATAAAGTCCTATATTTATATGTTAATAGGTGATGGTATCCCATATTTACTTTGTCTTGGTTAGAGTGCTTGGTAGTCTTTATTAGCAGAATAATCTGTGACAACAATATGGCTCCATAACCTATTAGCAGAGAATATAACTAACAGAAAACTGGAGAGCTTAGTACTGAGCATATGCCCTATAAGTGGAGTGTAAATTGTGAGCAAACATGCTGGGTACAATAGTCCTCCAGACAGATTGTTATGCAGGATATAATTTACTTGGCCAAGGTACATGAGGTGTTGAATATACAGTATAACACAGTTGTTGGTGCTGGTGGTGGGTAGTCCACACATGGTACAGCTTAACCAGTTATTTGTTTTATTGAATCAGGTAGAACAACAAGTACAGTAGCATAAGGCTCAGGATATGTGATGTGTGTGTACTATGTGATGGAGTTAAACACAGAAAACAATATACATTAGCAGAATTTCCAAATGCATTAAATAGCTCAGGACTCAACCAGCAGCATAGGTTATTGTGCAGCCATACTAGCAGTTACATACACTCTGTACCTGTATGGAGCAAAGCTTGAGTGGAACATACAAATCACTTGCCGTTTATGTATGTGAGTAATGGTGCATATAATATATATATATATATATATTAATATATATATGTACACATACAAGCGGTGGCACTCGAGCATACATTAGAAATAAACACACGGAAAAATCTGTATCTAGTCAACGTTTCAATTCAAAACATGAATTTTCATCTGGACAGAGAACTTACCTATATACATCCCCACACCAAAGACACTCAATGTGCAGACAAACTCCGTCTCTCTGAACAGACCCCGTCAGCGTCCGCGCGGCTCTCTGTCGCTGCCATATGACGTCAGTCTGTCAGAGCCCAGTTGCTGGGAAACCAAAATATAAATAATTGACTGGAAAATGAAAAAAGACATGTGGGGATGTATATAGGTAAGTTACTTTTACTTGTTCTCTGTCCTGATGAAAATTCATGTTTTGAATTGAAACGTTGACTAGATAAGGATTTTTCTGTGTGTTTATTTCTATTGTATGCTCGAGTGCCGCCGCTTGCATGTGTACTTGTTAATTATGAAGGAGGGCACCGGCAGCAGTTGATATTTATTTAGCCCAGCGCCGAGTATTTGGACTCTACTCTATATATATATATATATATATATATATATATATATATATATATATTAGCGGTATGCTCAGATAGCAGGTATCTCTGGGGATATTGCAGGAACTCTCAGATGGTGCCACATAAGTACAGAAGACCAAATGGCAGCCATCTTGTTAAAGGACAATGTTCCCATATTTCAACAGATTCAAATTGGGTCTGTGCTGTGTCTTCGGCCTCAGGGGATTTGAGAAGTTATGTATGTGCTACAAGAGCCATCTTTGTAAAGAGATGCCCACTGGGATACTGGTGGCTTCTTAGTTCTGCCATTTTGCTTCTGAAGAGGCAACATTGGGCAAATATTGGTAACATTTCCCACAACATTGGAGCTCTGAGTAACCCTCTGGTTTCTCAGTATGTCCATCGCAACTGAGACACCAGGGTCAGAACCACTGTGTCCGAAGAGGCAGTCGCTGTGCTTACGTATTAGTCACCACTCAGGTTACCTCCCTCCAACGGTCCTTGGCTGTCATTAAAACTGCTTCTACATCCATACTGAGACCGCCAAGACAACCACTGCACATGCAGAGAGTGTTTCAGCTGCATGCACAGTAGACAAAACATCGGCCAGTTGCTAAGAATCAAAACTGTGTCCACCTCTGAATCAGGCCCTTATTGTCCAACTATACTATTACTGGTTCCCTGATTTATTCCCAAAATAAGTTGTTTTGTTGCTGTTATTTGTTATCTGTTTATAATTTAGCAAATTCAAAGACAATCTGACATTTTAAATATATAATATCTACAGCCTTAATTAATATTGGAATTGAAAAAATATTTTGGAAATGCTAAAACCATTTGTAAAACGTAGTATATGCACCACAGATATCCAAGTTATAGTGTATAAAACAAGGAGTTAAATCTTTTTTGGTCTGTACATATACTAGTTATGAACAGAACAAACGTCCTGCTGTTTTATTTGTGAAGCTATTAAAGAACCTGCTGGAAAGATGGATATGACACGGCAATCTTTTAACCTGAAAGATTACAGTTTTTGATGAGCAATTAAAGAGTACCCACATACAGATTGAAGAAATCATTAAGTACACTCCTCACACTATGCAATTTTACTATTATTGATTATGGAAATATATCAAATTAAGTGCACATTGGTAAAGTTTGAAAGCAGCAGGAAACTCAGAAGACTATTCATTAAAACTATGATGCATATGATTTAAAATGAAAAATGAAGATATCACGCTAAATTAGCTCATCGCCAATACTTTTCTTATTAGTACACTGTAAATAAAATACTAAGTGTACAATGCATGCAATTCCTGACATAGACATTGAAGTAGAAGCCATTTCCTAGTCAAAAATGCTAGAGAAAGTATTAAAAAGTAAAGAATAAACCTGCTTCACTGAAACTTTTTAAATAATGTTGAAATCTATTTATTCTCTGCACAAAAGTAGTTACTAAACCATTAATATGCCAAATCACACAGATATTAGTACTGTACATCACCGTATAATACATTCCTAATGATTCTCATAAATTATTTTGTTGGTGCGCTCTTTAACACTTGGTTTAAAAATGTGTGATTCAGGAGAATGCTTTCCTTGCAGATTAGACATAAAAATGTTTGAATAAGCATTGTTCTATATGCTGTCAGGCTGGATGCTGTGATGGATGCATATATGAAAAAAAATTAACCATTAAAAAAGCTGCATATATAAATAACATATTTCCGCCTATTTGCTGAGATGTAAACAATCATTATTTTTAGAACGTAAGCTCTTACGAGCAGGGCACTCTACCCTCTTGTGCTACTCCATACTTTAGTTTCATCTGCTTCTTATTCACCACTAGGGCACCTAACACTTGGTTGCTTATGCTCTGATGCTTATCTGGGCGTTATGGTCATTAATGTAGCAATATATATTATCCATGTCCTGGTCCTGTATTGTTTTGTTCTGTAAGTCGCTTGTCAACAATTTGTTTATGTACTTTGTAAGGCGCTGCGGAACACTTGTGGTGCCATATCAATAAATGATAATAATAATAATAGTAATTATTATTATTATTTTTTCAGCTCAACACTGATAGCATATGCACTCGGTTTACATTATGCTTATAGTAGATAACTTTACAACTAAATAAACCTAGAATGTGCGGGTGCACATAACATAAAGTACTTTCATTTGCAAATGTAGTTTACAGGGTGTACCTTATTTCAGATTGAACACTTCTCACAATTAAGAAAGCACTGTAAATTTATGTTTCATTAACATGGCATGCCTGATAATGAGAGTATACAGCAGTTTGCATGGCAATATTTCTGATCTGATGCTCAGTCCCATCACCAGGAAACAAACAGAAAAGAGGGAGAATAGGAAGGATGTATTGAAAAGGGTCCAGGCAGAAGTACAGTCCTTAATATAGAAGCTCTAATTCAAAATCACTCCCTTTCCTAGGTACTCCATTAGTTAACTAAACTAAGAAATGCCAACTCTTTGAATAATACAAATATCCTTCTGGCAACCTTCTGGTGTACTTCCACATTTCCATTCCCATTATGAACTGTTTGGGTTTATTTGAAACATAATTCTTTCTCAATTATTATGTATGCATTGATTGTCTATGTATTGGGCATTGTCACTGTTCTATGACTGCCTCATTCTTAAACAATGAAAATTTTTTGACCTTCACTATTAACACTTCTAATATGTAATACTAGCAAGGACCTGGAATGTGCCCAATCATCTCAGTTTTCGCAGTCCCCCACTCTGTCTGACCCCTTTATTTAATAAACATATAATTTTGAAGATAATTTTATTTTTTAAAATAACAAATAATAAAATAACAAATGCATTATTGGTAGGTTCAACCTATTCCAGAAATTAGGAATTTCCTTAAGAGCAACTTCTGTGGCTGAAAGAAAGAGAAACTAAAAGTCTAGAAATAATATTTTTTAATGTATTATACTATTTAATTGAGCCCAATATACTGTACAGAGTACTGTACATATATATTAGTCCATAATTGCTATTTGCATTTACTGTTTAATACAACATATTGAACAATGCAATCTTCATTTATAGGCTAATACCCAAAAAGCAATAATTATATAGTTCTACTTTAAAGAGCAGAATATCGCTGCAGCCAAAATACGCAACAACCTCTATGGATTACACTTAACAATGCTGTTGTGTTGCACTTTTGTAAATAAATAAATTTTTGACAGACTTGTTTCTGTAATAAAATACAACTTTTGCTTTTCCAAAAAATATAATTTACTGTATTAGACAAAAAAGTTAAATTAATTTAGGCTGCCAAGTGGTTGATGTCACGAATAGCTATAATAAATCAATAATACTAAAATAATGTAAACTAAAACAAATACTGTACGCAGTGACAATTTATTGCATAAATATCACAGTTTTTATTGATTAAATAAAAAAAGAAATTGATTGAGAAGCATTGCAACCAACCAGCTAAAGCCAAACAAACTTAATCCAATGGGGCACTAAAACACCAAAGACACATTGACACAACCAGAACTGTAAGGACCTACTTTCCATTTACCTTGGCATAGTACTGGGCCATCCCAAAAAGGCGGAGTCCAGGTACCCCGGCACATGTAGAATAAACTTGCCTCCCATCAAAAGGTAGGTCAAATGACAGGCATCAGGATTTCGATGCCAGTCATTAAACAGTTGTCGGGACTGGACAGTCGGGATGCCGACGGTTGGCATTTAGACAATCAGTATCCCGACTGCATCCCCAAAAATCACTTTTTTGATATACATAACATCTGATCTGCAAAAATGGACATATTCCAAAAACGGGTGCTGTAAAACCTAGCTTCCCCTCTACAACACAAAGTGGGACACCTACACATTAATCTTTTTGTGGGCTTTTTCTAAAGTACAGTAGCCTTTATCATGAAAGAACTATATTACACTAAAGTGATGTCACGCTAATAATTAAGTTAAATCAAAAAAGGTTACTATACCTTGACATGACAGAAATAGACACCAATATGCCAATAATATGATCAAAGTACAATTTATAAAAAACACAGTATTAATAACATTATAAAACTTACAATCATGCATAAGATAAATATCATGAAAGAACCTCAAACACCTGCCTGGACACTATTTCTGACTATATTATAGATACACTGGGCCATCAACAAAATATTAGATTTTAAGATGAAGTCGATGTCTTGTAACTTGCCCATATTATTCCTCCCCTCCCCAAAATGAACCACTAATCATATTGGCCTATTCTATCTGTTAGCAGTTGTAAAAATTAAAGAGTAAAAATTTCCCCAAGTGCATCAAACAAACTCCTAACCAATATATTATCCTACCACCCTGAGAGGCACATACTCTATTTGCTAAAAAATTATGTCCTATCAAAATATATAGGATATGTATCCTTATCAATTCCCAGATCATGACTCCGCTTGACCACCTTTCACAGATCCAGCTCCTGCTCTACAATCCTTATTGGAAGAGCACCCAATATAACCTGCATGAGTGTCAAAACAACACAATGACCCTCACACATTATGACTCATTAAAGGCATATAATTTGGCCTTACCAAACAATAAAACCACAGGTCTACTTTTTACTGGAGGCTACCTTAGCAGTTACCTATCATACAGTACTGTATGAGTCCTTGCACAACTGAGTTTCCTACATGTATTTGACCCAAAACTAATTACCAGTTGGCCAACTTGTTTCTTCCTATACTAATCATCATACATCCTCCAAGTAATACTTTTGAATTTCATGAACAACCACTGGATTTTGTGCATATGTTTCATCGCAATGAGATGTTCATCCATTTGAGAGTTAGGTTAGCAAGATTTAAACACTAACATGTACCCAACACAGTTATTATAAGTATGATTAGCCTCCTCACTTATGTCATTGGGACCAGTGGTGCCACAAAAGGGGTCAGGGCTGTACCCGAGTGTCACCCGCCGAGGGGCAAGCCATCATGTCCTTGCTTCAGGTGCATGAGACTGATTACTTCTATGCCTTGGTGTACCATTGGATCAAATGCTTAGATAAGTATGAGTACTATGCAGGAATATAATCTGTACCAAAGTCATACTATTGATTATATGTATATGTACAAGTTGAATAAATTTATGCAATGAGAGGTCTTGTTCCCTTATTTATTGAAGCACCTTTGTACATTTAGGGCCACCATGCTTATTACCTGAATATACAGTATGATAGGTATTAATATTTTAAGTACAAAAATGAGTTAATTTAATGTGGTTTTATTTTTGCACCATTGTACAAAATAAATGTAATGGGTAGAACAATTTTATAATTATTTTTTTAATTATTTAATAATGGGGCATGCACATTTTATTCATATTAGAAGTGAGAACACATTTTATTCAATAACCCTGGTACCCACAGCCCATGGATAACAGGGTGAGCCCAATGCTTTTCAGTCTTAAGACACTAATCTCTAGATTGGGGGATTGCTTTATTTCTTCCTCCTAGAGAACCAATCCGGAAACTGAGTATTAGGGGCCTCTTATTGAAGGGGATGATAGGCCTATTAATATTTTTTTTACTTTTTTCATCTTGAGAGATACAGTAGCACAAACCACCAGTGAGGTGTGGGTTAGAAAGGGGTTTCACTCCAACATTTCGGCAGATGAGATGTTAATACATCTCATCCGTACTGCTTCCTGCTTTGCTTTGGTAAAGAGGTGAAGCAGGAAGAGTTTTAATGGCATGATCCATGCCACTATAATACAACTCAACCACTGTTTCTTACTAAAGATGCAACCAAAAGTTTTATCAATTTTCTCATTATCTCCTGTTTTGACAACTGCAATGCATTTCACTCAGTAATACTAAATGCTGCAGCAAGATTTTACTAGAAGCACTATGGGGCTGTGAGCACTTTTATGCAAATGTGGCATGCCATAAAGGGTGCCCATTGCTGCGATGACTTGCATCATAGCGGCTAATTGGATAGAGCCCTTATTATCATTATTGTTATTGTTGTTATTATTATTATTATTAATAATAATAATAATAATAATAATAATAATAATAATAATAATAATAGGACTGCCATATTGTGCAATGCTGTATAATAAGGGTATCATGACACAAATTACATACAGTGACATAAAATAGATGTTATATATGACACAGTTCAAATATAGTAAGCTTAGAAACTAAGGGGTAGAAGTATGAAGGTGTAAATATGATTACTGCCAAAGTTATGTGCTGCAGTTACCGCTTCCCTGCATGCAGTAATGCAGGGAACTGATCGGAATGACAGGGGAGCTATATCGATTTTGACAGCTGCAGCTGTCATTGTCTCACCATACAACACTGTCCCTGTCTGTCCAATCTGACAGCCAGGGTTTGTGCATATAAGAAAACAATAAAGTTTTTTTTAACAAAGTGCGGGGTCCACTGAGAGAAAATGACTGGTGCATAAACAGAAAGGATGCAAGTGCTGGTCACACAGCCAGAAGACAGAGAGCACAATTTTCTGGATAGGTAAATTAGCACTCTCCCTCTTCGGCAAAGCAAATTTTAATACATGCAGGCGGTGTCTGGACCTGCTTCGCCTCAATAATGGGCAAAGCAGATCCAGACTACCTATTAGATGCCCCCTTCATACATTCTTCCCTAAGAGGGAGGGTGAACATGTGATACATAATATAACTTCATTATCAGACACCAATGATAAAGCAGTCATTGGTGATTGGCATTTCTGTGCAGGTACCATTGGTAAAGCATGTTGGAATATAAGGAGACAGCAAAAGCTGGAGACATGAAACATTTTAGCAGTGACTGTAGAAATCAACTGCTATCAATCATTACTTTTTCACCATTTGTCTCAACTGAATCTCAACCTCTTATTTTAAAGTGTACCGGCTTGTAGTTATCAACCAGATTGAAATACAGTTACTGTTGGAGAAAGGTATTTTAAAACTATACATCTGATACAAGTTATTTGCTTTAGATGGCTTGTTATTAGCATTATTTCTAATCCTTTCTATCATCCTTGCAAATGTATTATCTGTTTTAAATCAACTCACAATATATTAATAAATACCTGTATATGCATGTTTTATGTATCATAGACAGCATTTTATACTTATACAGTACCAGTTAAAAATCAGTCTTTGTGTCCAACTGTTTTCTACAAACTATTATTCATCACTAATTGCTAGTTGCTTTAGGAAAATGACAACCTATTTTAAAAGACTCCTGGGATGTGATATTTAAAAGCTTATACTATGAAACTTAAAATGTATACATGCAGGAAATATGTTATGCAAATATCTGTTAAATGTCAATTAAATTTATCTACATAGTATGATGACTTGGACAATAGGGTATTTTTTTATTTTCTGTAAAGTAAAATCAACTAAAAGAAGCATTTAACATGAAGGTCAAGAGTTTATAGGATGACAAATTGCTATTCCAAAATACTTCATAAGGTCATGACCACTTTGAATTAAAAACATGTACCATTTTTCACTACAATACCTCTAGGAGAGAAATACGTAGTTTGAAATGATGCAGTTAACCAGCATGTCATTATACATAGATAGTTTTTATTTACAGAATAATTATCAATCGTTTTCATTCAGGTATGTAAAAAAAAATATTAGAAAAGAAAATATACTATGACGGGATGTGTTGGGTAAATATTTAAAGTCTCATTTTAGAAATAAAAAGAAGTGACATTTATTTGTTACTTACATTTTTTTATAAATTCAAATTATAGCTAAAAATTATTGCTTATCTTTGTGGTAGTACTCAGGGGTGATGAGTACTACTAACCTTTTTGGTCTCATTTTTAATTCTTATAACCTGTTCCAGAAACATTATTTCAGAAATGAAGAAAAACGTGTCCACAATGAGTTGGAAGCTGCTATATATCTTGTATCAGACTTAGGACAAGTTCAAGTAAGCAGCTTCCGTGCTTAATTGAACCTCCCTCTTTGTCTGTTTAACTGTAATCTGTATGCCAGCAGTAAAATCAGCTAGCCTAGCTGTATACCATTTGACTGTTTTGCATAGTGAAATCTATACTATTCTGTCACAGTGTGCCAGAGCCTGGCCCCTTCTTACTGTATCTGGTGATGTTGGTTCCCTGAGCAGTGGTGACTACATTGCGGGTGGGTTCAGTATAGTGCCCCCTAAGGTGAAATCCCTCCTTGGCTGCTGTTGTGGGCAGCTCAGCTACAGGTTGCTGCAGCTCTCAGGGATGCAAGCATCCCTGCTTTGTTTAAAAACTTAAAGAGAAAGGTGCAACAAAAATGTATTTCATTTTGGCACCTCATTTGAATACCTCACTATATAAGGATTACCTAGGCATTATTCACTGCAAGAGTATTTGGCTCATTATCTGATCTCCAGTGTTTGTTCTGCTTGAACTCCCTGCATACTTACTGTACCCAGAGCAGGCCCTAGCCAATTTGGTGCCCTAGGCAAGATTTTGGCTGGTGCCCCCATTATATAATATATATATATATATATATATATATATATATATATATACATCCAATCTCAGCGGCACTCCGGTATAAAGATCACACAGGCACAGGAGTAAGCTACATCAACGTTTCGATGCCTTTATTGCATCGTCATCAGGATACAAACATATCAAAAAATATCACTTACTTATACCCCACCACCAAACACCATGTGCGGCTCCACAGCTTCCGGGTCTGGTCAGTGAGCGCCCACAAATAACGTCATCATGCACGGCCCATTGCCATGGTAACCACCAATCACTAATACAAGTTAAAAACAAAGAAAGCAATGTTGTTGCGGTTTTGTTTATCCAACGTACAATTGAAAACCAAGACATCAATCTTGTATTCCCCCATAAGACATAGCATTGTACCATATATTTTATCAAAATTAATCCAATACAGAAAGCGCATACCCACATACTTATAACACATAATTATAACACCTATGGAATTATTACAGGCGGATCACCTGACAGAGATGTTGTATACCATTAGAACTGAGTAGCTGGTCATTATTACATCTCTCCATCATTATCACTTATACATACCTCCCATATTATACCCGGACAGACGTCCGTAGTAAAAATGGGACCATGTAGCAAACATCATAAGATCAGCACTCATTAGTACTTACACAGCTGACATGCATTTGTTAGTAACCATACTGTCATGCATAAGGCATATTATGCTAAACAAAACAGTGCAGGCCCAGATTATCATTAAGACCTTTAGGAAATAAAGTGCCATGTCGGTAAATCCAGCGGGATTCACACTGTAACAGTCTCCGTGATCTATTGCCACCTCTATACATCGATGGTATATGATCGATAATCATGTAACGAAGTGTCGATAAATTATGTCCTGCTTCGGCAAAATGCCAAGCCACTGGCTGATCGCTAGTGCCCGACCTAATCGCTGCCCGAATGGCTGAACGATGTGCCGCCATCCATTCACGAAGAGTTCGGTCAGTTTTCCCAACATAACTTAGCCCGCATGGGCATGTAATCAGGTACACCACGAATTTAGTCATGCAACCTACTCTTTTTGATATAACAACCTCACTGTATCTGTGCACTGTTGCACGCTGACGGAATATAATGGCAAAAAGCAATCTTGAAACATTGGATGATGTATGTGGGGCCATTAATTTGGCTATACAGACTCAAGGGCATATGTTGTCCTTTTCTGAGTCTGATGCAGAATCCATTCTTTTTAAAGAACCATTTGATGATTCAAACTCCAAAACAAATGAGCAGTTGTACCGAGATTTGCTAAAATTGCGTCAGAGGGAGTTGGATTATTATCTTCATGGAGTCACACTGAGTGATTACTTTAAGGAGAAAAGAATACCACGGGGATTTCGGGTAAAGAATTGCCCAACTATTGGCAGGCATAATGTGAGTTTTTGTAGGCGTTGGATTGCCATTTTAAATAAATGCAGTTTTGATCTAATATTACTTGTCATCGAGGAAGCTAAGCGTGAGCTTAATGTAACAAAAGATAAGATCACTGCATTTGAATTGGCATATAAAGATAGTCTGATGGCTGATACACAGACTGATTGGATAGAGAAACTGGGGACACAGATTGCCACATATAAGAACGACCTGATCCAGTTCAAAAAATTAAAACTGTCTAGAGTGATCAATGACTATGAACAAAATAAGGTATATATGTGGAGCAACAATGGTCCTCAAAACCAGGATAGACCACGACGCAGACGTTTCAGGCATTTTTTTCCTGATTCTGATGGAACGGGTACCACCAGTGACTCTGATAATGTCAACAACACCAATGATACAACATCGTGTGTCCCTTTAGGGGTACGAACCCGCCAACAAACTGAAGATTGAGGAGATGGTACATGCGGTGCGGTGGTCAATGGACGAGGAGGAAGAAGGAGATTGGGAAGGCCCCCCTTGCAGAAGAAACGATAGTTTTCAATCTGTCACAGCATCAACTTACAGACATTGAGACTAAGGTACTTTCTAAGGGCTTATCCTTCGTTCCAACCATACGTTTTGATGGCATGAGTTGGGAGGTTGAGAAGTATAAACTCAACAGGCAGCTCAAGCTTCATGAAATTTACAGAGGAACTAAAGCAAAAGTGGTGAATTATAAGCCATCTGATGTGCCTCAGAATTTGAGGAAACTCACTTATAAGTCTGCCTATGACCCGGTTTCCAATAACCCCTCTATTAAGACTTATATGAATTTGGTAGAAATGGATGTCAATAGAATTTTATTGCAGAATGCTCATGTACAGCATAATTTCAAGCTCCCAAGGACCTTTCCTTATATTCTGACATAGTAATTCGGCCCGCGGATAAAGGCGGGTCGATTGTTATTCAGGATTTAGTCGATTATCGTAATGAGGTGATGAGACAATTGTCTGATACAGATGTGTATATCCTATTGGATGGGGATCCAACTTCTCGGTTTAAATATTGTCTTGAGGGGGCTGTATCTGAGGGTATTATTACTGAAGAATTATGTGAGGCGTTACTACCTAAATTTCCAATTACACCTTTACTATATACTTTGCCGAAGGTGCATAAGGGCTTAGACAACCCCCCCGGATGCCCAATTATATCGGCATGGGGGTCATTGTTTCAGCTGACTTCTATGTACCTCGATTCCTTATTACAGCCTTGTGTTGTTGGACATCCCGAGTATTTGCTGGATACTACGTCCTTTTTGAAAAAATGAATGTCCCTGGGTGACATCCCACCGCACAGTTTACTGTGTAGTGCGGATGTCTCCAGCCTCTATACCGTCATACCGAATGAAGATGGTATTGATGCAGTGTTCAATTTGATTAATGACAACCCTCTGTATAAGGGACCTGATATTAAATTAGTCCTGGAACTACTGAGGATGATTCTTACCCATAATTATTTTTATTTTGATGGAAAAATATATTTACAGCGCAGCGGCTGTGCGATGGGGTCGAATATGGCCCCATCGTACGCCAATGCATTTATGTTTTCGGCAGAAAAGACAATATTTTTTTCGTCATACGATGTATCGAGGTGGATTCATTTCTACACTCGATACATCGACGATATTTTTTTGATATGGACAGGCACTAGAGAACATCTAGAAGAGGTGATTAGGGAACATAATGCTACATCTAGTCCTATTAAATTAAGTACATGTATTGATCCGAATAGGGTCACATTCCTTGATGTTGAGATATTACATCAAGATGGTAAATTAAATACATCATTATTTCGCAAACTTACTGATAGGAACACTCTCCTTCATGCAACCAGTTTTCACCATAAACACTCAAAATACAGTCTACCATATTCACAGTTCTTGAGAGCAAGAAGGATTTGTAGTAATGATGAGGTTGCAGAGCAGAAGATTAACATTATGATTGATGAATTTTTGGGGAGAGGTTATGATGAAGAGTCATTAATAAAAGCTAAGGACAGAGTATTTAAGGCTCCTCGGGAGCAATTATTGATGTCCAATAATAAGAAATCCCAGAAAAAGTGTATACCTTGGACGAACCACTTTAACACATTTAGTAGTACTATTAATTCAATTTCTAAACGACATTGGAATGTATTGCAGGAAGATAGTGATTTGAATATGACAGATACTAAAATTATGACATGCTACTCTAGGGGTAAAAACATCCGGGATTGGATTGTCAAGACGGATATTAGTAGGATTGAGAATAAGCAAGAGGATTTGTTTTTGGGGCAAAAGAAAGGTTGTTTCTAATGCCTCAACTGCTTGATGTGTAGATATTTAATAACAGGTGACAGTTTTGCCCACCCGCATAGAGGGACACACTATCGGATTCAACATCGATTAGGTTGCATGACTAAATTCGTGGTGTACCTGATTACATGCCCATGCGGGCTAAGTTATGTTGGGAAAACTGACCGAACTCTTCGTGAACGGATGGCGGCACACCGTTCCGCCATTCGGGCAGCGATTAGGTCGGGCACTAGTGATCAGCCAGTGGCTCGGCATTTTGCCGAAGCAGGACATAATTTATCGACACTTCGTTACATGATTATCGATCATATACCATCGATGTATAGAGGGGCAATAGATCACGGAGACTGTTACAGTGTGAATCCCGCTGGATTTACAGACTTGGCACTTTGGGCCTGATTCAGACCCACTCAGGAGCGGCTGTCCGCTCGCAAGTGGGTCGATGTTATGCACTGAGCATGCGCACGATGGAGGGAGCTCCGTCGTGCGCATGCGCCAGACGCAACGAGCGAAGGAAAGTCCTTCGCTCGTTGTGTCTGATCAAAGGGGGCGTGCTGTCGATGTTGACTGACAGCACGCCCCCTTTGGTGGGCATGCCGGGGGCGTGCCTCCCTGACGGGGGCGTTCCCATGGGAACGCCTCCCATCAGAAGCCGGCCCACTGACATCACTAGTGATGTCAGTGGGAGTGATTTTGGCTCTGATAGAGCCAAAATCACTCCGGAGCTTGCGGTTGAAAACCTCAACCGCAGGCTCCGGCTCACAGTTTCGATGGTCGCGATGGTCACGACCATCGCAGCCATCAAAATGCACGCTCGTATAGGCTGTGGGTGGAGACCCACAGCTATACGAGCGTCCAGGAGGACGCTCCATTTTCATGGAGGGCGGCCCTCATTCAGAGCGTGCGCTCTGCTCAGAGCATACGGCTCTGAATGAGGGCCTTTATATCCTAAAGGTCTTAATGATAATCTGGGCCTGCACTGTTTTGTTTAACATAATATGCCTTATGCATGACAGTATGGTTACTAACAAATGCATGTCAGCAGTGTAAGTACTAATGAGTGCTGATCTTATGATGTTTGCTACATGGTCCCATTTTTACTACGGACGTCTGTCCGGGTATAATATGGGAGGGATGTATAAGTGATAATGATGGAGAGATGTAATAATGACCAGCTACTCAGTTCTAATGGTATACAACATCTCTGTCAGGTGATCCGCCTGTAATAATTCCATAGGTGTTATAATTATGGCCCTCATTCAGAGCCGTACGCTCTGAGCAGAGCGCACGCTCTAAATGAGGTCCATCCTCCATAACTATGGAGCGTCCTCCTGGATGCTCATATAGCTGTGGGTCACCACCCACAGCCTACACGAGCGTGCAGTTTGATGGCCGCGATGGTCTTGACCATCGCGACCATCGAAACTGTGAGCCGGAGCCTGCGGTTTAGGTTTTCAACCGCAAGGCCCGGAGTGATTTTGGCTCTATCAGAGCCAAAATCACTACCACTGACATCACTAGTGATGTCAGTGGGCCAGCTTCTGATGGTAGGCGTTCCCTTAGGAACGCCCCCGTCAGGGAGGCACACCCCGGCACGGCCACCAAAGGGGGCGTGCTGTCAATCAACATCGACAGCATGCCCCCTTTGATCAGACACAACGAGTGAAGGACTTTCCTTTGCTTGGCGTGTCTAGCGCATGCGCACGATGGAGCTCCCTCAGTCGTGCGCATGCTCAGTGCAGAACATCGACCCACTTGCGAGCGGACAGCCGCTCGCGAGTGGGTCTGAATCAGGCCCTATGTGTTATGAGTATGTGGGTATGCGCTCTCTGTATTGGATTAATTTTGATAAAATATATGGTGCAATGCTATGTCTTATGGGGGAATACAAGATTGATGTCTTGGTTTTCAATTGTACGTTGGATACACAAAACCGCAACAACAAATACCCTCAAATTAAATCTGAAAGTCTGCAGTTAAATCACATCTTGTTTGTTTAATTTCAAAGCCATTGTGGTGGTGAATAGAGTCCACAATATGACAATTCTGTCAATGTCCCAATACTTATGCACCTGACTGTATATATATTCCATAGACAAGAAACCTTACAGTTTCATATGTCCCATTAAGGCTGCTTAGACATGATCTAAAAATTCACAAAACCTATTGATTTTCAGCCACTCAAACTTCAACAAGCAATGAAATTACGATCATTAAGGCTGACGCCTTAATGGACGTGTTCCTTGCACAAAACAGATATGGTATGCCATTACACCCTGTGGTTAATGGCAGATTCAGCACTCTCACAGAATGAGATTGCTGTCACTCAGAATTGTGTGCTCATTGGAATACACACATGCAGTCTATGCAACTCAGGTTTGAGCAGTTATCTGGCTCCCACATCCCACTCAGTGCCCACAATCCACCCATTTGATCACCAAAACAATCTCACTGGCATCCAACATCCTTCTCACTGCATACATTTATCTCATTTAGAATACACGTTCAGCTCCCTTATTTTTAAAAATATCATACTCTGTCTATGCATGTACACTTTCTTCCCCTATATGCCTCCATGCTGCTATATATTTCCCAATCCCTACTGCTGTGTGGTCTCCCAACTGTGATCGGCTGTGTTCCCTCATCCACACCAATGTTTTCCCCAGCCGCACCGCCCTGCATCCGTGCCTTCTCCACAGCCACGTTGCTGTCTCTCTCTCATCTGTGGCACTCTTTCTTCCTCCATCTGCACTACTCTGGTCCCCCAACTGTGCAACTCTGTCTCCCTGAAGCATCAGCACCACTCTGTCTTCCTCCCCATCCACACCAATCTGTCTTCCCCAATCCCTACTACTGTGTGGTCTCTGAACTATGGTAGTCTGTGTTCTCTTATTCACACCAATTTATCTTTCTCCATCTGCACCACCCTGCATCCATGCCACTCTGTTTCCTTCTGCACCACTGCCTTCCCCTAAGCCATGCTGCTGTCTTCCTTTCCCCTGCACTCTTTCTTGCTCCATCTGCCCCTCTCTGTCCCCCCATATGTGCAACTCTGTCTCCTCCCCCCACCAGCACTACGCTGTCTTCCTACCCATCCACACTAATCTGTCTTCCCTACTGTTGTGTGTTCTCCTATTTGTGCTAGTCTGTATTCCCGTATCCACACCAATCTGTCTTTATCCATCTGCTCTACTCTGTCTTCCCATGTCCATGCCACTTTCTTCCACCATCCACGTTGCTGTCCCCCCAAACCATGCCACTCTGTTTCCCTCCATCCACACCACTGTTTTCCACCCATCTGCATTACTTTGGCAACCCCCCATCTGTACTACTTAACCTTCCCTCCTCTACACGCCTTTGTGTCTCACCTATCCACACTGCTGTGTCTCCTTCCCCCATCCACACCACTTTTATCCCATCTGCACAGCTCCATTCTCTGCTTTGACCTCAGTTGCATAGACTGCATGTGTGTATTCCAATGAGCACACAATTCAGTGAATTAGCAGCTCCACCATTTTGTGAGTGACAGCAATCTCATTCTGTGAGAGTGCTGAATCTTCCATTAACCACAGGGTGTGATGGTATACCATATCTGTATTGCACAAGGAACATGTCCATTAATGCATCAGCCTTAACTATCGTAATGTCATTGCTTTTATAAGTTCGAGTGGCAGAAAATCAATAGGTTTTGTGAATTTTCAGATCATGTCTAAGCAGCCTTAATGGGACATATGAAACCATAAAGTTTTTTTTCTATGTAATTTCAATGCTTTTTTAAAATGTATTAACTATCAGCAACCCGGATCACCTGCAGGGGAGAAGGGCAACAAAATGGTACTCTAGTGCAGATGGAAGAGGGGACAGCACATAGGAGGTTGGTTTTGGAGGTCCAGAGTGCAAGACGGCTATAAGCATGTGGGGTAGTGGCAGCAGCAGTGGTGCAGAGCAGTGGCAGCGGTGCAGTGCAAAGGGGGCATCAGTGGGCGACAGAGGGCTCACTGGTAGTGCATATACTCCTAAGAAAATCAAATCAGTAAGTCACAGATGGAAGAATGCAGCAGTGAGATCTATGCATCTATGTGAAAAATTTAATGTTTAAAAAAAAAAAGCGTAGCACCGCCCCCCCCAGAAAACAACCAGCCTCAGGCTTTGGAGCCCCAGTACTGGTGGTGCTAAATGCAGTGGACAAATGATGTAGGGGTACCCTGTATTAAGCACAACCAACACCAGGCTTTTCAGAACCTGTCATGGTTGCCAAAATACGTGGGACAAATGTAGTAGGGGTCACCCCTATTTAGCACAACTAGCACAGAGCTCTGAGCTAGTCCTGGTTTTGGAAATACAGGGGGAAAAATGCATAGGGCTCACCCTGTATTTCCCAGAACCAGCAACGGACTCCATCTAGCGGGGGGGTGATGCCACAACCAGGGGAGCCCTTTTACCGGGCCCCAAGCCACAGAATCACCCCTGAATGCTTGTCAGCCGAGGCTGGGGATCCGTGGGGAGTTGGAGACCCCCCAATAAAGGAGTCCCCCTCCACAGGGCTCCCAAGGTCCAGGCTGATAGCCCGGGGCTATCCCTGGCACCCCAGGGTGGTGGGTGCCGGGGTGATTATGTATAGTGTGGTGCATAAGAAAATATAAATATTGTCTTTTGCAGTAGTACTACAGGTCTCAGCAAGCCTCCCCCGTATGCTGGTACTTGGAGAACCACAAGTACTAGCAGGCGGGGCATTAAGGGCCTTCTGGCACCTATAGTACCCCTGCAAAAAAAATATTAAACTAAAACAGACACTGTTTTTAAAAGTATTTTATTATGCTGCTCCTTCACATGGAGGGTGACAGATTTAAGCTCTTTTACATGGCCATTGCTCATCCAGGGCTTCTATAGCGTCTTCACCTGGAGCGCCGCAGTCATTAAGCTCTTTTGCGCAACCGCTGCTCATCCAGGGCTTCCCGGCATCTTCTTGCTTCAGCTGGTCTCTCCAGCTCCCTGGCCGATGGACTGAATGGATGGAGCTCGCGCTGGCTCTTTTTAAGCCAGACAAGGGGGTGGGGCAATGATGTTGCGAGCCATGATTGGCTCGTGGGGGCCATCTTTGAATTTCAAAAATGGCACTGAGGCATCATTTTTGAAAAGGGCATGCTCGGTTCTCACCATTGAATTCAATGGTGAGAACCGCTCATTGGCTGAGAGGCAGAAGGCTCGCCTCTCTCAGCCAATGAGTGCTCCGCACTGGGATTTCTGTACTGAAATCCCGGGCGGAGTTATCATTCATGTAGTAGTGTTCTTATAGAACACTACTAATGTACGAGGGTCCGGGTATCTCTGTTTTTTTTTTTGCCAAGACCCTGGATTGTGTGCAGAGGATCTGATCCACGCAAAGGAGGAGGTGAGTATGACATTTTTTTTACAGGTAATGCATTGGATTGTCTACTTGAGAAGAGGACAGATTGGCTTCAGGGATACATAGGTGAGTATGTGAGATTTTGTGTATGCATGTGTGAGTACATGTGTGTGCGTGTGTGCATGTATGTTTTAATAAAATGATACTTTTTTACAGTGTGTGTGTTTTTTTAATATTGTTTTTGATGTGGAACTAAAAGTACCAGCAAGCCTGTAATGCCCTGCATGCTGATACTTGTAGTTCTCCAAATACCAGCATGCAGGGGAGGCTTGCTGGGAATTGTAGTTCCACAGCAAAAGCCAAAATTTATATTTTCAAATGTACCACACTTTACATAATCAACCCGGCACCGACTGCCCAGGGGTGCAGGGGATAGCCGTAGGCTATCAGCCTGGGCCTGGGGTGCCCTGCGGAAAGGGACCTCTTTATTGGGGGGTATCCCCAACTTCCCAGGGATCCCCGACCTGGGCTGACTAGTGATCAGGGGTGATACTGCAGCTGGGGGGCCCGGTGAAAGGGCTCCCATGGCTGAGGCATCACCCCCCCACTAGATGGAGTGGTGCTGGTTCTGGGAAATACAGGGGGAGCCCTATGCATTTTTTCCCCCTGTATTTCCAGAACCAGGACCAACTCAGAGCCCTGTGCTGGTTGCACTAAACACCTACATCATTTGTCCCCCATATTTTGGCAACCAGGACAGGTTCATCAAAGCGTGGTGCTGGTTGTGCTTAATACAGGGGACCCCTATGATGTTTGTCCCCTGTATTTAGCACAACCAGTGCTGGGGCTCCAAGCCCGGGGCTGGTTGTTTTCTGGGGGGAAGCAGGGCCATGCCATTTTTTTTAAAATTAAACACAGAAGCAGGCATCATGGATCTACCAGATCTGAGCCTGCATTCAGTGTGCTGCTACCTCCCCTGGGTCCTAGCGCGTGCATCACCACCGTCAGCACTGCTGCTTGCACCGCTGCCACTAAAGCCCGCTACTGTCTCCGGTTTCTGGCTGCAGCTGATGCCCGCTACCCCCCCACGACTTTCCGCAGGCTCTTGCTGTAGCTAATGCCAGCTTCTTCCCACGGACCTGGACCCCGCTACCGCCCACAAATGATGGCAATCTTGCTGCACCCAAGTGAAGCCACAGTTATTACCCCTGCTGGAGGCTCCTACTGTGGCTGCACAACAAGTCGAAAAGTCCTATATATTCAATGGTGCATTCTTGAGGTAATAGTTTAAAAACTGTAACTTTCTAATTTACCTGAACCCCAAAAGCACGTACCCTGGCACAATAGCTACCTAATAAAACAAACCCCAAGTCTAAATTCCACCCCTACCCTGAGTTTTGCCTTCCCAAAAATCCCCCATAGACTATAGCAGAAAAAGGTTCCTAATTGAGTATTTCAGAAAAAAGTGACAGTTGGTGCTTTAGATTACTCCCAAATCCTCATTTTTTTATGTTTTTGACATGCAGCACCCAGTGACAGTTCTACCTGGTCATACTAAATTTCAGATCTGTACCTCCTATAGCTTTTGAGGTGTAGCCCCTTAAACACCCTGCCCCCCTTCAGAATTCTCTATGTTGAAATCCATTTTTTTAGATGCAGCCTTAATATAAGGGCACGACTGTGACATTATAATATGTGTCTGTGTACATACACATTGCCTAGGCATTACTTTCAAAACCACTGCATCTATTCTTTCCTGCATATCAAAAACATGTTCAATCACAATTTTATAAGGACTGGGTTGCACCCTCCCATGTCACTTTTGCAATATCCAGCAATCTACTTGAATGTCTTCCATACAGCAACCAAAAGGTGAAAACTGCAAGAAGGATTGAGGAACCTCTATAATGGCCTGCAATACATAGTCTAACAAATATTACCAATCTTTCCCATTTGTATCCACTACTTTCTTTGGCATATTTTTTTAAGTTTGCTAAACCTCTCCACTAAACCATTAGTCTGAGGGAGACACATGGAAGTCCTTATCTGAGTAACCTTAAACATGTGGCTCAACTATTTCATAATTTTTTAAATATAAATTGGATACCGTTGTCAGTTAGGTAATCCCACTCTGCTAAAAACATGTACAAGTTCCCCAGTAATTGTCTTTGTTTATGTATTGCACAATGGTATCACTTCTGGGTATCTGGTAGTATAACTCATTACCACTAAAATATACTAATGACCCGGGCAGACCTTTTTAAAGGACCAACCAAATCCATAGCTATTCTCTACAAGTGAAACTTCAATAATGGGTAATAGGCAAGTGGACTTCTATAATGTAACTGGGGAGTATGGAACTGACACTCAGGGCAGGATGCACATTATTGTGTTACATCTTTATAGACCGTCGGCAAGAAATATCTTTTGTAAAATTATATGAGAAGTTTTCTCTACCCCTATATGTACTGCATTTATACCACCATGATCCAGGTTTAACAAAATTCTTCTACATTCTCTCTAGCCTTTACTAGAGTAAGGTTGTTTAACTGCCCTGAGACAAATATCTATTATCTTACTTAAAGATTAGGCATACAGTCATCTGGTTAACAATATTTTTTACTTCAAAGGAGGCACATCATTCTGCACCTCACTGCAGCTCTTGCTACTCTCTGACTGTCCCACTATGCTTACTTAAGGGAGCAATTCAGACTTGTGAAGCACACCCAGTGCCACTGTGTCAGTAACATTATCAAACAGGTCTGTGTTATTTACTTCATTCCCACAGCTTCCAGAGTGGGAAAAATCTCTTCCAAAAAAACTTGAAAAATCAAATAAGGAATAAATCCCACTTGGTCAGTATCATAATACCAAGTATCCCCATGGATGCGTTTTACACCAACAGTTTTCTCCTTATGTTTTGAGGGGTTCAACAATATGACTTTCACAAGGGTTCAAGGCTACCAGATTCTAACAGAGCCTCTACCCATTTGCCCTCTACAGTGATTAAACACATTTGTTTATATTACGACAAGTAACTTTGCCTCCTTTTCACCTACAAGGCCATCTGCCACAAAATCTCCTCCTCCTCCTCTCTACCCTCCTCTCCACTCAGCCACCACTCCCTGTGCTCCTTCTGCCCCACGATTGGTGTTGAAATCCAGTTCTTAAGTTTATCCTCTCCTTCCTCCACCTGTCCCCTGGATCCCAACTGCTCTCACCTGCATCACTCTCTCTTCTAAACTGCCTGCTCCTACCTTGATCACCACTTCAATATTTCGCTCTTCTTTGGCATCCACCACTCATCCTTCAAACATGCTCTAGTCTCACCCATCCTAAGAAAACACAACCTTTAGCCCACCTCACTTTAACTACAGCCCCATTTGTCTTCTCCCTTTTGCTTCCAAAATACTTGAGTGGCTTGTCTACAACAGCCTCACTGGCTTTCTCTTTGACAACTCAATTCTTGATCCTCTAGAATTTGGCTTGAAACTGCCCTGGCCATAGTCTTCAACTGTATTCTCTCAGCCAAATCCAGTGGCCAATTCCAGCTGCTCATTTTTATGGAACTCTATGTGGCTTTTGATACAGTGGATCAACCTCTCCTACTGTACACCCTATAGGCCACTGGCTTCTCTGACACAATTCTCTCTTGGTTCACCTTCAACTTCACTAACTACTTCTTCTCTGATTCTACCTCTGGTTCCACCTACTCCCCATCCATTCTTCCTGTGGGCATCACACATGACCTGTTTCTCTTTTTTCTGGTCACAATCTCCCTGTGTGAACTCAACAGCACCTTCAGCCTCCAGCATCACCTCTATGTTGATGACACTCTACTCTACCTCTCCTCTTGTGATCTCTCCCCTACATACCTCTCTAGTGTCTCCAATTGCCTCTCCACCATTTCCTCCTGGATGTCTGGGGAACTTCCTCAAACTTAACATGGCCAAAATTAAACTCATTATCTTCCCCCCCTCTAGACTTTCCTTTTCTGCCAACCTCTCTATCATTGCTGACAACATAACTGTCAGGGTTCAGCCTAGGATCGGCCATCTCTTACCACTGTGCCAGCTTCCTCTGACATCTCGTGCAGTCAGATGTTTGGTGCAGCAGTGGAATACACACTGAGGATTCTGCCTTAGGTGCTATAGGATTCCATGGGAGGCCCTATATTTGGAGATGCGGGTTTCCATCATGGGGGCCACCATGACAGTCCTTCTCATGTGACAGTATCTCTACCACTGGTAGCATGGTCTCAGTCAGCTGATGTCAGCTGATGTCCTCCTATTAGCTGCTACCTATGGGTATATATCCAGCCCCAGAACTCCAGGAAGTTGCCTGAACAACAGTTGTCACTTCTAGTGTAACTAGTTGAGTCCTCATTCCTGGTTCCTTTGCTTTCAAATGTTGAGCTCCCAGTGTCTTCTTAGTGCAACAGTGCATCCTACCTTCTCTGCCTGTGTGCAACTTGCCAGTGTCATCTTGAGCAGCAGTGCGTCTAACATCTCTTCATGTGTACAACTTGCCAGTGTCATCTGGAGCAACAGTGCGATCAACATCTCTGCCTGTGTGCAACTTGCCAGTATCATCTCGAGCAACAGTGCATCTAACACACTGGTCGGGGAACAGGGGTAAATTACCCCAAATGGGGTAAAAATGAATTTCCTGAGGATATTGGACAGACAGCCGGGCATGCATAATAATCATTGCATGCCCAGCTGTCCGACCATTATCCCCAGGAATGGAGGTCACTGGCACCGTGTGTGGTGCCAGTGTCCTCCAGCCCAGCACCACAGGGAGGCTCTAAGCCGGATGCCCGTTGATATGTTATTAGCAGCGGGCGCCTGGCACGTTCCATGCAGCGCGTGTTGGCCAGAGGCTGGAGTTCTCTTCTGAACTCCAGCTTCCGACTCTCCCCATGCACACTAGGTGAGAGACATCACAAAGTTTCTCCCATATGGGGGCACTAGTACAGGGGCCCTTTATGGGGGCACTACTACAGAGACATAACTATGGAGGCACTAATACAGGGGCATAACTATGGGGGCACTACTACAGGGGCACTACTACAGGGGTATAACTATGGGGACACTACTCCAGGGGCATCAAATGGGGGCATTACTATATGGTTTTCTTCCCTTCAAATAAAGGGGGTAACGTCAGCATATCTAAATATATTTTGGGGTAAAAGGTAAAAAAGTTCCCTGACCCCTGATCTAACATCTCTGCCTGAGTGCGCTACCAGTGCCATCTTCTAGCACAAAAGTGCGTCAGTCCACCACTGCCGATGAACTACTTCAAGTGCCATCTTCTAGTGCAAAAGTGCGTCAGTACATCACTACAAGTGTGCCACTTCAAGTGTCAGCTTCCAGCGCAAAAGTGTGTCAGCCTCCAATGTGTTAGTAATATTCAGAATATATTTGATTAGGAGTCATGGAGACTTACAGGAGTCAATTAAAGTACATGCATGCCATGTCAATAAAACCCAAACTCTTTTCATAACTGCTCCTTGCAAAGTCCCTCCTTATATGAATTTGTTACTCAGCAACCAGTAGAGATTTTCTGTGCTGGGTTCCTTGTTGTCTCGCTCACATACAGAGATTGCAGGAGACTAATATGCTGATGGGATACATAGGGGGGGTATCGAAATAGTCTGCGAAAAGTCAGAATCGGTAATAATTTATCACCGTTGACGTCATTTTCACCTATATTAATTATCCCCGAAAAAAAGTGGGGATAACTTTTCACCATGTTTTACATGGCGAAAAAAAGTGCAGAATTGGGGTTTAGGGGTGCAGGCTCAAAAAAATAGCCTGCACCCCTGGGAATGACATTTAAAAATAAACTGTGTCAAAAAAAGTAAAAAAAAAGATATGGACACCCCAAAAAAATAATTACAAAATTTGGGGTGAAAAAAAAGAAGAAGGGAAAACAGTGTTAAAAAATCGGGAAATAGGTTCGAGGCTATTCTGCAAGTATGCAGCAGGTGTTTTCTTGAATAGGCTATTAGTGGCTGGTGCATTTTGCAGAATATTTAAAAAAATACTTTAGTGTCTTACAAATATGCTAGTACCCATTTTCATGTACTCTTCTGCATCAGTTGCTCTAATGTCAGGAAAAAACACCTGCCATGGCTATTTAAAAATGCAGAACACTTTCAGCAGGGTAAACGGGGGTGCCCAGAGTGAACCCCCATGTCTGGACATCTTTAGGGGGGTCCTAGGAACAATACCCTAAAATTCCCAAATTTTTAGCGACACTTACCTTTACACAGGCTCCCGTTTTCACTACTTCCTAATTGAATATGGGGATAAAGTGGGCGCCCACCCGATGCTTTATCCCAGGATAAGCTCCAATGTGGAGTGAAAAGTCCAGCATGGACTTTTCACTCCCAAATTGAATACGGGCCATAGTCTGGCTTACCTTATAGTTCCTATACCTTGCAGTTTCCAACACAAGATAGTTTGCATACAACTCTGATGGTGTGATGCCTGGGCATGCGTGTGCAAAATGGGTCTTGTTTCCTTTCATGCAGTACTCCCTGTGGTAACTTGTCAATCAGTTTGGGGCAGGTTGGGAGGGTGCCAACCTCTATTTATGGAAATTGGGGACATGTTGCCCCTGTTTTCTGGGAGTGCCGAGGCCAGGGTCTGCATCTTCCTACACCAACTTCCTGGCCTTGGGTATGAAGCTGCAAGGGCCAATCTGACTAGCCTCAAGGTTACTCATATGGCTTATGGTCCTGCAAATGATCCACACTGTCATGCCGGCAGAAGGCATCGTTTTCCTTCAGATGTCCACTGAAGCATTAGCATATTAGTTGTACGGCATTGCACAGCCACTTCCCTGTGGCTGTGCAATAATGTACAACTCTGAATCAGGCCCTTTGTTGTAATTGGTGGCAATGATCTTCCTCATAGATTTTGTAGTTTACTTTTTTGTACATCAGTTTTTTCACAATTTTTGGAAGTTGCCTCCTATTCCTATTGCTCACAAGGTTCCCAGCTGTGCTAAACACTCTTTCTGAGTACACACTAAAGAGTGGGCAGCTTAAGTATACCAAAGCTAGTTTGTACAAGGGGCTCCAATATGCCTTTTAGTCACAATATTCCAAGGGTAAAATGCTACGTTGTACAATATCATTAAAATAATCCTTTACAATTCTATTTGATGCTTACTGTATCAGAATGAGTCACAGTATATGTGTAAATAAATGTGAACAATTCTTTTAAGCCTCACAAGATGTCATAAAGTTTCATTATGGTGCACTGAGTTGACTCATCATCATCACCAGTGGGTCTCTTTGAAAAGGTCAGTTTTTTTGCCATCAGTATTTGAAAGAGAAACTGAAGCAGGACACATCATCATGTAATGTGTCACTTGACAACTTGCTCATGAACAGCTCTTTGCATCTCTTATGATCTGTGTCAGTTGGAAAAAAGACATGTAGTGATCCATTTGCAAGAATTTGCAAACTCTTTGTTCATTACAAAGCAAAAACAGAACTTAATCTACAAGTCCAACATACTTAGCACAATTGCTTAGTATTGTCTCCTCCTTTAGCTTATATAGCTGCTTTTCTAGTAGTTTAATAAGGGGTATGACCTGACTCAGACTAGAGGTGTCTGAACTCACTTCATTGGTTAAAAATCAAATTGTTTTAGTAGCTTGCATAAAATGTAGTGTATTCTCCACTATGCTGGACTATGATAACATGTCCCCTTCTCCACATCTCATGGCTTGATATGTACATTTGGGTGGCATCTTGCTGTTCCTCATTTCCTTGATGCATATAAAGGGTGGAATTCCATCTGGTTACTACCTCTTGCTTCAGTTGGTGACATGGTATATTATACTATTGTTGCAGCTGTCACAATCTTCTACATGTGGTTACTGAGTGTCAAAATTGGCCATAAATTGTATGTGCCACAGACCGTATGTCCTGTATGTATCTGTAAGTTTTTCAGAAATTCTGAACCACCAACTTTTTTTGTGTGCACAAAACATTGTACAGTATGTGTCCAAAATCACCCAGCTGTAATGCTCGTACAATGTTACTTGCATTATCACAAATGAGAAATGCTGTGGAGATTCTTAGCAGGGTAAGCTATTTTGCTATAACTTTACTGTGTTTTTCCAACTTAATCACACTGGTATGCCTCCTAGTGAAGCTAGTGATACAGAGAGTAGCCTGCCTGTAAAAAAGCTGGCATTGTATGTTAGACACAGCTTCTGTTGAAGGCTGTCCCAGTGGGCTGTCCCAGTTGTAATCTTTAGTTTGACCAACACTGCCTGTCCACATATCTGCAGTTAAGTGTATAGTCAGTACAATGAATTTTCTAGGTAAAGAATCTTTTTCTTTTACAGGTGAGAAATTGATATGGAATCGAGATGGAATATGGTAGCATAATTGTCTATAACCAAATGCATTGATGGAGGATATTGGACACAGATCTAATGATGTCATAGCCATCATGGCTTCAATGATCTACTGTGCAACAGGATGATGGCTATCATACTTGGTTCCTCTTGCAAAAGCTTGTCTCACATTCAATTGTTGTTTCAAACTACTAGTCTTCTTGCTCTCCTCGTGTAATGAAGATGCTTGTGATGGGATCCATGCTGCTTGTAGCTTATGCTAGACTGCTTGTTTTTTATGATTTTACATTTACATTTTTCATAAATAATTTTATTGAACTCACACCAAATGACAAGTAACAGGGTGGGGACCCCTAGATCGGTAATGTCCCTACCTCTATTTACTTTGGGCCTGATTCAGAGCCACTCGTAAGCGGCAGTTCGTTCGCTCCGAGCGATGTTTGGCCAACTGCGCATGCGTACGGATCGTTATACGCATGCGCTAACCAGTCAGTGCGGCCGAAATTCATGTGCTCGCAAAATAGCGAATGCCTGCTATTTTGAGTGACGGAAAGAGGCGTATGTGGGTGGTAACAGGGGAAGGTGCTTGAAAATGGGGAGTGGAAATCAGAATGCAGGCGTGCTTAAAGGTCAAAACGGGTGTTTTATGGGTGTGCATATTTAAAACAGCAGCGTCATTGACCACGTCACTGGGTTATTTTATAGTCAGAACTGCTCGCAAAATTGTGGTAGCAAACACCAACCCCAAGAATAGCGAGCAGTTCATACCCATGTCGATGTACTCGATTAATCTAATAAATAGCGGACATGACGTAGGATGCGAGCGGCCAGGGGGCGTATCTTTCCAAAAAACGAACGCAAGTTTTGTTCGCTCGTTCAGACATAGAGGCATGAACAGACCGCAAACAGCGAACGGTTCATTTGAATAGCCACCCCTTGTTTTAGAACGAACGACCGCAAATAGCGAATGGCTCTGAATGAGGGCCTTTGTCTTTACAAATGGCAAAGCTGTCTTGACAAATATATGCAGCATTTGGGTAAAAGAAATCCAATGCAATGCTCTTCTTCTTATCGCTGACAAGTACTGCAGCCACTGGTTTCTGAGGTTGAAAAACAACATCATCCTCAATAAATTTTATCAACTTCTACTTGTCCAACACATTCATCATCAACATCCATATTAGCATCAGATACATATACCCCCATCCATTTGCACTTCCACAATAGCATAATCAATTTCTTTATCATCATCATTACTATTATTACTACTCAACCTCACATTTGCAGAAGGGTCAGATATAGTGGAAAAATGCTTCCCTTCAATTACAGTGTCAGAAATGTGAGACTCACATATTCCACTTTTAGATACCCTTAGGATCTACTGAGGAATCTGTGTGAAGTTTATGAAAACATGGCTTGTTCTTCAGCCTCAGGGGTAAATTTACTAAGAATCGAGTCTCGGAGAGTTTGCTTTCTTCTTAACTCAATTAGCTTCAACTAAACTCGGGTGATTTGAAGCTCCTGAGACTCTCAAATTTACAAAAAGGGAGTTTAGCTGAGACTGAGATGGCTGATGGTGAAGCAGAACGAGATTTCTCTGCCGAGTAGCAGGTTTTGCAGGAGATTTCTCCCCCCGAGTAGCAAGTTTTGCAGGAGGTGACTCACTCAAGATTTCAGTGTCTTCTCTCTGCAAAACTCTCCCGAGCAAGCAGCCTGCACATATCAGTGAGATATGTGTAAGCTGCTTGTGTTGTACCTGTTAAAAAACTGGTTAAAGGTGCTTTAAAAAAAATGACATAGGGACATAAAGATTAACCAGCCCCAGGCTTGCCAGCCTGTCCTGGTTTTTAAGATTATGGAGAACAAAATGTGTAGGGTTTCCACGTAATTTAGAAACCAACACCAGGCTGAAGGTCCAGTCCTGATTTTAAATATTGGTTTGAAAAAATTCCGTAGGGTCCCCACTATATTAAAATCAGCACCAGAGCCAAACGGCCGGGCTGTAATGCCACAGGCTGGACATCCTTTCACCATGGCGCAGGGTCCAAAACATTCTCAGCCCAAGCAGGTTAGGCCAGAAAAGGGGTCCCCGCTCTCCCTTAACCCCAGGCTTGGTCTGAAACCTGGGGCTCTTCCAAACACCCCTTGAGCATTGGGTATGGGGGTAATAAAGTGGACAAATTTAAGTAAACTATTGTATTTTACAGTGGGACTACAGGTGCCAGCATGCCTGCCCTTTGGCACTTGTGGAACTACAAGTGCCAGCAGAACGGTGGCACCTGTACCCCCAATGTAAAATAAATAGTTAAATAAAGACAAAACACACACAACGTGATTAGTAAAGCTTTACTAAACACACCTACCCATATCCATATCTGTATTGTGCAAGGAATATGTCCATTAAGGAGTCAGACTTAATGATCTGAATTTCATTGTTTTTTTTAAGTTTGAGTGGCAGAAATTCAGTAGGTTTTGTGAAATTTCAGATCATGTTTAAGAAGCCTTAGGCCCTTATTCAATTGCCGGCGAAAAGTATTACGGATGACGTAATTTCATCAAATGGAAAATTATCACTGTATTAAATTGCAAAGACTATTTGTGTACGTGGAAAGTCAATGCAATGTTATAGGCAAAAAAAAATTTGCCTATGTATAGCTGGTGGAAAAAACTGTGGTTATGGTGTGCAAAGGTGTGGAAACTACTCTGCCCCCTTCGGACAGCCCCTCAAAGTGGAACTGCATCAACCCCCCCCCCAAAAAAAAGAGGAGCACCGTAAAAATGACTTTGAAAATATGATGTAGGTGAAAAGTCCGGCAGGTGGAAAGGTATTGTGAGTGTGAAACAGTAAGGTTTTTTGTCAATGGAATTTCATTTATTTTTTAAAAAGGTATTAACCATCATGGATGAGAGCAGCAAACCAGGCCACCTGCAAAGTAGAAGTGCAACAAACACTTGCACTGGTGGACAGCACAGAGGAGGTGTTTCAGGGGTCTGAGGGAGAGATGGCTGAGAGGGCAGGCTGCAGGCATACGGGGCAGTGGCAGCAGTGAGGCAGTACACAGTGGCAGCAGAAGGGGTGCTTTTCAGAACCAGTCCTGGTTGCCAAAATACAGGGGACAAATGATGTAGGGGTCCCCTTTATTAAGCACAACCAGAACTGACCTCTTTACTGGTCTTTGTTCTGGAAATACAGGGGAAAAAAATTCACCCATTCACCGGGTCCCCATGCCAAAGCATCACCCCTGACCACTGGTCAGCCCAGGCCAGGGATCCCTGCAGAGTTAGGGACCCCATATAGGGGTATCCCTCTCCAGGACACCCCAGGCCTGGACTGATAGCCCAGGGCTATCCCCGGCATCCCTGGCCAGTGGGGGTTGGGTTAATAGTGTAGTGTGGTGTATATGAAAGTTAAAATATTGTCTTTTGCAGTAGGACTACAGGTCCCAGCAAGCCTCCCCCGCATACTGGTACTTACCATGTGTCCTGCAGTCTGCCCCACCGCAGGTAACACCCATTCCTTTACCCGGGTCTCGGCCGCATCTAACGCCTGCTTCCTTCCCCCAAGTCCAACCGCCGCTACTGCCCACAAAGAACAGCCATTTTCATGCACCCAAGTGAAGCTACTTTGAGTACACTAATGCTGGAGGCACCTACTGAGGTTGTGCAACAAGTTGAAGCTTCCTATTTGTATAGTTGCACAATTGTGAGGTAATAGTTTAAAAACTATAACTTTTGTAATTACCTGAAACCCGTGACCACCTACCCTGGAACAATTGCTATCTAATAAAACAAACCCCAAGTCTAAATTCACCCTGTACCCTGACTTATGCCTTCCCAAAAGTCCCCCAGCAGATAAGTGGTCCTGAGAGTGTCAGAATAAAGTGACAGTTGAATATTTAGATTACTCCCAAATCCTATTTTTTTTTATTTTTCTGTTGTGAAATTTTGCATGCAACAATGAGCAAGAGGTTTACCCATCCATGCCAAATATCAGCTTGGTATCTCTAATAGCTATTGAGGGGTAGCCCCTTAATCACCATGCCCCCCGGGAGTTCTTTATGGGAAAATGCCATTTTTTTTTATTCAGCCTTAATATAAGAGCACGACCAAGATAATGCAAATGGCACTCAAGGGATTTGAAACAAAATAAAACACTACATACATAGTTGTCAATTGCCAACTTTTTGGAGGGCAGCTTGTCTTGATAACAGGTTGCCCTCTGAAACGTTGGCAATTGACAACTGTGCTTGCAGTGTTTTATTTTGCTTCAAGTCCCTTGAATGCCATTTACTTTATCTTATATATCTATAAATTATTGAAAAGGCACCATGGCCAGATGGTGATTTTTCAACGAGTGCCAAACACCCTAATGATGAAGCTGAATCAAATCAACATTCTAGTGCCATATAATGGGGTTGTTAGTGTTTTGGGGCTAGTGGGGCCACATTGCCACTATAATTAGTCCTTGAACTACTCATATTAAATATTTTTATTGTCTGGTTGAGTGGTGCCAGAAGCGACTGTTACAGCACAAGCTCATGACCTCCCCGAAGACTGAAACCTAGGTGCTTGCCCTTCCCTTGAGACCAAACCCCATTCTTGGAATCTCTGTGTCAGGATTACACCTGATGTAGAGCTATGCACATCGACTGAGACAATCACATCTGGATTTAGCCCTCAGCTGCCCAGAGTGTGGCTCCCCAGCTGATTGAATTATGGCTTCTAGCTGATGGGATAGTGTCTCTCACTGCCCAGAGCATGGACCAAGTTTCCCAGAATGTGGCCCTCAGCTGCGTGAAGTATGGCCCCAGCTAAGTCACAGAATAAGATACCCCCAGAACCCTGCTACTGAGCCTGTGGATGCTGCACCAAGTGAGTGACAGATACAATGTATTTTATCCATGTTACTCTGTGTCTTGGTACTTTCAGGGTTACTACTGCTCAGTCTTTTACTTCGGGACTACAGGTCCCATCATGCCCACATTACTGAACTGAGTATAATGTGGCTACTCAAGTGACAGCTTCAAAAAGCACAACCTCACACCTTGGGTACTCCCCCACTTCTGTAGTAAGCACATTCAACACCCTGGCATCCATTGTGCCTCCCCCATTCCCACTATCCTGATCCCCAACTGCAGCTGCTGCTGACAGAGCCTTAATTTGCATGCAAAGGGAAATAGACTTACACCTTGGTTGAGTCTCTCACCTCTGTCTAGTGCATCTTTGTCAGTATTGTCCATATATTTTCTCATTAATCTCCCCAAAGTACCAGACTGTCATCCATCAGTAAGTGCCCTTACCCATATGTGGGCATTAGCTCCAAATCTTAGTCGTTCTCCTGTGATGCAGTGGAAGGAGGGCACAGCCAGGATGCAGCGGTTTACACAGGCAGCAGGCAGCAAGGATCAGCTTTATGTTTAAAGGTGAGTATGAACACCGGGCAAATGATCAGCTAGTTATTCCACAAAAAGTGTCATATGTAGGACAGCCCTAACATGTTTCTTTGCTGTTTTCCTGTAGCAGTTTCCTCAGAAAGAACACTGCCTGATCCCTCAGAGGAAACCACTACAGGAAAACAGCGGATAAACATGTTAGGGCTGTTCCTGCATATGGCGCTTTTTGTGGAATAACTTGCTGATCATATGCCCGGTGTCCATAATCACCTTTAAACATCAAGCTGATCATTGGTGACTGCTGCCTGTGAAAGCTGCCACATCCTGGCCATGCCCTCCCTCCCTCCCCTGCATCACAGGAGAAGGACTTAGATTCGGAGCTACTTACCACATATATAGACACTTAAAGAATAATGGACCTCATTCAGAGCCGCTCGCAAAATGCGAGCGCTCGCTCTGAATGAGGGCGGCCGCTTTTCTTTTGAAAAGCGGCCTCCTGGCCACTTGCTAAGCTGTGGGTTACCACCCATAGCTTTAGTGAGTGACTAGGTGATGGTCGCGATGGTCAAGACCATCGCGACCATCTGGGGTTGCTACGAGACCCTTGTGGTAGGGTCTCATCTACTGCAAGCCCCAGGTTGCTTCCCTCTCTAACAGAGCAGAAAGCACCCTACTGACATCACTGGTGATGTCAGTAGGGCCACCTACAAATGGCAGGAGTTCCTTTGGCCACACCCCCTCAACATTGACAGCTGCCCCTATTGTAGCGAGCCCCGGAGAGAGTGCATTTGTCACTCACTCCGGGGCTTGCACACGTGCAGTGCGAGCACTGCACATGCACAGGCCCTTACCATCGACCCATTTGCGAGCACATAGCGCTTGCAAGCGGGCCTGAATGAGGTACAATGTGTTTGGAAATCCAGGGGGAGGTTGAGACAAGCGCTGGGAGTGGAGAGTTTTACAATTGGCTAAGTAAAGACATTCAAGTGTGCTTTAATCTAAAGGACTGGGTATTTGATTACAATAGAACTCTCTATATTGGAAGCAGATTGATACAGACTATTTTGTTCACCAAACTGGACAGGTGCCTGATGCATTAATATACATTAAGGCTTTTTAAATATGTCACATATGTGAATAATGTTTATATATAAATTTTTTATATTTTTTTTGATCTTATACGCATAATTAAAATTAATTTGATACTGAATATAGCGCTCTTTATGAGTAAACTAAATACTTTTGTTCTACTTAACTTTGGTGTTACAGAGTCACTACTGTACATAGGAGCTGCTTAGATGTAAAGGGGTTCATCAATTTAATAATTGCATTTTAAGAATAATTATTAATATATACTTTAGCACCTGAATTTTTGATAGCTATCATATATAATATATACAGTATGAGTATATATATGATATAATACAGTATACACATATTAAGTGCATTGAAGCATAAACTATTGTAGGACCATCCAAAACCAAGTATGGTAAATCCTATTTTACAAACCCTTACTTGTAATGTTGCTTTTTGTACTGTACAGCAAAAAAAATTCTGTTGTGACTGCTCAATACAGTTACAATTTTATCAGAAGTCTGTTCCTGGAAATGTTTTCTTAGAAGCACTTTACTCTCTATTTTTGATGTGCCTCTAAATATACTTTACCTTACAGAGTTTGTATCGTTTATTTTTTCTACTTAACTTACAGCATTGTTTTCTATCTGGATAGTAAGTATTGGGGGTAAATTTACTAAGAATCGAGATAGGTCGAGATGACCATCTCGGGTGATTTAGTAATTTTTTTCCTGCTTGCAAATTTACTAAAGGTAAAGTTGGGTGAGTTAGAGAGATATTTCACTCATCTCACTCATAAAACTCGGGTGAGATAGCAATCTCGAATCAAATCACCATCGGGCCAAATTGGAAGTACTTTTCACCTAAAACATACATCTCTCAAATTTACCAAGAATCAGGATGACAAGCTCGGGAGAGATAGGAGCAAACTCTCTGTCAAAATCACTTTTCAAACTCTCAACTCCCTGAGCTGTGAGATGGTCAAAAACATACACAAATCATTGTGATTTGTGTATGTTTCTTTGTGTAAATGGTTAAAAAAGGGTTAATTTGTAAAAAAAAAATTATATGAGCCCCCCCAAAAAAAACACTATCCAGCCCCGGACTTAGCAATTTGTCCTGGTTCTTAACATTACAGGGAACAAAATGTGTAGAGTTCCACTGTAATTTTATAACCAGCACCAGGCACCAGGGACAGTGCTGGTTTTAAATATACAGAGAAAAAAATTGATGTGATGTACCCTGTATATTTAAAACCAGCCCTGAACCCTGCCACAGCCAGGTGTGTCTTTTCACTGGGCCCCCCAGCAATAACATCAGCCCTGACCATTAGTCTGCCCATGCCAGGGATCCCTGGGGAATTGGGGACCCCCAATAAAGGGGTCACCATCTCCAGGGCACCCCTGGCCTAGGCTGATAACCTGGGGCTATACCCACTACCCCTAGTGAGTGGGTGGCGGGTTGATAGTGTTAGGTGTAGTGTAAAAATTTGAATTTTCATCCTTGTTTTTACAGTGGAACTACAGATCCCAGCAATCCTCCCCCACATGCTGGTACTTGGAGATCCACAAGTACCAGCATGTGGGGCATTAAGGACCCACTGGTACCTGTAGTTCACCTGTAATAAAATGGTTAATAAAACACACAACACACCATGAAAATAAAACTTACACATACTCACCTGTCTCCAGATGTTCCCGTCCCCTTGTCAATGTAAAGTATCCCAACGAATTACCTGTTAAAAAAGATTCAATACTCACCTTTATGTCCCCCAATGTTCTCCGCAGAAATCCAATAAAGGCTCCGGATACAATGTAACAACATGTTTCTACATGCTGTTACAGTGCACTATTTACAGCTCATGGGAAAGAGTTGTCTTTAGTCCTGGGCTACCAGCCAATCAGCGGCGTCTAACATTAATGGCCGCTCATTGGCTGGGACCCACGTGGAGGAGCCGCTGATTGGCTAAGTCCTCATGGGTCCCAGCCAATGAGCAGCCGCTAATGTAAGCCGCCGCTAATTGGCTGAATTCCCGGCAATAGTGAGAGCTCAAGCCCTGAGTTCTCATTATTGTTACTGTATCAACATGCTGATGCATGTTGATACAGAGTATCCGGGCCCTTCTGGATTTCTGCGGAGAACATCGAGGGAAATAAAGGTGAGTATTGGATCTTTTTTAACAGGTAATTCGTTGGGATACTCTATGTTGACCAGGTGATGGGAACATCTGGAAACAGGTGAGTATGTGTAAGTGTGTTTATGGATGCAGTAAAGCTTTATTTTCATGTTGTCTTGTGTGTTTTATTAACCATTTCTTTACAAGTGAACTACAGTTACCAATGGGTCCTTAATGTCCTGCATGCTGGTACTTGTGGTACTCCAAGTACTAGCATGTGGGGAGGCTTGCTGGGACCTGTAGTTCCACTGTAAAGACAATGATGAAAATTCTAATTTTTACACTACACCTAACACTATCAACCTGCATCCACCACCCAGGGGTGGTGGGGATAGCCCTGGGCTATAAGCCTAGGCCAGGGGTGCCCTGAAGAGGGTGATCCCATTATTGGAGGGGTCTCCAACTCCCCAGGGATCCCTGGCCTGGGCTGGCTAATTGTCAGGGCTGTTGCTGCGGCTTGGGGGCCCGGTGAAAGGACACCCCTGGCTGTGGCATCAGTCCCCCATTAGAAAGTGTCCAGGGCTGGTTTTAAATATACGGGGTACCTCACATCAATTTTTTTCCCCATATATTTAAAACCAGCTCTGTCCCTGCTGCCTGGTGCTGGTTCTTAAATTACAGTTGAACCCTACAAATTTTTTTCCCTGTAATGTTAAGAACCAGGACTAGCTGGCATGTCCAGGGCTGGTTAGTGTTTTGGGGGGTCCTTACCTAATTTTTTTAAAAACATTTACAGTATCTATTTTTTTAAAGTCTTAACACACAAGCAGCAAGCACATATCTCACTGATATGTGCTGGCTGCTAGCTCAGGAGAGATTTGCAGAGAGAAAACACTGCAATCTCGGGTGAGTAATCTCCTGCAAAACAAGTTACTCGGGAGAGATATCTCATTCTGCTTCACCATTTGCAAACTCATTTAGCCTCAAATTGCCGGTTGGTAAATTTGGAATAAAAAAAGGAATTAAATCATCAGAGTTTTGGCGAGTACTAGTGAAATAAATTACTTTGAAAATCGGGACCATCTCAAATCTTAGTAAATTTTCCCCTTGGAGTCTACTTACATTGTGAAACATGAAATCAAACTGAAGTAGATTAGGCCAAATCAATGTTATTGGACATACTGAGCTGAAACTTGGCATGGCCATGTAGAACTGTTGTTGCAATCTTCTTGGCCTGCCATCCCATTCTGCAATCCCCATGTGTTGTCACCCTGTCTAAACCACCATGTCTTGTTACCCCATTCTGCACCCCCATTTTCTTTTGTTAAGTTCTACACCCCCATTTTTTTTTGTTAAATTCTACACCCCTCCATGTCCTGTTGTTCATGTGTGACAGCTCCTTTTGTCCTGCCTTCATTATACTGCACAATCCATGTTGTGTCATTTCAGATATGATCCTGTTATAGCTACCCTGCAGCCCCATAATTTGTTATGGCTGCAATACACCCCCCCTAACCCATTACCAGTGGCATACTTTCTCATATCATTTCTTCACTGCCTGGTATCTTGTTTTATCATCACTGCTATGCACCCCCATATACAGTCTACACTGCCCTGTACACCATAATATTAAAGAAAAGTTGACTGGCAGAGAGTGTGGTGTGAAGGAAGGATGGTGTAGATTGGGGTGTGAGGGAAAAGCATGAGAGCTTCTGATCATGTGCAAGAAGCCATAATGGGATGATAAGTTTTTTTGTCTATGGAATATCTATCTATCTATCTATCTATCTATCATGATTATTTGAACAATAGTTGAATTATTATTACTATCTACTAATTGAAGATTTTTCCTATCTACAATGCCCTAACATACCTATAAACTCTACACCTCCCCCTTAAGAGAAGGTGAGGGGGATGACCAGGTCCAGTGCTAGGTGTCTCAGCACCCTGTGCTATCCCGTGTTCCCCCCACCCCTTCCTTTACTGCGCCCTCCCCTTGTGCTTACATTATTCACAGCAACCATCAGGGTGGAGGGTGGAACTTTTCTACTGCCGGACCAGGGCACCCCTGTGTGACTGCTCAGCCCAGAAAATACCTGGAGCTGGCCCTGGGGATGACCCACTACAGTATACTGTGGGTTATTTCACAAACATCTCTTCAGCACCTCCCTTAAAAGATAACCCATCTCTTTGTCCCAGTTGACAAAAGCTTTTTGACTTTTTCTGGAAAAGATGCCAGGGCACTGACATGCAGCCATGCCTGATCCCTCATTTCTGACTGTAGGATGACACACCTTAGCTGTTCTTACAGGGATATCTCCAGCACAATTTGGAGCCTGATTCTATTCTAGAACTCTCTCCTACTCACTCTATATCTGACCCACCCTCTTTTCTTTTGAAAGTCCTCTATTCTGACAACGCTATCCAGCAGTGAATTATTAGTTTCTGCCATTGTAGGGAAAGAACTGCCCACTCTCTCACACTGCTCTATTCCCTTGCTCCACAATACTCTGCCAGTGTCAGTTTGGCACATTACTCTTGTCTTGCTAATAAAATATCTTTTCTCCCATAGAATCAATTCTTTGACACCCTACAAGTTCTGGCACAGAGCTATTGATGCTCACATTCTGCACTACTTTCCTGTTGCCTTTTCTACCAACACTGTGGAAAAATCCCCCAACCCCACCATTCATGGTATGTACTGTAAAAAGTCCAGGGTCACATTTCTTTGAATATTTCACATATATTATATATAATTCAAAAGTGTCCCCATTCACAAATTTTAATTTAAGATTTACATACAGTTTAGTCCACATATATACTCAGCAAGTTACTCAGATACACCTGAATTCATTTGTTTTAATTATGCATGACATTGGCACTTTTTTTTGCTTGATTCTCCATTTATTACACTATTAACACCCTCGCCTGTTTATACATGTACATAGTTACTTCTAGTACCCTCCAATTCTCCCACTCTTGCTTCCTGCATTTCGCTACCATTACAATGTCTTCCATTTGTCTCCCCCTTCCCTTTATACTGTAAGCTTTATGATAAGCATCATCCTCCCTTCTGTTATCATTAACTACTCTAACACATTAGCTACACTCCTCCTTGGGCTCTCTGCCCCAGACTCCACTCCATGATTGTTTATGTTTTTTCTGACAACTTAGACCAGTGGTTCCCAAACCTTTTTGAATCAAGGTGCACTAGAGTATCAACATTGTTTTCATGGCAACCCTAAGCCAAAAATTTTTATTCAGAAAAAATATTAAAGTAAATTGAGCTTACCTGACATCCTTAGGTTCACCTATGTGGCAAGGACAGGTTTGCATTTCTATTTGTCCACATATTTACTTTACCGTACATTGATTATAAATAATTTGATTTGGTGCTAGACCACCAACCTAAGGAACCCCTGCAAGTGTCCCGTGGCCACAGCACACAGTTTGGGAACCACTGACTTTATCAGCTGTCTTTAGAGTTGTAGTGTTATTTGTTATTTTTCTACTATATTGTACTGTACGGTACATTTATTGTTTTGCCTTCTGTATGGCATTGCAAACCACTTGTAGCACCCTATAAATAAATAATAATAATAATAATAATAATAATAATAATAATTATAATAATAATAATAATAATAATATAAATTTATATATATACCACCCACTGCTACTGCTGATGCTACTGCTGATTGGATGGCTTATGCACATAAAGGGGTACTTTTCTATGATGTAACTGAATATTTTCTGTATTGTGCTTTCTTGCACCAAGGAGTACAGTTACAGTAAGTCCCTGAAAGCTGCTGGTCCCTGTATAATGACTTGGAAACAGTATCCATAGAGTGTCTTGTCTAGTAAGTCTCCTGTGTCCCTACAATTATAACTTTGGTTAACATGCTTTAACATTATCTTAGATATGTAAATGAGCATCAGTGAGTGGATTTCTGCAGAATTATTTTAACATACTGTACTTTACTGTATAAATGATAATACCAAGCATAGAATAAATCTCATCTCCAACACATGAAAGAATGTCAAAACTGAACAGAAAAATGTTGTTATCCTTATCTGGAAAACAGGATGCAGTTATAATACCAACAGCTGGGATGCCATCTGTTTAAATCTTGGTGTCAGAATCCCAAACCAGGACTAAACATAATAGGCTTAATCCAGAAGCCAGACTACATATTGACCCGGGTTCCCGACAGATGGCTAGGGTTAGGCTTTTGGGGAGAAGTTAAGGTTAGGCATGACTGGAGCAGGATTAGAGTTAGGCACCACTGGGGGGGGTTAGGCACTAAGGGGGTCAGTTCGGTTTAGGCACCAAGGAGGGTGGTGGTGCTGGGTGAGGAGGGTTAGGATTAGGCATCAAGATGTGAGGGTTAGGGTGTGAAGTGGGGAGGGTTAGTATACTTACTCCTTAAACCTTCATGAAATTTATTTTTAATAATTCTTCTACCATTTAGAAGCCATGAGCAGAGGCAGTTTAGTGGGATGCTGCTGAAATATCCTAGACACACATGAAAAACAATTGCTCAAAGTAGAACAATTAGTTGAATGTATTTAAACTGATTAGCTACAAAAATATAGCCTTTCCTTCCCAGAATTAATGATAGCTGTGAGTATTAGCTGAACGATATATTGAAAAAAATTGGAACAGTTTAGTCATGTCAGAGGATGCTGACAGCTAAGATGTGTAGACAGTGCTTTAAACTTACTTTAGCACCATGGACAAAATGAAGCACAGCAAATAAGGTAAAATGGGCTTAAAAAAGCCTCCATTGTGACTACCTGTTTAATTGCGTGTATGAGTATAAAACTACAGTAATTGTACAGAATATAGGTGCTAAAAGGACACTAAGTGCAAATTAAGTTGTACTATGCAATCCATTAGTAAATGTACCCCTTTTTACAGATGGCTAGAGCATCTCTCATCTATTGTGTTCTAGATAAACAAGCAATACAAACATTGCACAAAGCTCACACATTCTGCAAGGCCATCGGATCATTTTGTGAAGTGCACTTAGGAATATAACAAATGGATATTTTTTCTTTGCAGCATTATTTAACATAAAAGACACAATCTCTAATATTGCAAAAATTGTAAAGACCACACAGGACATTGCCTTCTTCATTTCAAACCATGCTTCAATTACTTTTAGTCTATAAAAGAATACAAATAACAGAGTATACGTAAATGGTCCATGTGAAATATAAAAAAAAAAATTGAAGTGTAATCATTTTCTGTGATGTGTCAATGTAGAGATAATTATTCTCACAACTTAATACCATAAGGTAGGTCAAAGTTAACTGACAGTATTACGGTTGTTTCCCAAGTAATGGCCCATGAACAAAGAAACATGTAAACATACACATCAAGCCAATAAAGATTAAAAAAATAGTCACTGAAATATAACTCAGTTCAGTCTATACTTCAGAAACTAGAATTATGTCAGATATTCGATCCGTTAATGTAGAAGACAGTATGTATTCTAAAATACAAATGTTGTTTTATAGGTAAAGTGACTCTTTTTTATCATTCAACTAAAGCACATGACCACATAAAAAATACAGGCCCCCTAGAGGGGAAAAAAAGGTCCTTTGCTTCCGTTGAAAACTCCAAACAAATTTAACCATTTAATAAGATGATATATGTTTTTTGTGTACAGTATGTTTTGTAAGTGAATTCTTCCCTCATTCCCTAAGTATCTGACATAATCTTTTAAACAATTAGGTACATAACCTTGTTGGAATAGAAAAAATATCTATGCAATTGTGAATAATAGATTCTTTAGTGAATTGTGTCCAATCTCTTATAATTCATAACATTGTTTTAAATAATAATAAAACATGTTTCATTTGAAAATGAATACATACTGAGAGTATAAATGCTGTTTTTGGACATTATTCAGACAAATTTATGGAAGAGACCTTAGATTTATAGGGAAGCAAAAGAAGCTAAGATGGTGATATTTGAGGATAATACAAGAGATTGCATTGGATGATGGGAGGAGTTATGCAGATCAAAGATGTTTCTTACTAAGTTGTGAATTAGGCAATTGAGCACACCTACTTTTGTACTGAAGTGAAGAAACAAAATTTGACTTTGTGCATTAAGATTATTTAAAAGTATAAATATTTTCTCCACCCAAAAGTGCTTACATTTATCATGGTTTCTGAGCAATTGATTCTATATACTGTACATATAGTGGCACTAGCACATTGGCCATTGAATTTTCTGGAAAGATTCCCGGTGGGCCGATATGTCCATGGGGCCGCCTGACAGCCAGGTGACTTTTTTTTCTCTTTATTTTTTTTGCTACCTGTAACTGGCAGAGCCAGCCCCTTCTATGCCCAGCCCTGTGTGACAGACTCTTCTGTGACCAGCCCTCTATGACAGACACTTCTGTGCCCAGTCCTGGGTGAAAGTCCCTTCTATGTCCATGTCTAGTCCTGTGTGACAGCCCCTTCAATGCCCAGTCCTGTGTGACAGCCCATTCTGTGCCCAGCCCTGTGTGACAGCCCCTTCATCCTGTACCCTATGCCCCTTCTATTCCCAGCCCTGTGTGACAGCCCCTTTTATGCCCAGCCCTGTGTGACAGCCCCTTCTGTACCCAGCCATGTGTGACAGCCCCTTCTATGCCCTGCCCTGTGTGACAGCCCATTCTATGCCAATTCCTGTGACAGACTCTTCTGTGTGACAGCCCCTTCTATTACCAGCCCTGTGTGACAGCCCCTTCTGTGCCCAGCCCTGTGTGACAGCCCCTTCTGTTGCCAGCCCCTTCTGTGGCCAGCTCTGTGTGACAGTCCTTTCTGTGCCTAGCTCTGTGTGACAGCCCCTTCATCCTGTGCCCAACCCTGTGTCCCTGTGTGAAAACCCCTTCCATGCCTAGCCCTGTGTGACAGCCCCTTTTATGTCCATGTCCAGACTGTGTGACAGCCCCTTCTGTGAAAAGTATATAAGTATTTACATAAATATTTGTAAATATACAGTCAGGTCCATAAATAATGGGACATTGACATAATTTTCATATTTTGTCCTCTATTCACCACCACAATGGCTTTGAAATGAAACAAACAAGATGTAATTTAACTGCAGACTTTCAGATTTAATTTGAGCGTAATTACATCCAAATCAGGTGAACGGTGTAGGAATTACAACGGTTTCTATATGTGCTTCCCACTTTTTAAGGGGCCAAAAGTAATGGGACAAACTGAACAATCCTAAATCTAACTTTCACTTTTTAATACTTTGTTGCAAATCCTTTACAGGCAATTACAGCCTGAAGTCTGGAATGCATAGACATCACCAGACGCTGGGTTTCATCCCTGGTGATGCTCTGCCAGGCCTCTACTGCAAATGTCTTCAGTTACTGCTTGTTCTTGGGGCATTTTCCCTTCAGTTTTGTCTTCATCAAGTGAAATGCATGCTCAATCAGATTCAGGTCAGGGGATTGACTTGGCCATTGCATAACATTCCACTTTTTAGCCTTAAAAAACTCTTTGGTTGCTTTTGCAGTATGCTTCGGGTCATTGTCCATCTGCACTATGAAGCGCTGTCCAATGAGTTCTGAAGCATTTGACTGAATATGAGCATATAATATTGCCTGAAACACTTCAGAATTCATTCTGCTGCTTTTGTCAGCAGTCAAATCATCAATAAATACAAGGGAACCAGTTCTATTGGCAGCCATACATGCCCACACCATGACACTACCACCACCATGCTTCACTGATGAGGTGGTATGTTTTGGATCATGAGCAGTTCCTTTCCTTCTCTTCTCTTCGCATCACTCTGGTACAAGTTGATCTTTATCTCATCTGTCAATAGGATTTTGTTCCAGAACTGTAATTGCTTTTTTAGATGTTGTTTGGCAAACTCTAATCTGGTCTTCCTGTTTTTGTGGCTCACCAATGGTTTGCATCTTGTGGTGAACCCTCTATATTCACTCTTGTGAAGTCTTCTCTTGATTGTTGACTTTGACACATATACATCTACCTCCTGGAGAGTGTTCTTGATTTGGCCAACTGTTGTGAAGGGGTTTTTCTTCACCAGGGAAATAATTCTTTTGTCATCCACCACAGTTGTTTTCCGTGGTGTTCCGGGTCTTTTGGTGTTGCTGAGCTCTCCGGTGCATTCTTTCTTTTTAAGAATGTTCGAAACAGTTGATTTGGCCACACCTAATGTTTTTGCAATCTCTCTGATGGGTTTGTTTTCATTTTTCATCCTAATAATGGCTTGCTTCACTGATAGTGACAGCTCTTTGGATCTCATATTGAGAGTTGACAGCAGCTGATTCCAAATGCAAATGTCACACCTAGAATCAACTCCATACCTCTTACCTGCTTAATTGATAATGAAATAATGAGGGAATAGCCCACACCTGTCCATGAAATAGCTTTTGAGTTGATAGTCCCATCTCTTTTGGCCCTTTAAAAAGTGGGAGGCACATATTGAAACTGTTGTAATTCCTACACCGTTCACCCGATTTGGATGTAATTACCCTCAAATTAAATCTGAAAGTCTGCAGTTAAAGCACATCTTGTTTGTTTCATTTCATAACCATTGTGGTGATGAATAGAGGCCAAAATCTTAAAATTCTGTCAATGTCCCACTATTTATGGACCTGACTGTATATGCCTAGCCCCTTCTGTGAAAAGCCCTGTGTGACAGCCCCTTCCGTGGTCACCCCTGTGTGACAGCCCCTATTTTATCCAGCTCTGTGTAACTGCCTCTTCTATATCCAGCCCTGTGTAACAGCCTCTTCTATGCCTAGCCAGCCCTGTGTGACAGCCTGTTCTATGCCTAGCCCTGTGTGACAGCCCCTTCTATAGATCTACCCATCTACATTGTTGTCCATAGCACAGCAAATGGCACTATGTGTGGCACAAGATGGACCCCTGTGATTGGAGATGCACATTTGCATCTCCATAGGATATAATGGGAGATGCACTCCCGCAATTGGGGATGCGCTTTTGCACCTCCATAGGATTGAATGGAGATACACTCCTGCATTCGGGGATGCACCATAGTATAGTGTGGCACATAGTGTGAGTCTCAGGCATGTTTGTGCCATGATCAGCTACAATGAACATGTACTGTATGTCTGGCCTTATGTGACAGCCCCATCATCCTATACCATAGCCATCTGTGACATCCCCTTCTGTGTCCACTCCTGTGTGACAGTTCCTTTTGTACCCAGCCCTGTTTGACAGCCCCTTTTTCCTACATCCAGTTCTGTGACAGCCTCTTCTATAGCCAACCATCTGTGATAGCCTCTTCTCCTTTACCCAGCCCTGTGTAACAGTCCCTTTTTTTGTATGTACCCTGTGCCCCCTGTATGGCTTATCATAATCAACAAGAGCAGCCTAGCCCTGCGAGCCCCTCGGTCTGTGCCATGCCATGCTCTGAGCCACTCTTCTCCCTGCATTTCCCTCTCCTCTTTCCCTCCATCCTTCTGTAACTCTCCCCATCCCCTCTCTCTACTCCTGTATTTTCCCTCCATGTTATAGTAATATCTGGGCAGTGAGCATATGCTGACTAAACAAATGCCAACCATGTGACAGTTTTATTACTGTTGGGTGTCACATAGTACGAGTTATTATTTCTGAGTGACATAGGCAACATATCTGAATGTTGCTGGGCACAGAAGGGACTGCATTTATTTTTGTTGTGTGTCACAGACTACAGAGCTTATTTTTTTGCTGCGTGCCACAGTGGGTGAAGCTGATTATGGCTGAGTTCATGGTTTGGTTACCATGGTAACTTGGGATTCTATTTACTAAGCCTTGGATGGAGATAAAGTGATTGGAGATAAATTACCAGCCAATCAGCTGCTAACTGCCATTTTTCAAACACAGCATGTGACAAGGCAGATAGGAGCTGATTGGCTGGGAATTTGGATACTATTGTGAAATCTGTTAAATGTATAGGAGTGGGTGTTATCTAAATACTGACTCCTGTCATTAGCCCCATGCCAAAATCCAGATGCCAGCATACCAACCGTTTGTAAGCTATTTTTAGTCCCATGCTGGACTGTGAGTGTCGGGATTCTGGTGGTCGGCATTTTGACCACCGGTATCCTGACTACATCCCTAACATCAATGAAGGGAAAGGAAAGAAAACTTTTTTTGTTGGGGGCACAAACTTATCAAAAAATATATATAAAAAACAGTCTTTAATGTTATCAATAGAAAAAATACGACAATACCTGGACGTTACACACACATAACATAAATCACATGTTTCTGGATGTAAAATAATCTTCAAAACCTTGATATGTCAAAATGGATTCCATCCAGCAATATCTCAGTGCCTAAACTCTGTAAAGACACTGTAATGAAGGGCGAACATACATAGAGTATTTATTCAGGCATAATCTTCTAAACTGCAAATGACCTATAATATATGGTGGTATAAGTGTCAAAAAATGACAAAAGAAATAGTATGGTTAAAAGAACTGCTCAGATTGCAGAATGAGATACTGCTGTTAATTCATCAGCTAAATATCATCAAATGATCTTAATGCGTGTTCCCCTCCTTGGTGGCAGTTATAACAGTGAGACAAAATATAGATGAGTAGCAGGTATTGTGAAAAGAGATAATAAATAAAGTCATGTATCTGCTTTCAAATCTCATTGCTTCTAATCAACGTGCAGAGGAGAATTTGATGAGAGTACATATAAACGACAGTAATTAATTCTCTTGTATTAGTGCATCTGCTTTCAGTCAGACTGCCCTGGCTCCTGCAGGTCAGTACCGATGAGAGTACGAAGAAAGAAAAATCACAACACCACAGGTCTGATGCAGTTACGAATGATCATACAAAAAATTAAGTGGTAATCCAAAATATTATTTCAAGAGAGGGGCTATTACATATGAAATATTCGGTGCCTCAAGTGAAGGGACTTTACAATATGTCTATATGTATATAAGTCACATTTCTCATACATTAAAACAATTGTCCTTCTGCACTCCAATGGATACCCTTGATTTAAAATATAAAATAACAGGTGTGAAAGGACTTTACAGCATGTGTAAATCTATGCAGGTATGTATGCAAACAAATCACAATTTACATACAATAATATTGTTGTTCTTTTACACTCAAAATAAAGACCCTTAAAAGGTTGATGTATTTTAGTCAATGATCTGTCTCCTAGAACAATTGATATGTTTCATACAGGACAATGATATCACTCGTTAAGATAATAATCCTACTCAATAGTGCAGTTCAATCTCCACTCTGAACTCTGCACAAACTGAAAGGTGCTGCTGCACCTGAGTCATATATAAATTACTCAAGCATACAGACAGACAAATGACATCACATAACAGTATTCCTAATGTATCAATGGTAACCAGCTGACATTAAATAGGTTGATGAAGTGTAGATTGTAAGCATTGTAATAATGGTTCCTATATTCAATGTATAGATAACAAAACAGGATTCCTGATGTGTTAATGGGAACCAGCTGACATTAATTGGTTAATGGAATGTAGATTGTGAGCATTGCAGTAATGGTTCCTATATAGAATCCAAAGACAGGGGAAGCATTCACATTGATACAGGGAAATGCAATAAAACAATTAAACTAATAGCCAGTCAGAATTGGTTCTGTGTCTGTATATAGAAATGTTCTGTGCAATACCCAGTTTAAACTAAATAGAAAAACATGGTCTGTGGCTGCTTGTTTAAATAGTAAAAGTGTATGACCTGCAGCTGTTAGTCATGGTTGCACATCGTGAGACAGTCAGAGATACGACCTGATAAAACCAAAAGGGGATACGAGTCACCTGGATAAATGCTGCCCGCTGTACGCACCGCAGGGAGAACACAGCGCCCACCTCCAACACCGACGATATCGTTTTGCCTTGTTCGGCTTGTTCACGGTGAACAAGCCGGACAAGGCGAAACGATATCGTATTTTTTCTATTGATAACATTAAAGACTGTTTTTTATATATATTTTTTGATAAGTTTGTGCCCCCAACAAAAAGAGTTTTCTTTCCTTTCCCTTCATTGATACTATATCTTACTCTAGGGGAGCACCGCCAACTTTATTTGTTGATGGCATTTCTGATTATATAATTATTTCTTCTGAATGTAATAATTTTTTGCTCTCTTGTCATACAACTTCAGACATTGGCTGTATACAATTGTTTCCAAACTTGTGCGGAGATACTTCTCCCCTTTTTTTGACTACATCCCTAACATACTGTAATTCTATTTAATTATTTTTCATGTTTTTAATTAATTTTGTTATGTTATTTTGTCTATATTAAAACATTTATCTCATATGATCTGGGACTCTATACATTTTGTATAATGCAGAAAAAATATAATACACAAAATATATAATTTTGACACAGGACAAAAACAAAGTAAATGCTTACAGTAAAAAACACCAATAATGTATGAAGAAAGATAATTTGAATTCACAACAATATCACAAAACAATTATGGTAGTGGTGCAACCCAAAAGTTAAAATAGCAATGTACACAACAAAACAGCAATTGCTGTAAATGGAAAATCCTGTATATGATGCACTTAATTGTAAACTACCGGTAAAAGTAAACATGCTTAAATCCAGTACATTTCTGGAAAATAATGCATTTGATATGTCAAATATAACAACAGAACAGAATGCATATATGTAATATCTCAGTTACATCATTGAGTGATGATGTGCAATGGTATAATGTAAATGTGAAATGTATTGTTAAATGAGAAAAAAAAGTGTAAGAGTGACTATTACACAAATAAAATGATCACGGCCAGTGAAATTCTCATGGGGCTAGTAATACAGTATGTGTCCAATTAGGAATTAATATTCTATTATTAGGAGAAGCGGTTCTCCTGAGACAGTAGAGAACAATATTAGATGTGTGAAATAGCTGAAGGTGTGTTTCTACTGTCCAGTGTGTGCAGGATGCAGTGAACACCAGATGAGAGGCTATAGCCACCGTCAGTTAGCATAGCATTAGTGTAGATGCTTGTGTTGCTGGACAGACCAAGCTTTTCCTAAATCTGATGTGATAGATGCAGTGCAGAGATTAGTCAGTGGCAAGCCATTGAGAGTGCCAGAATAGTAATTGAGTGGTATTACTTTTAGATTTGTAAGGCAAAAGACCCCAGGGCCGTGAATGGAGAAGTCTGTCAGTGCTAGACAAAAGCACTTAGCTGGTAAGATGCATGTTTGGATGGGTGACTTGTATTAGCTGATACTTCCAATCATCAACAAGAAAGTTTTGATTGGCATGAGGATTAGCCAAGTTTAGGACATCCTTGGTGAGTCTATCAAAAAGAGGCAATGGTGATTGAGACATTGTAGGACCAATTCTGTTAGGGAAGAAGACAAAAGAAAAATACCTATTTTATATTTTACAGTGTGCTAGAAATTGTAGCAAAGAAATACTAAATAAAGACTTTGTAGTAATGTCATTATGTAGTGCTACTTTGCTATAATTTCTAGCGCACATTTATGACATATATAAAAACAGAAGGGGATAGTAATTATTCCTAAGAATTAGTTCTTGGAATTTAGATTAAAATTGGTTTATAGAGGAAAATGGAGGAAAAAAAACATCATTATGGGATGCCATTACATAGCACTTATTGCTATAGTACCTCACACTTTAGTCAAGGATACACATACTGTAAGACAGGAAAAATTAGTTATGACTCTAAAGTATTACTCTAAATCCGAACCCCCCTGAGCCCCCCTTATCTGAGCCGGGAACCGAGAAGGACTCAGGTTTTCCCACCTGGCTCAGAACTGAAATCGAGGCAAAATGTCATCATCCCACTGTCGGATTCTCGCGGGTTTTGGATTCTATAAAGGTCCCGCAATCGCTGCCATTTTTCATACCGGCTGTGAGTTAGGAGGGAGCTGGGAGCTCAGTGTGTTAGACGGACAAGTCTGTTATAAAAAATAAATAAATAAAGTATGGCTGGCTACTGTGAAGAGTGAGGGAGTTGTTTCTGATGCTGACCATAGGGGCTGGCTCACCTGCCATCACCTGAAGAAAGAGGTTATGATGTGGTGGAACTCAACCCTCTATATGCTTCAGAGGATGGAGGAGCAGCAAAAGGCAATTCAAGCCTATACATACACCTATGACATAGGCAAAGGAGGGGGTATGCACCTGATTCAAGCACAGTATAGAATGATTTCCATGTTGTGCAAGGGGCCCTTCGAACTTGCCACATGTGAAGTCAGTTCAGACACTGCCAGCTTAAGTCAGGTCATTCCCCTCATTAGGCTTTTGCAGAAGCAGCTGGTGAAAGTGAAGGAGGAGCTAAGGTGGAGTGATTCCGCTCAGTATGTGGGACTTGTGGATGAAGCCCTTCATTCACTTTGCCAGGATTCGAGGGTGGTCAATCTGTTGAAATTGACCACTACATTTTGGCCACCGTGCTCAATCCTAGGTTAAAAGCCTACATGATGTCTCTTTTTCCAGCAGACAAAATCCTGCAGAGGTGCAAAGACCTGCTGGTGAAAACACTGTCAGCTGAAGTCGAACATGACATGTCAACAGCTCCTTCTTAATTTTCTCTCGCAACTGGGGCTGCCAGGAAACAACTTAGATATCCTAAGCAACCCACTGTTGGTGATGCAGGGCAGGCAGGACCAAGTTTGGACATCTGGTATGGACTGAAGGACCTGCCAACAGTTTCTGACATGTCTACTGTCACTGCACATGATTTTGTCACCATTGCCAGAATGGTGGAGGATTATATCGGTGACAGCATCCAAGTAGGCATGTCAGACAGTCCGTACCTGTACTGGCAGGAAAAAGAGGCAATTTGGAGGCCCCTGTACAAACTGGCTCTATTTTACCTAAGTTGCCCCCCCTCCCAGTGTGTACTCCGAAAGAGTTTTTAGTGCAGCCGGGAACCTTGTCAGCGAAAGGTGTAAGAGGTTGCTTCCACAAAACATGGAGAAGATGATGTTCATCAAAATGAATTATCAATTCTTCCGGGAAGACCAGCCTCCAGAATGTACAGAGGGACCTGTGGTGGTGGATGCCAGCGGGGCAAATTATACTCTGTGAGGATGAGGATGTACACAACACTGATGAGGTGAGGAATAGGTGGATGAGGATGAGGACGACATCTTGCCTCTGTAGAGCCAGTTTGTGCAGGGACAGATTAATTGCCAGTTTGTTTTGTGGGGGCCAAAACGAACCAATCATTTCAGCCACAGTCGTATGGCAGACCCTGGCGCTGAAATGATTGGTTTGTTAAAGTGTGCATGTCATGTTTATACAACATAAGGGCGTGTGGGAGGGCCCAAGGACAATTCCATCTTGCACCTCTTTTTTTTCTTTGCATTATGTACTCTTTTTTAGGGCCTAGTTTTTCAAACTGCCATCCTGTCTGCCACTGCAGTGCCACTCCTGGATGGGCCAAGTGTTTGAGCCGCCCACTTGTGTCACTTAGCATAGTCATCCAGCTACCTCTGTGCAACCTTTTGGCATAAAAACAATATTGTGAGGTGTGAGGTGTTCATAATTGACTGGAAATGTGTGGAAATGAATGTTATTGAGGTTAATAATAGCGTAGGAACAAGAAAACACCAAATTCTGTGATTTTAGCTGTTTTTATGTTTTTTTCCCAAAAAATACAGATCCAAAACACAAAACCCAAAACATAAAACATGGAAGGGTGGTTTTGGCAAAAACCGATCAAGATCAAAAACACGAAGAAAGATCCAGATCCAAAACCAAAATACAAAACACGAAAAGTGGCCGGTGCACACCCCTACTTTGAATATATTTTTAATTCAAAAAATGTATTTCAATATTGTTTATACAGTCCACTTTCATGTAGCCAATGGATTGCAGTTCGGAAACCCCTGCTGCAAGGGAAGGAGGAGCCAGTTACCAACCAAACCTGGTTTAAGTAAGAGCTGCAGTCTGGGTAAACTCATTGTCTCATTTTAAACTGTTCTTTTTGAGCTATTACTTTTTTCCATGTTTTTGCTTTTTTTCTATGCCCTTCTTCATGTCTCCTTCAGCTAACCAAGGCCCTCATTCAGAGCCGCTCGTAAGCAGCAGTACGCTCGTAGCGTTCCGATGTTGAGAAACCACGCATGCGCCGGTGTTACACTGCGCATGTGCGTGCTGCTGATTGCAAGCTTTTTTTTAATTCGTTCGTCAAATAGCGAACAGGAAGTGACATGTCAAATGTGATTGACAGAGCAGGCCGTTTTAGGGCGGTAACGGGGGTGGAGATGTGAAAACGCAGGCGTGGCGAGGCATTTTGTGGGCGTCCCTAAATTATCTCATGCGAACAGCAAATGTGGTCGGAACAAGTCATACGTCACTGTCTGATCCACTTTTCATTCAAACTGCTCGCACAGCTTGTGGTCTGCCACAATGTCGATGGTCTCGTCCTCCTTCCCGTGCCTCTTCGATGTTTTTTCGATTTATCATTTCATGCCAGAAAAGCAATCAACTTAGAATTGAAAACAAGCTTGGAATGTGTCTAGCAACTAGTTTTTTCTTAGTAGCACAAAACCGTACGCAGGTGAAGTACTCAGCTGCTAATTTCTGGCTTAGACAATCAATTAGCGTACCAATTTTTCATTTTTGATTTTTTGTTTTAGTTTTGTGTTATTGCAACAATATTGGCATCATGTTTGTGTTTTAGCAACATTTTTAATGGTCCTGGAAATTTCTTATCCATTTGGTTTGGGCAAAGTGTTCCTTTAAGCTCCTAAATGGTTTTTAACCCTTTGGAATCTGTTTTTTTTTTTTTGGGGGGGGCGGTATTACCTAAAAACCATATTAAGAATAATGTCACATTACAATGGTGCAGATTTTTTTTTTTTTTTTTTTTTACACACATTTTTATATTTTCATGTGCATTTGCCAGTTTGCATGTCTGGCTTACGTCAATAATTGTGCCAAAAATTGAAAACACAAAATTAGTGGCATTTTGCAAAAATAAAATAACACACATTAAAAACAATTCACAAGAAAGGAGAGGGAAGTTTTTGCCCTTAAGGAATATGGGGCAAGCACAGAAGGATTGTGGGAAAATTAGCCAGTGCTGTCATTGCACTGGCTATCTCATCCCACATTTTTCACTTCTGGCTTGCACCCATATTCCAATCTGCCTGTGGCAGGATGTCAACACACATTTGGACCAAAACCTCCATCTCCTTTCTTGTGAATTTTGGCTGCCTTTTTTTTTTGGCTTCTTTTGTGGGCCTACTCGGCCCAGAAGCCTCTTCAATGGCATCCTCAACACCTTTTTGACAAAACATTGTTTAAATTTAGATGTTCAATTTTCTCTAAATTCTGGTTCTAAATAATCATTTATGCCAAAAGAGTAAAATACTTACCGGGCGCCTCTTGGCCATTGTTTTGCTGCTCTGTAGCCATTTTGAGAACACCAACTTGAACTACAGCAGACCGTTTTGATTTTTTCGTGATGTATTTATACATGCGTCCGTATTATTTGTCCGCATCATTGATTGTGCGCTCCTATGATCCGTCCTTAATTTGAGCGGGAAAATAAAGACTATTTATTGCTTTGGGCGACTCGAGTCGAGGTGGCGGGTGATGATTGTAGGAGGTTTCGTGTGTAGTAGTGGATTGTTGGCAGGATTAGTGGATTGAGGCGGGTTTTTTGAGTCAGAGTTGGTTGTTGTTGTTTTTTCCTTATTTTCCGTTCGCTTTTTTATATTGCGGTTATTTTCTTTGTCGGTTATTTTTGGAGTAAGTATTTTTAACAACTCCTTAAAAAAATAAGGGATCGACAAACCAAATGTCCTTATTTTTTTAATTATTTTTTACTTTTTTACAGTTATTTTTGCTGGGCCCCATTGAAGTTTTTGGACTGTGACTTCTTCATCGAATTTCTGTAAGTTTCTCTTTTTTCCTGATTTTCCAAATTTGATGTGTTGGTTTTCGCATATATTTTGTACATTACTGTTTTATTTCTAAGTTTAACAATCATGTATTAACACTAAATATAGCGTAATGTTTAGCCAAATATATTTCCTTTGTTTATCCCTTAAAAATGCAAACTATTTTGCGCACTAATGATTCCTTATTCCCCATGTAAAAATGCAAACTATTTAGCGCACTAATGTTTCCTTATTCCCCATGTAAAAATGCAAACTATTTGGCGCCAGAATTAATTTTATATTATAAATTTGGTAATTTTTGTTTGTCCACTCAATGTAGGGTGCATTTTCCAAATAATGTGTGCTCCACCCTATCTTTGAACGCATTTTGCCTAATTTTAAAAATTCAAATTTGGCCCCCCAAAATTCTAATACGAATTTCTAATTTGGAACTGTAGGTTGTTGCACTCATGACAATACCCCGGCATGTAAGCATCTTTGGATTTTGCTGCAAAGATAAGTATTTTTTTGAAAGATCATTTTCAACAAACATTAACTACATGGCTTACCATTTCATGTTGATGTTGGTCGTCTTATTTTGGCCATGCTTCCGGAACCCGACCAACCTCAACCTCGTCCAAGACGTAGGCATCGTAGGCGTGCAAGGCCCAAGATATATAGAACATGTGTCACCCTTTTTGGAATGCCCGATGATGAGGTTTTAAGACGATACCGTCTTCCTCCACAAATCATCATAGACACTCTCTCATTAATAGAGAGTGATCTGGAGCGGCAAATTGACAGTCCTACAGCAATACCACCACTTACACAATTAATGGCGGTGTTACATTTCTGTGCCTCAGGATCCTTTCAAACCACGGTGGGATTAGTGGCCGGAATCTCCCAATCCTCCTTTTCAAGGATCCTGAGGGCAGTGATGGAGGTCTTTTTCAAGCACCTCCATCATTTTATTAACATGCCATTGGATATGGGTTCCCTTAGTGTGGCGAAGGCAAATTTTTACCAAATAGCTGGCTTCCCACACATCATAGTGGTTGTGGATGGTACTCACATACCATTTCAGCCTCCAGCATGGCTGGAGGCAATTTTTAGGAACCACAAGCTTTATCACTCACTAAATGTAATGGTGGTATGTGATGCCTCCCTCCAGATCCTGTCCCTGAATGCAAAATTACCCGGGAGTGCACATGACTCATTCGTCATCCGGCAATCAGGGATTTGGCATAAATTGGACAACCTACAAGCTGGTGATGCATGGCTTCTGGGTAAGTGGAGCCCTTTAGTTTAAAACAATGCAAAGCTTGATACACAGTGATCCTGATTGTTGTATTTGTTTTTTCACAGGAGACAGTGGTTACCCTTGCACGCCCTGGCTGCTCACTCCTTATTTGGCTCCCACACCAGGGCCACAAAGTGAGTATAATTCCACACTTACAGCCACCAGGCAGGTGGTGGAGTGCTGTATCGGCCTTTTAAAAGGCCGATTCAGATGCCTCCACCGCTCTGGTGGCGAACTCATGTATTTGCTGGCTATGGTTTCGAAAATTGTGGTCCTGTGTGGGATCTTTCACAACATCGCCATAAGGAGTGGTGTCCCAATGCAGCCAGAGGATGCCTTACCTGAGGATAGCCCCCCCGAGGTTGGTCGGAGGTCAGTATGTGGGGGGGCCATACGTGATGATGTGGTGGCCAGATTTTTCAGGTAATTATTGACAAACATTTACTTAATTGTCCCACACACCGGTCATTGGGCTTGATGGTCTTGGAGGCCCTCCTTCCTCCTCCTCCTCCTCGGAGGTGGGCCAGTGCTGGTGAGTTGAGGGAGGGGAGATGGCGGAAAGGGTTGATGGGGTGGAAAATCGAGGGGGTGGAGGGGAGGGGGAAGAAAAGAGAGGGGGGTGGAGGGGAGGGGGAATTTTGGGGGTGGTGCAAATAGGGAGAGGGAGGGGACTCAGCTATTGGCCAGGCAAGGTGTAGGGGGAATTGGGGGAAGGTTGGGGAGATGGGCTGGGACTGGTTGTCGGCGTCAGGGGCCGAGCCCGGTGACGAACTCTGCGGCGAGGCCGGCTTCTGCGTTCAGCCCCTAAATGAATAATGAAAAATGTTTTTTTTTTTTTTTAAGGGGGGGGTGGAACACAAATTTACAACACAAAAAAATTACAAACATTCCAAAAAAGGAAAACATGCACACACAGACATGTCCAAAAAAAACAAACAGGGCTATACTGAAAACAAACATGCACACACAGACACGTCAAAAAACAACAAACAGGGCTATACTGAAAACAAACATCCACACACAGACATGTCAAAAATCAACAAACAGGGCTATACTGAAAACAAACATGCACACGCAGATAGGGCCGCAATAAACAAACAGGGCTAGCCTGGAAACAAGCACATGCAGATAGGGCCGAAAACAAATCCTATAAAAAAAAAAACACTTACTTGCAGCGATCCGCAGCCGAAAACATGCCAGCAAGCGGGGGGGTGCGGCACCGCAGATCCGACCACCTGTGCTCTAATTGGCCGATATTACGGCGTGAGCCGTAGGAGCATAGGTGGTGGTGAACCTCCGCATAGGCCGATCGCTTGGCCCGGTTGGTGATGGGGGGAGGCTGGCTGGTGATCCTCCGGTCCATGACCTCGGTGAGGACCAACAGCTCCTGTGTGGTAAATGCGGAGGCTCTCATGATGGCAATGATTTTTTTAACAACAAGCAGTTTTAATAAAGGCCAGAGAAAACTTTTGATTGGCTAATGTACTTTGTAAATTAACAGGAACTGTTGTATTGGTTATTGTATGAGTCATGTGTACTACAGCCTCCAAAATATAATGTGAGTTATGATAGGCTTCACGCAGTGACATGCGTAAGCTAATTTAAATAAAGAAATTAAAATCTGAAAATAGACCTATCATAAACACAGGAAAATAATCGGAAAATTGGTTACAACATGTATTTTGGATAAAGTAAACCATTGGTGAAACCGTACGTATTCTGCGGGAAAAATGACACACACGGACAAGAATAAAGTTTATTGAAAATGAATAAAAAAACGGATTGCAAACATGTGAAGAGCAATTAAGCTAATCGAAATCTGAGAGGCCCACTTCCGGTTTGGACTTGTGCGAGCATTTCCTGCAACCAAATTTGGAGATGGACGGTCGCAATTTTGCTCGTTCATTAGCTATAGGAGGGGTTGGGAGACTTTGGGGTGGAAGATCAGCTACGAGAGTACTTACGAGCGAGCGCTTGAATTTACATCTTCTCGCTCGTTCGTCGAACGAGCGATCAGCCACTTGCGTACGGCTCTGAATCAGGCCCCAAGTCATTGCTACTTAGGTAGTAAGACTGATTTATTTGGTGTCCCAAAAACTGAATCAATGGTAAGTAATTTTCCCTTCATGGTAAGTTATTTTTTTATATTAATTTACTGAATTCCATCCAAAACTATAATTTTAGTTTTGTTAAAGTTATTTTATTTACTAGTGTATACTGCTTCATCCTGTAACCAATGGTTTAAACCATGTATACATCTGTCTACTAGACATTATACTACTTGTAATGTGTATATATTTATCATGCTCTTCTATAACTGCTTGTGTGTTATTAAGCTACTTGTTTATATACAACTCTCAATCATGACACATTATTACAGAACAGTTTTGAATACAGCATTTGCATAAATTTCTGTTTTACTTTAATGTAGTGAAAAGACAAGCTTTGCAATTTTTCATACAGTAAGCGTACCTTTGTGAGTTTCTTTAGTATTGCATCAAGGGTATTTATGTTGTGATAATTATGCAGCAATAACTATAACAGAAACTATGCACAGCTCTCATTCATTCAGCAGAGTAGTAATCTGGGAAGGTATGGCAGGAAATATAACAATATATTGGTTTGTTATTATGTGATAATTCTATATAATTAATATACACAGCATAATAAGCTTTAAAAATATGATTACATGTAAAATATATAATAGTAAATTTAATAGAAGTAAATATGACAACATAGCAATATTTAGATTTTTAAATAGATTTAGGCATTGTTAACAATGTTGAAGTACAAATTTATTTAAAACAAATAAAATTTAGTATTTAGTATTTTACATCCTGCAGTAGAAATGTATTGAGTTTTTAACCAGCTGAAAATTTTAAATGATGCAGTGACCTGAAGCACACACAATTCACTAAAAATGATTACTTCCTATATCAAATTTATAAGAGACATCTGGGACTCATTGAAAGCCAAATAATATAACAGCCCAGAAAACAGAACAGGCGTTTATAACTAAATGGCCTCTTGTGTTCACTATGACCAGAGTGTTGATAAGATAACCTTTGATGACAATTTTGCAGCCAGATGGACCTTCTGTAAAGTTAGTCACACTTTCATAGATGTCGATTACTTTTATTTTGCCAAGAAATCTTTCCTGCTTTGTGACATGTCCTTACTTCAAAACAATTATATGAATGACCTTGAAGTGGCATGTACAGAATTGAAAACATTCTGTGATTAACCAATTCAAAGAAAAATATATACTATATGTAATGATAAAGTATTCAATTCTGAGATTTATCCTCTAAATAAATTATCACGCAGTGACAATATTCCACAATAATTGACCAGAAAATGTTGTTATGGAAAAAGGAAAGAATAACTAAAATGTGTATTAGATCATTAAATCTTTTTTGGCTTCTATGTGCATTACAAATGACAATTTAGTTACAGCTTGGCAAAGCTGTGGCATCATTTGAATATTGTTCAGTAATGTACTGGCAATGGTTGCTAGAAGCATAGCATTTAATGAAAAGTTCTGAAATTAAGCCATAAAGCCTTTGCACTTTTAATATATAAATCAAACTATTTGTTATGATACACTTCAAAAATCTTGTTATTTTAGAAGTACATAAATATTTCATAAATGACAGTCACAAATACGCCAACCAGCGGATAATATTTGATTATTATTATTATTATTATTAATAACAATAATAATAATATTGTAGAACAATTAAGAACAAAAATAAACAGAAGGCTTAACAAAAAGAATTATACAATAAATTTGTTTAGGCTTGAAATAAATACTATACAAAAAAAATCAAAATTTTTTCATATACTGTAGTATTTTTAGCCACTCATACAATCGTTTTGTACACAGGTATAGCAAAGTACATACTGTACTATACGTACATTTTCTTGACTACTGCGACATTTTTAAATTCATCCCTGCACTTCAGTGTTCTTGGATCACATCACACTTTTACTTTGCTTTATCATTATTTAGAAATTAGCAAAAGCACCTATTTAGAAACAGTATGTTGGATTTTGATTGCCATGGGGTCAAAAATTATTTTTCAAATTGTCTACATTGTGTAAAATTTTGACAGAGACTAAACCAAATATAGTGATACTGTCATATGGTTGAAGATATTAATTTATTTTTGGAGGAGTGGGGCATAGCAATGCCAGTTCACCATCCTATGGCACACACTGTGCTCTTTGGAGAATGTTTGGAGTTTCACTGCACATGCAAAAACCCCTACAAGTGCTCATAAAAGCAAAACAGTCTGATAAGCATGCTTTGCAAACTCCCCAAAATTTTGGTATAAGTACACTGCTATTTACAATTTATTAAAATAATGTTTGTGTTTGTACATAAATAATAGTTACAATATATTCATAATGAAAATAGCTTAATATATACTTATAATAAAGTTGAATTTTGGTTGTGTACAGTGTGTACATTGTCAATTTTAGATATATCTTAAGGACTGTGTATGAACTATGGAGACAAAATATTTTTTTTCGAAATTTTTGTCTGTCTGTTCATTCTGGCATCACGCAAAGCTACGGGATGAATTTGTATTGCGTTTTCAATAATGTATAGCTTTAGTCACCTAGAAAGAAACTAAGGTATGTATTATGTATAAAAAAAGATCTGCGCTACTATAAACGCTAGTATAAACACTCAGTTCCCAAAATCTGTTACTAATTAACAATTTATTACTGCAGTTCAATTAATAAAAATATATTTAATAACATATATTTAAGAACCAGCTTTTAAGAGATTTTTCAAGACTATTAAGCACAGCAGCGGCCCCTCTTATTGGGGCTCCAGAGGAGAATAACATCAATCCATCAACCCGCTTGTGCTGATTTAATGAGCGGAGTGCTAGGTGCTAGAACCTACTGCACACTGCTATTATTGATTCTAATCAGTCGCTATTTAGCACTGCAAGTCGTTTAAGAAAGAATTGCTTTCCAGTCCAATTGTGTGGTTCCAAAGCACAAAAAGTTATTTATGTAAAAGGGATAACACGATATAAGATTTAACAATTATTGTAAAAAGCTATGAAAACAGTACAGCCTGATACATATGCGTGCGCACTAGTCCCAGTATACAGTCATCAATCCAGAAGTCTGTGGTTGCAAGTAGATGTGTATACACTGATGTCAGGACATAGCCTATATACCTTACAGGTTTCAGAGTTAACAAATGGACAAATTGACAGGTTCTCATTGGTTCTTGTTTATGGTCCATTTAGTCATTGGTCAGTTCATACGGTGTCATCCAGGGGTATGGCACAATCTTCGAACAGTCACATTGACTAGCTTCCCACTGAAGAACTGGTTAAGACTAGCTACAACACTGCATACTAGAATAACATTCTATTCAATAATTCCCTATCATCCATAACTAGCAGACGCATGATTCAACTTCTTTGCCAATAGAAACGGATATCTGCAAATAAACAGGGATTTAGTGGGATACCAAACATGACATGTCCACTGTATTCTGAACCTTGGATCTCCTTTAAGTACATCACACATTCTAATTATTAGCTAACAAATACCTTTAATAACTCTGGTTATTAACTATAATGTGTGGGAACCATTTTATATGTATGCGTTCGCATATGTGCATCTGTGTATTGAAATAGCAAATGTGCGTCTATGTGTATGTACGTGAATATATACTGGTGAGTGTATATATATATATATATATATATATATATGTGCGTTATGTGCATCAGTGTATGTGTATTGTGGATTCACATTTTTGCACATTGGCATTGGATTGCACCAATGCAAAGTAGCATCCTAGTAACACGTCATCCAACCATAGATGACTATATCGTCAGATAATAATTGTACAGCGATCATATCCAATTATTTGACTTTGACAGTCCACCCTTTCATAGCAAACATAAAACTATCACATTCTATTCTTACATTTTTAGTCTTGCTTAATAAATTATTATCTAATGTTCTAAATGGTATGACACAACTCGGTCATTGAACCGTCAATAATGCGCTTCAAGAAAGGGTAAAGCAACCCTTATATGCACTCAGCGGATCAATAGGGGACCATTGGTAAGATGTGGGATCTCATCGAACATATAAAGGAAGTTTGGAGGAATTGAGACTACATTATCTATGATGTTTAACGGAACATTTACAATATATTTTATTATACATGACCAAGCCTATTCACATGTTGTTATCTGATGGTACATTCAATTTCAGGATTGTAATGCAGTTCTTCATCAACCTTAGTACCTATACCACCACCACTCACCATCATTAGGATTTAATTTTCACAGTTTACCAAGGTGGTACATTTTCCATACCTTAACACAGTAACAACACATTTGACACATAATCCAATTACTAAAATGACAACAAGTACAAGAATAAGGATCTTACCTACACTAGCAATCATCTCTTGTGCCCACTCTCCCAGACCGGAGAACCATTTTAAAGGGTTTAACCAGGAGAACCATTTCTCTACCCTATCTTCAGTTTCATACAAGGAAGTTTTATGGTCCTTCCGAAATTCCCACTTCAGTTGTAGGATTTCATCCATTTTCTTCTCAATCACCTCCTTTGGATCATCTGTACTACTCGTGATGTAAGTGCAGCATTTTACCCCATACTGAGTTTCTAAGTTTGCACAGTACCCTAGTGATACTTTGCCAACCGTTGCTTTGTCGTAGCTACGCATGTACCTCAAGCGGAAGTGTCTCCCATTTGCAATAATTCTGCATACAAGTTCAGAATCAATAGGCTCATTATCAGCTCTGTGTGAATAGGTCATTGTCTGATTGATCCAGTTCACCTCCCAATTTCCTGGTTTTCTGAAATTTGTGAGATTTAAGCATTCCAGTGATCTATCTACATGGTACTGGTGGAGCTTAAGGCTAGGGGGTCTAGATATATTGTATTTCTTGTCCACTGGTCTTCCCCCATGTAATTCAAGTACCTCTGCTAACTTTAATGGGTATGGCACTAATCCCGAATTACTCTGTCCTTGAGGTACTTGTGAACACACTCAACATTCTGTTTGATTTAAGACCTTACCCACTAAGGAAAAGTAATCCTCTAAAGGATGCTCGCCCAAATACAGATTACTATTGGACTGGCATCATTGGATGCATTTCTCATCAATTAGGGATCCACAGTACTCACAAATACAGTATTCCTCAGACAATAGCCCCTCACACTGTCTCCGAGTTCCATGGCTAACAGATCTCTTAACAATTCCTGAACTGAGTTTGACCATAGGTTGTCCTATTCATTCTATTGCTCTCTCCTCTGACTCCACTCTATCGACATCTCTATTGGCCTCCCTCTCCGTCATCTGTCCTCCATCACAGAAATAGGAAATCCTGAAACAAATAAGAATGAGAAGAATCGTGGAACAAGAAAAAGAAACAGATTGCCACTCCATTGCTGGAATAGTAATCTGTACACATCTCTGGCTCAGGTGTTTTCACTGCAGTCTTTAGTTCTCCCGGAACATGCTCACCATCTACAGGTCCACATTGTCTGTATTGACTTCGCCTTGTACCTCCTTTGGGTGATTGACCTTTCTGCAGTAAATGGAATGGACCCAGGTATCCCTTTCTGCTACCTTCAACGATGTGGTACTTGTCATTAACACCTGGTAGTGACCTTCCCACCTGTCTGTCAAACAAGCATAAGAAATTTCCGATCTTAACATATTCTCCATGTTCAACATAATGACAGTTTGTTTCTGGCATATCAAGTAACAACATTTTCAGTTTCTATTGCTGTTGTTTCAGCTGTCTACTCATTCTTATAAGATATTGCACTGTAATCTCATTATTACTCTTCAAATCATCCTGTGGACTTATAATCAAATGAGGTTGCCTCCCAAACAGTATCTCAAAGGGGGACAGATTAAGAGGAGATCTGGGAGTGTTTCTGATGCTATGGAGGATGAGTGGTAAGGCTTCTGGCAATCCTAATCGTTTCAGACATGATTTTACTCAGTTTATTCTTAATAATACCATTCACTCTCTCCACCTTCACACTGGCTTGCGGTCGGTAGGGGGTGTGAAGTCTACTATTGATTCCCATAAGCTTACATATGTTCTGGAAAACATCACCAGTGAAATGAGTACCCCTATCACTTTCTATGATTCTAGGGATACTGTATCTGCATACATACTCCTGAACAATCTTCTTAGCAGTAAAAGCATCTGTCGGAGGGATATGGGATGGCTTGGTTGGTATTGTCTTCCCTACATTTTTTCTTAAAAAAAACAGACAGGACATTGCTTTCTTTCCAGCTTGAGAAGAAAAGCCTGGTGCACACCAATATGCTCTGACCAACTTGCACATACCTTCTTTTCCCAGGTGAGTCAGACCGTGTACTGCCTCAGCCAAGCTTGGGTAGTATGCCCTGGAGCAACAGGCCTACAGTACCTTGCCCATCTCTCCAGATTCCTGAAGACTCCTGACCAAAACCCTTTGATCTTAAGACCGCCTTTTCCTGTAGGGAACACAAATCTTGCATTTCAATTCATTTCTGTGTGTCTATTGTCTGGAAGACCATCACTTTCTTGGTATATTTATGCGTAACCCTGCTGACCATTAGGCAGCTTCATCTGCCCTGTTATTGCCCATTGACACCTGGTCTTCTTCGCATGTGTGGGTTTGCATTTGATGACAGCTACTGCCTTTGGTAACAGAATTGCTGTCAGAATTCCTTTTATGTGTTGTTAATGTGTGACTGGTGTGCCTGCTGCTCTCATAAAGTTCCTAAGATGCCAAAGAGCCCCAAAATCATGTACTACCCCCAAGGAATATATAGAATCCATGTATATGTTAGCTGATTTACCTTCTGCCAACTCACATGCTCTCCTTAATGCCACCAGTTCATCCACCTGGGCTGAGTGAGGTGGACCAAGTGGTCCAGCTTTTACAACATCCTCATCATTTACAACAGCATAACCTGTGCATAATTCTCCTGTGTCTGTCTGTCTATGACAACTCCCATCTGTGTAAAACATCACATCTACACATCTACATCTTCTAATTGTGTGTCACATATGTCTGGTCTTGCAGTAATGGTCTGATTCAAATATTCCATACAATCATGTGTGTCACTATACCTGCAAAACTCACTTTTAACCAGAAACTCACCTTCCTCCACCCTTTGTGCATCTCGAGGCACATATGGTAAGTACATAGCTGGATTTAATGTATTGCACCGTTTAATGGTAATATTTGCAGGTGCCATCAAAGCTAGTTCCCATTTCATGAACCTTGCTAAAGAGACATGTCTGGTTTGGGCAGAATTTAACAAAGGAGATACTGCATGCAGTGTATAGACAGTTGTACCAAAAGAGCAGTTGCTGCTACTCTTCTTAAACACATAAGGAGTGATCTTGCCACAGTGTAAAATTGTGCAGTGTAGTATGCTACAGGTCTGCTAGCATCACCATGTTTCTGTGTGAGGACACCTGCTGCACAGCCTTCAGCTTCCATACAATATAACTCAAAGGTTTTTCATAATCTGGTATTCCCAAGGCAGGTGCTCTTGTCAGACTATCCTTACGGTTAAGGAAAGGCTGCTCTGTTTCCTCAGTGTGTGTGACATGGTCGGGTTTTAAGAATGAAACTAAGTCCTGCAATGGTAATGCCAAAATAGAAAAACCTGGGATCCATGTCCTGCAGTATCCACACATGCCCAAGAAGGTATGGATTTTCTGCTGGTTTTGCGGCAGTGTCATGTAGTGTCTGTATGGCCTGAATTCTGTCAATTGTCAAGTGTATCAGCTCTGGGTTAGACAGTGTCCCAAGTATTTGACCTTTGTAATTGTCCTTTGCAACATTGTGCCCTGTTTGTGAAAGATGAAGCAACAACAGTTTAGTATAATTTAATAATGACATAAATGAATCAGAGCACAACAACAAATCATCTAGATATTGAATAATGACAGACCCACTGCTTGGTTGAAAAGATTGCAAACAGTCATGTAAGGCCTGATAGAAAATACTGGGGCTAACTATGAAACCCTGGGGCAATCGTGTCCATGTGTATTGTACCCTTCTGAAGGAAAATGCAAATAGATATTGACAGTCAGGGTGAAGAGGAACAGAGAAGAAAGCAGAACATAAATCAATGACAGTAAAATGAGTAGTAGATGGTGGAATCTGCATGAGGATGACAGCTGGATTGGGCACTATGGGGAATTGGCTTTCAACAATTTTGTTAACCTCCCATAGATCCTGTACTAATCTATAGCACCTCCCCCCAGTCTTCACTGGAAAAATGGGACTGTTGGCTGGACTAACAGTATGAATTAAAATCCCTTGTTGCAATAACCTCGCAATTATGGGACACACCCCTTGCTCCATCTCAGCCTTTAATGGGTACTAAGGGATTTATGGAGCCTGTCTACCAATCTTCAAGTTAACTATTACAGGGTCTACATTTGCCATCAATCCAGTGTCCTGTCCATCTTTGGTCCAGAGGGAACCCAGTATTTGCAATAGCATCTCTTTTTCCTGAGATGGACTTTGTTCAATAACAGCAGAGTGCAATATTAATCTTTGTGGTGTGTCCAATATATCCTGTACCTCAAGCGCAACCTTTTCCAGTATATCTAGGACTATACCATCAGAAGTACAGTATATGACACATCCCATTTTACACAGCAAATCCCTTCCTAGCAGGTTGGTAGGAGTCGTCACTGCCAGGAGAAATGAATGCTTGGTTTGCAGTGGCTCGATAGTAACCTCTGCAGATCTGGTTAAAGGGTAATGCTGCACCCTAAGCATTACTCCCATTGCTGGTGTGGTCTTGTTGGTAAGCTGTAAATTAAATGGAGAAGTCATCACTGATCTGGTCACCCCTGTATCTACAAGAAAAGTATGTTTAGTACCAGATATATCAGCTGTCATTGTAGGTTCTTCCCTAGTATTCTCAGTTAACCTGACGGGCTGTAGACTACAGGTATGACCTGACCCCTAGCACTGACTATCATCCTCCAGCAGAGTGTTTGCTGTCACTATGTAAGCAGGTAACTGCTGGAAATGTCCTGAATCGTATGAGTGCCCTCTCTGAGTGTACCTAGGTGTTCCATTATTATGTGGTCCCCAATTTCTCACTTTACAGTCCCTCTTTAGGTATCCTTCTTTAATAACACCTCACAGTATAACTTTGTTGCTGGTATGTGGTTGTAGTTATGTGACTGTGTAGGTAATCCCTCTAAAGACTGAGGACCTGATTCAGAGCCAGACGCTATTTGCGAATGGTTGTTCAGAAAAAGGGGCCGGCTATTTAAATTGAGCGCTCGCTCTTTGTGGTCTGTTGACGCCTCTATGTCTGAGATAGTGAACAAAACATGTGCTTGCTATTTTGTAAAGACGCCCCCTGGCTGTTCGCATCATACGTCATCTCCGCTATTTATTAGATTAATCGAGTACATTGAAAGGCGTCTGAACTGCTCGTAGTGCTTGTGGTAGGTTTTACTTCCCGCAATCACTGCGAGCAGTTCAGGCTAGAAGACAACCAAGTGACGTGATCGCTGACACTCCCTTACTAATTATGCACTCCCATTAAATGCCCGTTTTGACCGTTTTGCACGCCTGCATTCGGATCTCCACTCCCCATTTTAAAGCACCTTCCCCTGTTACAACCCACAAACGCCTCATTCTGTCACTCAAATTAGCAGGCCCTCGCTGTTTTGCGAGCACACAATTTCTGACCACAATGACTGGTTGGCGCATGCGCATTACGACCCATACTCATGCACAGATGTGCGAACATTGCTTGGAGTGAACGAGCACCCACTTATGAGCGGTTCTGAATCTGGCCCTGAATGCTCACTGCCATTAACTTCTCCCTCTGTGCCTCTTTCTTCCTGGAAATGTTCTTATCATGTTCTATGGCAGATTCTCCAAGTGTATTCCTCTCCAGTTAGGTAGAGAGGTTTGCACCCTGGTTTTTAGAATATCTTTGAGACCATCCATTAGTACCGTAACAGCTACTTCCCTGTGGTGTACATCATCTTTAGTATCTGCTATCCCTGTGTAGTGGGTTATTGTTAGCAGCGCTCTGGTGAAATAATCTGCTGCAGATTCACTATTTTTTTTGTTTAATAGTGAAAATTTTACTCCAGTTCACTACCACTGGAAAATATATGGAGATTTGCATTATATATACACAATACTTTTGTACATCAGTATTGGAAGGGAGACAGGCCCTTAAGACCACTTGCCAATCTTTATTAGTTGGCTCATGAGCATTACCTAAAACTTTAACAATTTTCTGGCATTTGGCTAACTCTTTCCTAGGGTCTGGAAAGTCTGACATAATTGAATGAATTCTGCTCTCGTCCATGGACAATGCAATGCTACATTCCTTATGGGAACTATACCATCTTTGTCCAGTTTCCCATTGGGAACTGAAATAGTATGGACAGGATGTACACCTACCACATCACTATGGGCCTGATTCAGAGCCGGACGCAAGTGGCCGTTCGTTCGTTCATTCGGCGTACGAGCAAAAAAATATATAAATTCAAGCGCTCACTCGTATGTTTGCTCGCAGCTAATCTTCCGCCCCATAGTCTCCCAACCCCTCCTCTAGCTAGTGAATGTTCTAAATAGCGGCCGTCTGTCTCCTCTTTGGTTGCAGGGAACGCTCGCACAAGTCAAATCCGGAAGTGGGCCTGTCATTTTTCGATTGCCTGCTATTTCATTCTGCAAACATACTTGAATCGATTAATATCAATCAGTATATTCATTAGCTTACTTGGTATTCACATCTTTGCAATCTGTTTTTTTTTTCACTGTCAATAAACATTATTATTGTACGTGTGTGTCATTCCTTCCGCAGAATACGTACGTTTGAACCAAGGGGATGGTTTTTCAAATTTTAAAGTTTGTTTGAATGCTACTATTGTTTTGCGTTAGTTTATATTCAGATTTTTCATCTTTATTAGTAATATTTAAATTAGCTTACGCATGTCACTGCATCAAGCCTATCATAACTCACATTATATTTGTGAGGGTGTAGGTCACATGACTCATACAATAACCAATACAATGCTTTCTGTTAATTTTCAAAGTACATTAGCCAATCAAATTTTTTCTGGGACCTTTATTAAAACTGTTTTGTGTTGAAAAAATCATTGCCATCATGAGAGCCACAGCATTTACTTGCAGAGAACTCTTGGTCCTCACAGATGTGATGGACCAGAGAATTACTTTGCATCCGGCCCCCATCACTAACCGCCGCAAGCGGCAAGCTTATGCGGAGGTGCGGCACCGGCTGCGTAACTTGGGCTACCGCCGCAATATCGGCCAGCTCGAAAGGTGCTGGTCAGATCTCCACCGCAGATCCCCATGCCTTTTGGCCAATTTGCGTCAGCAAATTAGCAAAAGTAAGTGTATTTGTTTTACATTTTAAATGTAAGCATACCTGCGTGTGTTCATGTTTTCCGTCTAGCCCTGTTTCTTTATTTATGACATACCTGCATGTGCATGTTTTCCGTCTAGCCCTGTTTCAATTTAGGACATACCTGCGTGTGCCTGTTTTCCGTCTAGTCCTGTTTCTTTATTTAGGACAAACCTGCGTGTACATGTTTTCCATCTAGCCCTGTTTCTTTATTTAGGACATACCTGCGTGTGTATGTTTTCCGTATTGTGCTTTTTAAAAAAAAATTTTTTGGTTGTGTACATTTTTTATAAAACCCCCCAAAAAATGTACATTAAAATTTTTTATCCATCATTTAGGGGCTGAGCGCAGACTACGACGTCTACTACGTCAATGACGTCGGCCTCGTCCCCTATCCCCCACTCCCACCCAAACCTCCTCTCCCCAACCTTCCCCAAATTCCCCCTCCACCCCAGACTGGCCAGACCGTAATGCCCCTCCCTCTCATAATATTCCCATCCCTCAAAATTCACCCTCCCCTCCACCCCCCTCTCTTTTCATCACCCTCCCCTCCACCCACCCCTCTCTTTTCCTCCCCCTCCACACCAAGCCAAATTACCCCTCCTCCATCCGACCAGCACTGGCCCACCTCAGAGGAGGACGATGTCAGGGCTCCAGGACCAGTCATCATTATGACCGGTATGTTTCCCTTTTAAACTATCGTTGCTTTTGCATTTTTTTGTTTTTGGGTGATGTTGTCCTTTTGCCTGTGCATGTCCACTTTGTTAAGTATTTCTAATATTTTGGATATACAGTCAGGTCCATAAATATTGGGACATTGACAGAATTTTCATATTTTGGCCTCTATTCACCACCACAATGGTTTTGAAATGAAACAAACAAGATGTGCTTTAACTGCAGACTTTCATATTTAATTTGAGGGTAATTACATCAGAATCGGGTGAACGGTGTAGGAATTACAAAGGTTTCAATATGTGCCTCCCACTTTTTAAGGGTCCAAAAGTAATGGGACTATCAACTCAAAAGCTATTTCATGGACAGATGTGGGCTATTCCCTCGTTATTTCATTATCAATTAAGAAGGTAAAAGGTCTGGAGTTGATTCTAGGTGTGACATTTGCATTTGGAATCAGTTGATGTCGACTCTCAATATGAGATCCAAAGAGCTGTCACTATTAGTGAAGCAAGCCATCATTAGGCTGAAAAATCAAAACAAACCCATCAGAGAGATAGCAAAAACATTAGGTGTGGCCAAATCAACTGTTTGGAACATTCTTAAAAAGAAAGAACGCACCAGAGAGCTCAGCAACACCAAAAGACCCGGAAGACCACGGAAAACAACTGTGGTGGATGACAGAAGAATTATTTCCCTGGTGAAGAAAAACCCCTTCACAACAGTTGACCAAATCAAGAACACTCTCCAGGAGGTAGATGTATATGTGTCAAAGTCAACAATCAAGAGAAGACTTCACAAGAGTGAATATAGAGGGTTCACCACAAGATGCAAACCATTGGTGAGTCACAAAAACAGGATGACCAGATTAGAGATTGCCAAACAAAATCTAAAAAAGCCATTACAGTTCTGGAACAACATCCTGTGGACAGATGAGACAAAGATCAACTTGTACCAGAGTGATGGGAAGAGAAGAGTACGGAGAAGGAAAGGAACTGCTCATGATCCAAAACATACCACCTCATCAGTGAAGCATGGTGGTGGTAGTGTCATGGCGTGGGCATGTATGGCTGCCAATGGAACTGGTTCCATTGTATTTATTGATGATGTGACTGCTGACAAAAGCAGCAGAATGAATTCTGAAGTGTTTCAGGCAAAATTATATGCTCATATTCAGTCAAATGCTTCAGAACTCATTGGACGGCGCTTCACAGTGCAGATGGACAATGAAACGAAGCATACTGCAAAAGTAACCAAAGAGTTTTTTAAGGCTAAAAAGTGCAATGTTTTGCAATGGCCAAGTCAATCCCCTGACCTGAATCCGATTGAGCATGCATTTCACTTGATTAAGACAAAACTGAAGGGAAAATGCCCCAAGAACAAGCAGGAACTGAAAACATTTGCAGTAGAGGCCTGGCAGAGCATCACCAGGGATGAAACCCAGCGTCTGGAGATGTCTATGCGTTCCAGACTTCAGGCTGTAATTGCCTGCCAAGGATTTGCAACAAAGTATTAAAAAGTGAAAGTTAGATTTAGGATTGTTTAGTTTGTCCCATTACTTTTGGCCCCTTAAAAAGTGGGAGGCACATATAGAAACCGTTGTAATTCCTACACCGTTCTCCTGATTTGGATGTAATTACCCTCAAATTAAATCAGAAAGTCTGCAGTTAAATCACATCTTGTTTGTTTCATTTCAAAGCCATTGTGGTGGTGAATAGAGGCCAAAATATGAAACTTCTGTCAATGTCCCAATATTTATGGACCTGACTGTATATCTTTGCCAAACAATGTCTAGGATGTTTTCCCCTTACACATATCACACATGTCCAAACACTCATACTTGTGTCTTTCTTGTTTACGGTACCAACAAATGTAGTATTTTGGCGTACTTCTCCCTTTTTTTGTTGTTTTTTTATGTGTAATTATTTAAGTTTTTATTTATACAATCTTTGCGTTTGCCATTACTTTGGTTCTTTTTTATTTGTTTCTCTTTTTTTAAAGTATAGTCTGATTTTTAAGATGTTTGATAACATATAAATTAAGGTGTCAGTTTAGTAATCCACACATTTTTTGAACCCACAGAGGACCAGAGGCGGATGCAAGAAATGCAGGATGGCTTGCACAGGTTGAGGGGCCATGTTGTAGGCATGCTCATGGTCCTGGATCACATGTTGGCGCTCCTGCGCTCCTGCGCCACTATTTTTTTTGTTTTTTCGCACTAAGAATGTTAAAAAAAATAAAATATATTTTGATTTATTAAAGTCTCATTCCTTGTCTGTAAATATTAGATTGTTTAACCTTACATAAGTCGACTATTGGAGCATGTTTTTTAAGTAAAGTAAATTAGATTGTAGAAAGCTCAAGTAAGTATGTAAGCTGGCACATTAAACACCTAACAATACCAATAGGTTTGTAGAATTACCAGCAATTTTTTTTTTTGGTGGGTAATGTAAATATTAAATCAATCCTGTTTAGGCCTAGATAAGAAACATACTGATTCACCATAATACCTTTGGTGTTTGTTTTTAGCCACAAAGCATGGTAAAATAATTTAACACATTACAGGATTAGCCATTAAGCAAGTTTGCCTTTTTTGGACCAGGTTACACTTGCTTGTAATTTACCAAGGAAATGTTTTTTTAACGTTAACCAAAAATTTATTCCACACAAATAATAAACACAAAGTGAATTGTCACAATCAATTAACACAGTGAAAACACACTCAAAAATACAACCAACACCAAAAATAACAAAATAACAACAACACTCAAGAACTGCTTGAAGAAGTAGCATACCAACATGAATCCACAAATGAGGTGAAGAAATAATTGTTGCAGAAGTTATATCCAATGTGGCCACATGAAGTCAATTTTTTGGATCAGGTAGTAGGCATCGTTTTTTCGGTTAATTTTATGGAATAAAATACAAAAAAACCCCACAAATTAAAATTGGCCATTAAAATCTTACATGTCTACATTGTGTCAATTTACTATATTTTAAACAATAATTACCTACAAAAATCTGGCCACCACATCATCACGTATGGCCCCCCCACATACTGACCTCCGACCAACCTCGGGGGGGCCATCCTCAGGCAAGGCATCCTCTGGCTGCATTGGGACACCACTCCTTATGGCGATGTTGTGAAATATCCCAATGGCAATGTTGTGAAATATCCCACACAGGACCACAATTTTCGAAACCATAGCCGGCAAATACATGAGCTCGCCACCAGAGCGGTGGAGGCATCTGAATCGGCCTTTTAAAAGGCCGATACAGTGCTCCACCACCTGCCTGGTGCTGTAAGTGTGGAATTATACTCACTTTGTGGCCCTGGTGTGGGAGCCAAATAAGGAGTGAGCAGCCAGGGCGTGCAAGGGTAACCACTGTCTCCTGTGAAAAAACAAAAACAAACATCAGGACCATTGTGAAATAAGCTTTGCATTGGTTGCAACAGAAGGTGTCAACTTACCCAGAAGCCACGCATCACCAGCTTGTAGGTTGTCTAATTTGTGCCAAATCCCTGATTGCCGGATGACGAAGGAATCATGTGCACTCCCGGGGAATTTGGAATTCAGGGACAGGATCTGGAGGGAGGCATCACATACCACCATTACATTCAGTGAATGAAAGTGTTTGTGGTTCTGAAAAATAGCCTCCAGCCTTGCTGGAGGCTGAAGTGGTATGTGAGTGCTATCCACAACCCCTATGATGTGTGGGAAGCCAGCTATTTGGTAACAATAGGCCTTCGCCACACTAAGGGAACCCATATCCAATGGCATTTGAATAAAATGATGGAGGTGTTTAAAAATGGCCTCCATCACTGCCCTCAGGATCCTTGAAAAGGAGGATTGGGAGATTCCGGCAACTATTTCCACAGTGGTTTGAAAGAATCCTGAGGCACAGAAATGTAACACCGACATTAATTGCATAAGTGGTGGTATTGGTGTAGGACTATCAATTTGCCGTTCAAGATCACTCTCTATTAATGAGAGAGTGTCTAGAATGATTTGGGGAGGAAGACAGTATCATCTTAATACCTCATCATCTGGCATTCCAAAAAGGGTGACACATGTTCTATATATCTGGGGCCTTGCATGCCTCCGAGGTCTACGCCTGGGATGAAGTTGAGGTTGGTCGAGTTCTGGAACCATGGCCAATATAATACGACCAACATCAACCTGAAATGGTAAGCGAGGTAGTTATTGTTTTAGACAAATGTGTAAAGAAAAATATACTTATCTTTTCTAAGAAATCCAAAGATGCTTACAGGCCGGGGTCTCATCATGAGTAGAACAACCTACATTTCAAAAGTAGAACATATTTTTAGCTTTTTTTTGCAAAACTTGGATTGTAAACACATTTTTTGGGGGTAAAAAATAGAGAAGGGAGCACACATTAGTTCGGAAAATTGCACGCTACATTTAGTGGTAAAACATGATTTTACAATGAAAAAAACAAAACACATTAGTGCGCTAAATAGTACGCATTTTTTACAGTAAAATAAGGAGACATTAGTGCGCTAAATAGTACGCAATTTATACAGTTAAATAAGGAGACATTAGTGTGCGAAATAGTATGCAATTTATACAGTTACATAAGGAGACATTAGTGCGCTAAATAGTACGCATTTTTTACAGTAAAATAAGGAGACATTAGTTTGCTAAATAGTACGCAATTTATACAGTTAAATAAGGAGACATTAGTGAGCTAAATAGTACGCAATTGATACAGTTACATAAGGAGACATTAGTGCGCTAAATAGTACGCATTTTTTACAGTTATATAAGGAGACATTAGTGCGCTAAATAGTACGTTCATTTTAAATTAAAAACAACTCAAACATTATTTCGCAAAAGAGTACGCTAGATTTAGTGGTAAGACATGATTGGTCCAAGAAAAAAAACAAGATTACTTAGCGAAACATATGCGAAGACCAACACATCGAAATTGTAACTTCATGAAACTAAAAACACTTACTAAAAACAGACAAATATCCCAAAGTACAAAAACTTCAATGGGGCAATGCCAAAATAACTGTAAAAAGAAAAAAATTAAAAATAAGTACTAACATTTGTAAACTATTTACTATTATTTTTTACGGTAGTTTTTAAAAAGACTTACTCAAAAATTCCAAAAAAAATAAGCTAAACAATAAAAAAAAAGCGAACGGAAATTAAATAAGTAAGAAAACAAACAAAACGATCACAAGTGAAGAAATCCGCCCCAAACTCCAAATACCACCAACAATCAACTCCTACGCCAAACCTCCAACATTCATAACCCGCCACCTCGACTCGAGTCACACCAAGCCATAAATAGTCTTTATTTTCCAGCTCAAATTAAGGATGGACAATAGGAGCGCACAATCAATGATGCGGCCGAATAATGCTGAAGCATGTATAAAAACGTCACTGAAAACCCCATTCGGTCTGCTGTAGTGAGACCTGAAAGTCAAAAATGGCTACAGAGCAGCAAAGCACTGGCCAAGAGGCGCCAGGTAAGTATTTGTCTTTTTGGGACTAAAGGATTATGTTTAACAATAATTTGGGTAATGTTTGACTTTATAATTTTTACAATCTTTTTAAAAAAAGGAGTGGAGGATGCCATGGAAGAGGCTGCTGGGCCTAGTAGGCCAACTAAACAAAAAAAAAAGGCAGCCACAATTCACAAGAAAGGAGATGGAGGTTTTGTTGCAAATGTGCAATGACAACCTGCCACAGGCACCAAGGAATATGGGTGCAAGCCAGAAATGGAAAATGTGGGATGACAGAGCCAGTGGTGTCAACAGGGTGGGTGATTGTGAACGTTCAATCCGGGAGGTCAAACGCCGGTACGTAAAAACTGCATTTTAGTAAAAAGTGTTAACAGGTCCAAATACTGCAGGAATAATGTCAACTTTTTCCCCCACAGATGGAGCGACTTCAAATATCGGCTTAAGCAAAAACTGGCTGATAGGGCTAGGCATGCAGGGGGGTCAGGTGGGGATCCCACCCCTGTGTCACTGGAGCTCACAGATTTGGAGGAGCTGGCCCAGGGGTGTGTGCAGGATGAGGAGGTGTTTGGCGTTTCGAACATGGATACCGACATGCCAGACTTTGCGGCTCCTCATGTTGCCCCAGGTAAATGTTGTAATGTTAACAACTCAGAAATGTGTTTGGGTCAATATCTAGATTCTAATGTTACTCTTTTCTCTTTTTTCTCACAGAGACACAGGAGGATGAGTCTGCTCCAGAGTGGAGCGTAGGCCTCAGAATTTCTGCTGGCTCTGCAGGGGAGGAAGCAGTAGATCTGGCCGTGGACCCTGTGGCAGACAGTCCAGGGCATTCCCCCTTGCAGGCAGTGGGCCTCCTCACTGATCTCAATATTAAAACGGATCAGCAGACCGAGATTCTGCTGAGGATGGACACCAATATGCTACGGGTGGCGGACGCCCTGGAGCAAAGTGCTGCGGCCAACATGACCATTGCTAAGGCCCTGGTGGAAAATACTGGGGCCAACGTGCAAATAGCAAATGCCCTTGAGCAGCTCATTTGCCAGTACATGTTGGAGCTGGCCTCCCTTCCTGCCAGAACATCAGGACCCTCCACCTCTGGCACAACAACAGCCATCCCTCCAAATGTGCCTAGCCCTATGCCTACTCCAGAGGCCACAACATCTGCCTCTGGCCAGGCCAGCAGAAGGACATCCCGGACCCATTCAGGCTCCCTCCCTACCCCGGCCAAATGGGCCAAAAGGCGATGACAGCACTGGCTAATTTTCCCACAATCCTTCTCAGTGTTTGCCCCATATTCCTTAATGCCCAAAACCTCCCTCTCCTTTCTTGTGAATTTTTTATTAATTGTGTTTGTTTGTGGATTTCAAATGCCACTTATTTTGTTTGTGTGTTTTTAAAATCATTTATTTGTTTTTACGTTATTAAGTTTTTTTTATTTCCCCAAAATTTGTTTAGAAATAAACAAAAAAAAATTAAAAATACTGTCGAAAATCTGCACAATTCTATTGTTAATTTATTCAAAAACTGGTTAAAAGGTAATCCCGCAAACAACATTACAAACAATACAACGGAAATTAAACATTTTTTAGGGAAAAATAAACCAAGGGTTAAAAACAATTTATGCATTTTAATTAACACTTAGCAAAAAACAAAAGGACGATTGTTTTCTTGGCCCCTAAAAAATTAAGAAAAACAACAAACCTGCGTACAATATTGTTGCCCAAAAAAAAAAAATTTGGCAAAAAAAAACAAATGTAAAATAAATTTGTAAGCTAATTGATTGTCTAACCCAGAAATGATCAGCTGAGTAGTTCGCCTGCGTACGGTTTTTTGCAACTAAAAAAAGGCTATTTGCTAAACACCTTACAAGCATTTTTGCAATTCAAACTGATTGTTTTTGAGGCCTCAATTGATAAAACGGGAAACCATCGATGAGCCACGGGACGAACGAAGAGACCATTGTTATTGTGGTAAAGAATACCAGACCACAAGCTGAGCGAGCAGTTTGAATGGAAAGTGGATCAGACAGTGACGTTACACTTGTTCCGTTCACATTGGCCGTTCGCATCAGATAATTTATGTACGCCCAAAAAACGCCTCGACATGCCTGCGTTTTCCCATCTCCACCCCCGTCACCGCCCCAAAATGGACAGTTCTGTCAATCACATTTGACATGTTACTTCCTGTTCGCTATTCGACGAATGACTGAAAAAATTATCGCAAACAGCCGTACACACATGCGCACTGTTACACCGATGCATGCGTGGTTTAACAACATTGGATTACTAGAAGCGTACGACCGCTTATGAGCGGCTCTGAATGAGGGCCTATGTTCAGGATTAATAATTGGACTTATTTTGGTACTATGGATGTTACCTCTCTTATTATGGTCTCCACTAGTCACACCAATTTCAGCTGCTGCCCCTGCTGGTTGGATCGCTGCCTTTCCTCTCTGTGGAACATCTAGTATATTAACAGCATGTGCAATGGCTGAAATTACTCTAGGTTTAGCATCTTCTACAATAACATTTTCCTTGAGGTGACTTAAAACAGGGAATAAGTTACTTCTTACGTTTTTTTTATTTTTGGTATCGGCTGTACTTTCACCTGCGGCCGCATATGGCGGAAGAGGTGTGCATGTGCTCTCTTCTTTATGCACGGTAATGCTACCTTGCAGTGTGTGTACACTACCTGGCGGCGTGCTGCTTTGCGGCGCGCTATTTTACCACGTGTTCCCCTCGTGCAGCCACAGCTTTAAACAATCATTATACTTTACTCTTTTCTTCAAAGATTTGACTAAACATATGTTGTCTCTAACATTACTCAGTACATCCGAATCGAAACTGCCAACTTTGGAAAAGGATTTCATATATCCTTTGGTCATCTTGACCCATATGTCGCAGTATGATGTTGCGTACATGCCATTTTTCACATTCATTATACACCTTGCCAAACCAGTTGGTTCATTCATAAGCAGCACCTCATCGACCATCCCTAGCGAATGCTTAGCACCCATCTTGGACAACACTTTGGCTACTTTTGCTAGAAATTTCAACCGGTGGATGAATTAAACAAGCTGCGTTCACTCACTTCCGCCCACTGTGCACAGCCGACCGCTAAGTAATTTTTTTGTTAGAGTGCACAATGAGGAAACAGAAAATAGCCTATGCAATTATTCTGCTCTCCGGACAAATTAACCAAGCTTTGTCCGCCCGCTTCCTACTTTGAGTTACTCTCCACTGGTAGAATTTAAGTATTCCACTTATCCTTGCCAGTGATTTCCTCCACCACAACCAATTTACAATCACGGTTCACACAACCATGCGGTCTGATCGCATTGCCCAGAGACACTAACCTATCAATAGACTTTGTGATTACAATTGGAAATCTACCGAGAAACAACCTCGGGTTTCTCGCCCAGTTATACCTGCTATGTATACTGCTACAGCTGTCCTACCCACCTCTTGGACACCTTGCCGGCCCTGTCTATTATCAACAGTTCAAAAAGATAAAACCTTCACCGTTTTTCTTTTTCCTTTTCACATCACATGCATACATTCACATTCATATACGTTTGTTTTCTGGCCAGAAAAATGCTTTCCCCATGACAATAACTATTCAGAGGTTGTAACAAGCAATACAAGACTATGTATTAAAATAATTGCTTAAACATGTGGCAGTACTACAGGGAAGACGCATACATAATTTGCGAATCACCTATTGCAGCGCAAAAGTGACAATAAAAGAAACAGACTTTTCTCTCTTGTCCCAAGATTCTAAACAGCGCTCCTTAGATCACACAAAAACAGATATTTGGTTTCACAACATAAAGTGCTACACTGGCTTTAAACAGATTCTGTTCTTACCCGTCTATGATGCATCCACCCATTGTTGAGGAATCGAAATCCATATGATATGCGTGATCTTCGGTAACGTGATGTCAGTCGCAAGCCCCCATCTATTGATTCTAATCAGTTGCTATTTAGTGCTTCAAGTCGGTTAAGAAAGAATTGCTTTCCAGTCCAATCATGTGGTTCCAAAGCACAAAAAGTTATTTATGTGAAAGGGATAACATGATGTAAGATTTAACAATTACAGTAAAAAGCAATGAAAATAGTACAGCCCAATACATACGCGTGCGCACTGGTCCCAGTATACAGTAATCAATCCATAAGTCTGTGGTCGCAAGAAGATGTGTGTACACTGAGTTCAGGACACAGCCTATATACCTTACAGGTTTTAGAGTTAACAAAGGGACAAATTGACAGGATCTCATTGGTTCTTGCTTCTGGTCCATTTGGTCATTGGTCAGTTCATACGGTGTCATCAGGGGTATGGCTCAATCGTCCAACAGTCACATTGTCTAGCTTCCCTTCGAAGAACTGGTTAAAACTGGCTACAACACTGCATACTAGTAATAACAGGCTATTCAATAATTCCCCATCATCCATAACTTGCAGGCGCATGATGCAACTTCTTTGCCAATAGAAACGGATGTCTGCAAATAAACAGGGATGTAGTATGATACCAAACATGACATGTTCACTGTATTCTGAACCTTAGATCTCCTTTAAGTACATCTCTCATCATAATTATTAGCTAACAAATACCTTTAATACTCAGGTTATTAACTATAATGTGTGGGAACCATTTTATATGTATGCGTCGCATATGTGCATCTGTATATTGAAATAGCAAATGTGCGTCTATGTGTATGTACATGAATATATACAGGTGAGCGTCCATGTGTGTGTGTGTATATATATATATATATATATATATATATCTGTGTGTTATGTGCATCAGTGTATGTGTATTGTGGATTTGCATTTGTGCACATTGGATTGCACCGACACAAGGTAGTGTCCTAGTAACACATCATCCAACCATAGCCGACTATTTCATCAGATAATAATTGTACAGTGATCATATCCAATTATTTAACTTTGACACTATACTCCTCCTGGATGTAGCCAGGAGCTGCTCGTGCATCATGGCTGAGAGAGAAGGGGTGCAAGTGTGTTGTGTGATGATCGATAAGTTTTCAAGAAGACGTGCTGTTGGTCTATCACTGCCAGAGGGCTTTAAGTGAAATTATCAATGTGGACACACAGTGGTGTCTATCATCAATACTTATCCTTGGTCTGGTGACTATTATATTCTCTCATACATATTTTTATCATCATCCAATTGTTGACACTGGTTTTTCAGTGACTCTTGTAATAAGGATGTTACACTGAATACTAACTAACAGAAACACTTATAATATAAATTTTACAAGACACAATATTTATGTGTCTTATTTTTGAGAGAAGCTTTGGAATATACTGTATATCTATTTTATTATGTTTCAGGGTATTGAGGCAATTTATTTATTATACAAGGTGTTATAATGTGCATAATTGTTCTTAATATATATTTTATTGAACATATTTTTATTAATTGAACTGCAGTTCAGTTTTAATAATGGATAATAAATTGTTAATAAGTAACAGCTTTTGGGAACTTTGACACATTGATTAATTTTACTGTTTCTAATTTGAGGGTATAGGAAGAATCCCTTAGCTGTCAGCTGCAAATATTTGCACAGGATAACATTTGTATATTAGCGCACCTAGTCTTTGTTTCTAATGTATTATCTCAATGTGACATCAGGGAGAGTAGAGTAATAAAGGGAAAACCAGATGGCTCCTAAAGCCAAAAATGACTAAATGTGTACAAATATATATATTTTGGGGGACAAATAAACCAGTAGGGGCTGTTTATGAACTAAGGAGACAAAAAAAAATTTCACCCGAATTTGCACAGACTCCTCAAGTCCAAAATTATTATATGCATATATATGCATATATATATATATATATATATATATATATATATATATGTACAAATAGCTGAAGTACCCGGCATTGGTGGGTATTAAATCTTCAAGTTATGCTGTTTATTATGTGATGTCATCCAAACCCATCCAGTGGAAAGCCCAGAATAGCCCCACTGGGTCAAAGATCTACCCATCGCACATCGCTTTGAGGTCAGACTGGGATAACAACCATGCCATTAGGCCTCCCAGACCAATTGCCACCCCTCTGTGATGTATTCATCAAAATCCATCCAGTGGAAGGCCCAGAACAGGCTCCCTGGGTCAAACATCTGCCCAGTGTCCCCAGGTCAAATTTCTGGCCAGCATACACCATAGGAGGTCCAACCAAGATGTCAATTCCCTAGTAGTATATCTTCTGGGATCCAATTTTACCACTCTGTGAAGTTTTCACCCAAATCCATCCAGTGGAAGGTCCAGAACAGGATCCCCTTGACAAAGTTCTTCCCAGTGTACAGAAATGGGAGGTCCAACTGGGACATTAACTCCCCTAAAACCTGTCCAGAATCCATCTGGATCACCTTGTTGCAGGGGTCCAAATCGTTGCAGGGGTGTTCAAAGCATGACTGGACAGAACACAAACAAACAGACCAATTAATACACTGTATAAGATATATAGCAAGGCAGAAAGGCAGCACTCAGAGACTGGCAACCAAGGTGAAAAAAAATCTTCTTTTAATGGATCATTAAAAGAAGATTTTTTTTACCATGGTTGCCAGTCTCCGAGTGCCACCTTCCTGCCTAGCTATTTGGAGTTTGCTAAACCCCGTAGGGAAAGCATGGGAGCAAGTTGAGTGCTATTAGCAATGCCTACTGAATTAGTTAGTAGCCCCAAGAATCTTTTTGTGCCAATCCCCGAAGGAAAAACTGCAAATATTGTTTATAAAGACATTTTGTGAACAATGTCTACAATATAAAATATACATCGCAATATTACATGACACTACTGTCTTTGTAAAATGAGTTAGGGTGAGCATTAATAGACATCCTAACATGGGCGAAGCTGTAGGTAAATACTAGTTTGCTTTGGATACCTGCCGGCATCTCAGCAACGTTAGAATACCTACACTTGATGGTCAGTTTTCTAACCCTCCCCCTCTCACCACCCTAACCCCCTCTCCCCGGTGCCTGACCCTAGTGCATAAACCTAAAATCCCCCTCCTCACACCCTAAACCTAACCCTCCCGTCTTAGTGCCTAACCTTAATACTCCCTTAGTTCCTAACCCCTAACCCTGTTCCCGCTACTTACCTTCAGGATTCCAGCAGTTGGGATGCCGGCGCCAGTATTCTGACAAGTGTTGGGATTCTGGCACCAGCATCCTAAGCACCGGAATCCCCATTGTTGGGATATTGACTGCAGCCCAGTAAAAATATGTGTCCCTACTTTCATAATTAAATTGTAAATTGGGCACCTCCAATGTGATATTATTGCATGCTGTGTTAGACCATCATTAGTCATTCAAAATATTGATGTATACAAATATTCTCATTTTATTCATATGCCGTCTGTATGAACCAAACATTTTTTAATTAATCGAAGTTCTTACCTGTGACTGCCATAATGGCAATCCATCCTTGTGCTCAAATACCTGGCAGACTTATATTCCAGTGTGCATCATGATATATTGACAACATAAACTCAGTTATGGGTAATCATCCATTATCAGAATACCATTTATTTGGTATTTTGCAATCAAAATGTGCAACTTTTGAAAAAAAAACATTATTTGTATCTATATAGTAATACAGATTTGCAGTGAGTAATTTTATTTCTGATATAATGGGGCATCCAGGAGGACATTTTACATTTTCAAGTATTTTAGGGATATGAGAGTATGTATATTTGAGTTTTTTCGATAGAGTCAAACTCACTACAAACATTTACATCACTATTTTAAACTTTCTAAAAAAAAAAGTTAATTAAATTATTTTTTTAAACTGACCACTTGGACCCACATCTAATTTCTTGTATTTCTTTTTCACTTAATATCTTATTAGCTTCATTCATATAATCACATCTATCCTGCAATACTACCCCCCTCCTTTATCTGATTCCTTATAATAATTGATTTATCTTTGGCCAAATTTTTTAACTCATTTATTTCTAAAATACTATTTCACATATCTGAATTATTATTTTACATTTTAATTAAAATCACTTCTGACAGATGTAAAAATAGATTCAGTATGTCCCCATTTTGATTCAACTGGATATTATTTTGATGGGACTTTAAAAGCAAAATTATTTTTAGTCCTGTAGCAATTTTTGGAAATTAGATCTTGAAAAAATTTATGTTTAGAGTTAAGGATCTCACATATTTGTTTAAATTGAAAAACAGTTAATTTTATTTATTTATTACTGTAGCCAGATGGAATAAATTTTAACTCCTTCATTAGTATTGATGTATGCTGTGATGTTGAAGCATTTGAGGCAAGATAAAATATTACTGTATTGGTATCACCATGTGATGGAATGAAAAACTTAATTTTGAATTGTTTTCCCCTTCCTCCTCTTTTTCCTCTATAACTTTGAAACTACTTTTTACATCAATGGGAGATCTATGTCTTGAATATATGGTCTCTTTTAATTGGAAAGGTGTTGTGAAATGTTGAATTCTTTCTCTAAAAATGCTGTTTTTTTATCTTTTTTGGTTATGTTGAATTAAGAATCTCAAAGCAATTTTGTAGAGGTGTATCATTATCAGATCAAGATTATTTTAAGGCCCTATTCCACTGAAAATAATTGTCATAGGTTCTCAATCTACTACTATTACTAATAGGTATCTGTTACCAATTATTAACCTGTTTTTTTTTAAAGTCGTCACTCTTTATATGCCATTCTGTCTGTGGTTGGTCTACATACTGCCTCTCATGCTACACACATGCCACTTCTTTGGTTTTATCCGTGCAGTATGATTGCTGACATCATGGATGTGGGAAAAGCAAACAAGTCTTCACTCTTTGAACCCCATTCTAGCTAAAGCAAAATTCCAAAGTATTAGGCTCACTATCTTGTTTCAGCTAGGTTGTATTTGTCTCTTTTATCATGTGCTCTATTGTACAACTTGCCTTGTTTCTGATTCCTCTTTGTAAGTCTCTGTAGTATCCCTGGGGCTTATCAGAAACCTTCCAGTGTTTTGATCTTGACTTTATATATGACTTTTCTTTGAAAATTTCCTGTGGTTTATCTGAGACCTTTTGTTTGCCAGAGCTCAGCTTGTTGACTTTTCTTTGGGGATACTGTACTGCTACCTGCTTTGCATGCTATAAAACAAGGCAAGTTACCACAACCTACAGTACATACAGCTTACAACACTGGTGCATTAGACTTTACACATCTATCTTTGGTTACACATATACTAGTTTAAAAATCCAGAATACTCTGCAATTTTGTGGCATCCTGTCTCCTACCATCATGATTGCTACCCTCATTTCAAAGATAGGAATTGTCTCTTTCAAATAATGGTGTTGATTTTTGTCAAATAAAATAATCAACTATAAACAGTAGATGTGCCTGCGCTTGATTGATAGTGAGGCAGTTGTGAGATTTTAAATAAATACAGATAACTAAGTATAAATGGTAAGTATCTTGTTTATTGATATGGTGCAGAAGTACGTTGGAGTCACAGTGCCCCTTTCTGCTAAAATATTGTGATGCAAGGTGGAGAGAGGGGAAAAAGGTTGACTGAGGGGAGGGGGATGATATTCGGAATACTGGATTAAATCCGGAGGTCCCTAATGTCCAATGGTTGGGACCAGTACCAGACAGATGGGGTTTAATGTGTATATTCACATTGGATATGACCATATACAGTGAGAGTGGATAATGTCACATAGAGCATAAAAAATTGATTGATTGTGAATAAACAAAAACTCAAGCATAAGAATAGAAGTACTAGAAAACATCTACAGTAGTTGCGCTCTGGAGGGGCGGCGTCCTGCGCCCTTCGGTCCATCAACTTACCCTTTGTCCTGCAAATTTCCATGATCCTCCACTGTCCTAGATGGTTGTCAACTCATTGCCTCCTTTTGGATTGTGTGATGCATTACACACTCGCTATTGATACTTCCTATTCACTGGCCACGAGGCCGTCTGATGGAACCCATGCTTCCTTGTGGTCACATGCTGAGTAACGCAGCCAGCTGCTCAAGCCACCGGCCGGTGGGGAGACTTGGGGGATGTAGTTCATTTTCCAGCTCCGGGTGTGCACATGCACTGTGTTCAGGATGCATGTGGTGGATTTGCTGGTAAATTTTCTTGTGATCAGTCAATATATTAAGCTAGATAGTGGTGTAGATAGGATTGTCCTTGTCCAATGTGTAGTGGCTGGTTAGCCTTCTTCAGGAACATGGTGCAGATGGGTTAATAGTTCCTTTATATAGTTGAGTACTCATGACGTAAGTCATGATAAAGGTTGACTGTTGTCATAGATACAGATCATGGTAAAGTAAATAAAAGGGGATTGGTTGCTGTGCATCACATGGACCTTGCATGGGGCTCATTATGTATATGACTCATTTCTCCTCAGTTAGCAACTATCAATAAGCTCTGTGGATAGGGAGATGTCATTCATATAGAAATTGTGAATTAATGACAGGAATAAGTTATTTATGCATTGTTAAGTTTATGTAGATATAATGCAATGAATTAGAATACCTGAAGTTACCTGAATAATGGATAAAAGAAAAAATTACGAGTGCATTAATGTCAATCATAGCTACACTTTCACTTTAGTGACAGTCCATTGTTTGGATAATATCCGAATACTAGTGATGCATCTACGGAGAATATCAGTATATACTGCATTTAGTGGGCGGTGTTCTGATGGGTCGGACCCTCTTTGTCGATAGTGCATTGTTCACTGTTGTGACTGACTAATGTATTTAGATCACCCGACTAAGAATCAATATGGTAAAAATCTTTAGATAACATGTTCAGATGAGTCTGTAGTCTATTTAAGGTAGTAACTGGGTATTGTACATTGTTATGTGTATAGGGGAAAAGCTCGGTATATAGTAAATATAATGGATAGTGATCAGTATATATAAAGGTAGACTATTGAACATCAATAGTTAGATAGGGAAAAGAGAGTGGTGAAAAATAATTTGCCAGCTGTTAAGAGGACCATATTGGGGTATGTTGATCAGTAGTTGATGATTGATTTGACTACGTTGTCGATATTTAGTCCTTTTGGTGTTTGTGTTTTGAGTGTGAATATCCATTTGAGTACTTTTTCATCTAGGTGTTTCTCAAAGTTGCCACCACTCCAGTTTCTCTGGATATGTTTTATCGCTATTATGTGAAGTCCCCTAGAGTCATTATTATGGATTTCTTTGAAGTGGATTGAGAGGCTGTGGGTGTCTAGGTCTTTTTTGATGTTTCGTATGTGTTCTGCAGTCCTTACACATAGTTTCCTCTTGTTCTTCCCACATATTGTAGACCACAAGGGCACTGTGCTAGATATATAAGTCATGTACTGTCATAGGTGATTTGTTCCTTGATCTGGTTCTCTTTTTTGGTTTGGTTGGACTTTAAGGTGGTTGTGCGTTTGGTAGTATTATTGTGCAAACGGCAATATGAGCAGCACCCACAGAACAGAAAGCCCCCCAATTTTTTGCTGCTCAGTGTTCCCTGATTAGACTGGTGGGTGCAATATAGCTCTTGATAAGCTTAGAATTGAAGTCTGGGGCTTTTTTTTTTAATTATGTGTGGTTTGTCTGGAAGGATGTCTGTCAGTTTGTCATCCTGCAGGAGGATGTGCCAATGTTTTTTCATGTTCCTCTGGAGGGATGGTGCATCACTACTGAATTATGTCATCATGCATGTTTTAAATTTCTCATTAGTAGTGGGCAATATTGGTTTGTGTGTGATGTGCTTGTTTCTATCTGTTAGTAGAGCTTTGATGTAAGCTTCCTCTATTAATCTGGAATCGTATTGTTTAGATCTAAATTGCTTCTTAATTTCATTACCCTGTTCTATGTAGTCCTGTGCTAGTGTGCAGTTTTGTCTTACTCGCTGGAATTTTTTCATGGGTATGCTCCCTAACCAATTGGGGTGGTGACTGTTGGTTGATAAAATCTAACTATTGATGTCCAATGCCTTGTGGTATGTTTTTGTTAATATTTGGTTATTGTGAATGAATATTGTGAGGTCCAGTAAATGAACTTTGTCATGACTATAGTCTGTGGTGAATGTTAGGTTCCTGTCATTTTTGTTGATGTAACTCAATTATGTGGTTAAAAAAGATTCATCCCCTTTACAGACTAAAAGGATGTCATCAATATAGTGTCACCTGAGGACTAGATTTGCACTAAACTTGTTGTCTGACCAGATGGTATTGTCCTCCCAAACACCCATGAAGAGGTTGGTGTACCTCGGCACAAATCTAGTCCCCATGGCTATGCCAGTAGTTTGCTTGCAGAATGTGTTGTTAAACCACGTGTAGTTGTGCTGTAGTATGAATCTAACTCCCTCTACTATGAAGTCTGTCTGATCTATCTATAGGTCTTTGTCTGCTGTTAGGATTTGTTCTATGGCTAGTAAGCCTTGTTTGTGTTGAATCACTGTATATAGAGATATGATGTCACTAGTGCATAGCCAGTAATCGGGTTCCCATTGGATGTCTGCAAGGGTTCTTAGTACATGTGATGTGTCTTTTAGGTACGTCCTTTGTAGCTTAACATATGGTTGCAAAATCCTATTGAGATATTGGGATAGATTAGCTGTCAGGGAATTAATCCCTGAGATGAAGGGCCTGCCTGGTGGTTTGGTCATGTTTTTATGAACTTTGGGGAGGTAATAAAAAACTGGTATTATGGGGTATTGATTATCTAAGTATTGATGTTCTTCTTTAGTTAAGATGCCTCTGTTGTGGCTAGCCCCAAGGAGGTGTTGTAATTGCACTTGGTATTGTTTTGTGGGGTTTGAGTCTATGACTGTGTACATGTCCTTATTCCTTAAGATTATATTGCATTCTTCCAAGTAGGTTTATTTGTCTAGAAGGACAATCCCCCTTCCCTTTTCAGCTGGTTTGATTATGAGGTTTGTATTGTTCATCAGTTCATGTAGGGTAGCTTGCTCTGTTTTGGTTAAATTTACTTTGTCATTACTTTTTGTTTTGAGACTGTCCAGGTCTTTAGTCACTACTGCTTCAAATGTGTCAACAAATGGACCATGTAGGTGTTGTGGATAGAACTTAGAGGCTGGTTTTAGTTCTGAGTGTTGGAAGCCAAGAGGATCTGTTCTAGGTTTATATAATCAACTGTTAATAGTGATATAGCATTAAAAATTGTGCTAAAAGCTCTAATTGATATTAATATGTTAGATACCTACTGCACTAAATTAACTTTTACAACTTCTGTAAATTACTATTTAGTTAGGAATGGAAATCACTGTAATGTACTGTATATGATGTAAATATTTTGAACAAAAAGGTAGCTTTTTAAAAAAAAATGCTATAACATTAGCTTATGGAAACTATTGTGTATGCCAGCCAGTTTTTAGTTATAAGGATAAGTGACCACTAAATACATCCTTGTGTCTTTTTGACCTACAGTACCTACATAATTCCTATTACTTTTATATATTCAAATCAAAACTAGCAAGGTTAATTTAAATTTTGCTTATTTTAATGTAATGGTTTTATAAACAAAACATGTGTAATTATTTTACTTTATTGCAATTTTTTTGCAATGTTCTATGGATTTGTATTGTCATGTCAGGTCTTGTAACTAAGGATACTGTATCAATTTAAAAAAAAACAATTTTACCTTATACAAGTTATAAATTGTGAAGATATCTCATAGTATTATGACTAGCATTGAAGTTGGAATATGACTAGTGCAAAATTGTCAATAATATACTAAGCACAGAGTTAGAAAAAGCCTTAGTAGCAAAAAGGATTAAGCATGTAAATGTTTGAAGCAGCCAGGCAGCTCTGCATTTTGCCTAAGAGACACAGGCTTCTCTTCTCCTCTGGGCTAGTCCTTAAGGTGCTGCTGATCCTTTATTATGAGAAACTGGCATTAAAATTTCAAACAATGAGTGGCAATCAAAAAACACAGGTGCACATTGAGTACTAAAAACAATGATTGACCCATCTTATGGGGTTCACCTTGACTTAGTGAATGGGCAAACAATTTTGGCCAAACTTCTACTAAAAACTTCACTTATACTCCATTTTAACTATAGAGCTTATCAGGATTATTTTGACTATAATTGTTATAAGTACTCAGAGCGTGCTCCTCTGTACTTTGTCCCCTGCATTGTACTACAAGTCTCAGCATGGTAGCACCTCTATTATTTTTATAATTAGGGTGTGCAGTCCAAGCCCCCTCCCAATTCCAGTGAGTGGGAATCATCTGATTTAATTGAGGTGAATAAAACATGGCAGCCAAGGGAAAATATAGGAAGTGCCATTGTTGCATACTTGACTTTAAGTTCCTCTATTTACTTCACCATGTAACATAGAAAGATAGGGAACCCCTCATTCAAAAGGGGGAGTACCTTCTTTAAAACTGTGCTAACCCATATAAATTTATGCCTGGGTTTCAGTGTGATCACCAGGTAAAACCTCCTGCACTACAGAAAAATAATGGAATTCAGGAATAAAAGATCTCTCCCCAACCTGGCATTCATAAAATCATAGACACCCACATTTGAAACATCGGGATCCCCTATTTCAATTGATGACATTAGTATTGTCTAGTGAACACCTATGATACAGGAAATATACATATTCTGTATATAGATGGGAGGGCTATAAGTGCCTTAACGCCCTTCTTATAGATGCCTGTATTTATAACACCAACTTTTGAAAGAGGGGTGCCACTTTACCCCTATAATGACACCAACATGTATAATGGCACCCTTTTTTGAAGGTGGGGAGCCTTCTAAATTTCACATGGGGTAATTAGAAGCTAATGTGAATGATTCTCAGTCATATGCAAAGTGGCTGTATATGTGGGTGGCACAAAAGCTTGATTTACTACATTATGCTATAGTGAATTTCCATAAGGCTAAAGTGAGGATGGGAAGCTGCTCTGCCCACTGCTCACAGACACAACTATCATCATTAGTATCCTCACTTGTACCAGCCCCATGCTAGATGCATGAGATCCATGGAACTCTAGCTACACACCCATGACACCCCCACAAGACAGAACAGTTCTGATTTATTGTATTGTCAAATGTCGCTGCCTAGGTCTCGTGCTGAAATTACCATTTCACAGAAAGACAGATCTGGCAAAGATCCATTCAACTCAGAAAAGGATGGAAATATGCAAAAAAGCATAAATTTGCACCTGAACATGCTAAAACTCACAAATTGAGTCAGTGAAAAGAGATGTCTAACTCAGGAAAGGATTAGCCCCTTTGTATATTCATCACCTGTATTCACCAGAAAATATCACAAAGCATTTCAGAAAAGTGATGTTTGCATTGTTCCCAACTGTTCTTTTCTCTCGGCCCTTGATATAGGATTGGTTGGTGTTTTGTTACCATTGTTTATGTCTATTACTTATTACTGTGTTCTCTCACAGGCAGTTTATCATCTATCTCAAAGCGTGGCTACTCAAGAGAAAGTTTGCAGTCTAATTCTGGTACCAATGAAGAGCCCAAGTCACAGTTGCCTTATTGATTTTCAGGTGACTATATCAAGGTAAGAGTAAGACTTGGAAATTATGTTTTTGCTTATGACAGAGATAATCTAGGTCAGATTAACACAGCATGGGATAGAGTATTAGAGAACATGGTGTCACATCCTGCTCCTTTGGCTTGGCTTACCTTGCTCATGTGGCATCCTGGAGTGTCCTGTGGTCCACTGTGCATGCCCTATCTCTGGATTTACCCTGTGCATGTCACTCACTTGGGTGCCTCTGGTATCAGCTAGGCTGTGTGACTGAGCCCCTCTCAGTATGGGTGCAGTCATCTTGACTCTAGTCATGTGATCATTCCTACACCTACAGTATCAGATTCTTGCATCTCTCCACATGATCACTGCACCCTATCTGCTCCCAGGACAGCCTATTTAAACCCTTCCGGTTCACCAGCACATTACCAGATTATCAAGTCATAATTCTGATTCCTGTGCTCCTTATGATTTACTACCTAGGTGTCAGCTCTGCTGTTAGCTTAATCTCTCCAATCTGCAACTATTTCTATTGATACCTGTGTCCCTAGTAGCTAGGATTACTTTCCTCAGATCTGCACTGGTGTCTGCAATATAGAGCTTCAGTGAGTCTACTAATTGTGCTGTCCACCTGATGAGTTAGCTAATCACTGTGCTTGCTGCCTGCTAATTCTCCCAGCCTGTTATACCCTGATCTGCTCTGCAGCACTACTGATCCCAGCATTACCAGCCCCCACCTGGTTAACCCTGCTTTCAGTTCTGGCCTGTTCTGCAGCACTACTACTTCCAGCCAGGGGCATATTTATAATGGGTGCAGGGTGTGCAGTGCACACAGGCCCTCGGGTCCAGGGGGGCCCACACTGCACACCCTGCACCCATATACTCTAATACTTATCTCTCATAGATCCTGCATCGGGTGCCTAAGCGATGCACGAAATGCTGGAAAATGGCCTCCGTGGCTATTTTCCCAGTGTTTTTCAAATGCTCAGTAGACACCAGGCACAGTCTAGTGTTCGGAGTCTACTGCATCTGTCAATTCACTGACAGCAGCCATGGAACGAAGAGGGGGACCCAGACGGGGACTGAACACGGACCCCCTCCTATCTTGATATGCTGCTTCTTCCAGCTATACCAGTTCCAGCCAATTTAATCCAGCTTCCAGTGTTGATCTATTTTATAACACTAAAGCTTCCAGAAATATGTGGCTTATCCTTCCTGCTCCATCGTCATCTGTCTGACACTGCTCCAGTGTAATCTGCATTTATCCTGTGATTCTTGTTTTAGTATTCCTATGGTGCTCAGCTCTCATATACCTTTGTGCCTCATCTGCATACTATTTGGAGAAAGCTGGTTACTTTGCCTGCATGCATTCTATTCATCAGTCCGGAACTCTCTGCACAAAACCACCTGGTTCCTGTATGCAGTTTACATTTCATATTACTGCAAACTTCCATTGCTTGCTAAGAGCGCAAGTTCCAAGATTCATATACAGTGTGCTTCTACGCTATTACACCTGGCTTCAGCAGTGTCCCCTACCTGCACACAGACTCCATTTTTCACCCCCACCTACAGAGGGCATATGCTATAGTGTATAACCTGCATCCATTGTGTCCTCTAGTCCAGTGTGCATTAGCTGTTCCCAGCCCAGCATCCATTGTGTCTACCAGTCCAAGTCTGATGTATTGTGTTTTAGCTGATTGCAGCCTGATTTCCATTGTGTCTACCAGTCCTATTCCAGTCCAGTGTGCAAGCTTAGCCAGTTCCAGCCCAGCATTCGAGCCTAACTAACCAGGCATCTGAGTCTAGCTGGTCCCAACACTGCATCTAAACCTAGCAGGTCCCAGCCCAGCATTAAGTTTAACCAGTTCCAGACAAATAATCTCATGGTTCCAGTCCAGTTTCAGTACCAGTCCAGTCATCTCCCAAATCCAGTCCGGCTCCAATATTTTTTTCTAGTCTGGTCACCTTCTGGTTCAAGCCTGGACATTCTAATAAAGAACTTCAATACTGTTTACAGTTAAGCACCACTTACACAGTCATCACTCCTATCAGTCTCATCCATACAGCCCAATGGTCCCAGTTCCTGTGCCTGCAAACAAAACTCAGATTACTGACAGTTGATACATGGCCAAGAGAAGGGGTCAGTCTTTAAAAGATTGTAATCTAGTTTTCATTACAATGACATGGAACTTATACAGATTGGTGTTTCTTATCTTTTTCCTAAAGAAAAAGCAAGAAGATGGATTAAAGAGTTTTGTCTTTATCATGGGTATTTAACATGCAGCCCTCCAGGTGCTGTGTAGCTACATATCCCAGCATGCCCTGCCACAGTTTTGCTATTAGGGCATGCTAAAACTGTAGCAGGGCATGCTGGGATGAGTAGTTCCATAGAAGCTGGAGAGCAGTATATTGAATACCCTTGGTCTATATTGTCTGGAGAAAGAGCATAGGCCTCAAAATACCAACATCTATGTTAATCATGATGCAGGAATGCTGAGGAAGCCAGCCTGAATGAAGGTAAGTCCGGTGCACCCTAAGCATTAGCCACGGGGGGTGGGAATGTTAGGATTAGGGGCTCTAGTGGGGATAGCCTTAGGCCCGGCAGGAGAGATTAGGTTTAGGCACCCCTAGTGGGGAAGGTTAGGGTTAGGCACTCCCCCCCAGGAGGGTTAGTTTTAGGGTGCAGTGAGGGGGTTTAGGTTTAGGCACCCCCAGGGGGGATTTAGGGTTAGGCACCACCCCGGGATTTTAGGGTTAGGCACCCCTAAGGGAGGGTTAGGGGGGAGAGGGGAGTGTTAGGGTAAGTTACCTGACACTGTTGGGATTTCATACTCTTGGGCTGACACTAAGCAGCCACCGGAATTTCAATCCCATTCCCTTATGCCCATATAAACAATCACAAAAACATTGAATTTAAAAGTCACATTTAGTTAGTAATAGTGCTTCTCTTCTATTAAAAAGGATCTACAGTAGTATAATCATCAATATCAAATGCAGTCCAACACTTGTAGTAATTTTTCGTCTATCCACATGTAAAAAATAGGAAAATATGTAGCAGCCAGTCACAGATTTAATCAAAGTGTCTCTATGTCTATGCTGGAGTCCCAGCATGGACAATAGAACATGAAAGCACAATAGTCAATTCCCAGATATCAGCATTGCTGTATCCTCGATTGTAGCAGCAGTCAATTGTTGGAACCCAAAACCTGAACTTGCCTCATAATACTACCCCTGTAGTGGCCACTACTCATCCCAGCCATTTGAAATGGAGCGGCAACTGGTACTGCCCGACACACTCCAGAGAGGTGAACAGTGTGTGCACACAGCCTCAGACACAGAACAGACACAGAACAATCTGACTGGCTCACAGTGTACTTTGGAGAGATGAGCAGCGTGTACCCATAGCTGCAGGTATGGGAACTCCAACCCTGGCTCATTTTATTGTGGAGAGGTGAGCATTGTCTGTCCCTAGCCGTAGACACGGGAAGTTTGACTGGCTCACAGTACATTCTGGAAAGGTGAGCAGATTGTTGTCCGCAGCTGCAGTTATGGGCATTCCGACCAGTACATGGCAGACTTTGTAGAGGCGAATGGGTATAACCCCAGTTGTGATCACGGAAACTTAACCAACCCTTTTCATATTCAAGGAGATCATTTGAGAAGGGAGCCAATTCCGGGAATTTACTATTGTGCTTTCATGTACTAGTGTCCATGCTGGGACGCCAGCCTAGACATAGAGAAACATTTTTTTGCTAATTAAATCTGTTACTGGCTGCTACATATTTTCTAATATTTTACATGTGGATAGACACAAAATTACTAGAAGTGTTGGACTGCATTTGAACTTTATGATTATACTAGCTCCTTTTTAATAGAAGAGCAGCACTATTACTAAGTAAATGCAACTTTTAAATTCAATTTTTCTGTGATTGTTTATATGGGCAAAATATGTATTGATTATATTTGACTTTTATTAGATTGTGTTATATGACCTCTTTTTATTATGATATAAAACTTTATTTTTTATTAATCAGAATTTCTTATACATTCTTACAAATTAGGCAGTTAGTAAGTGCAGTGTGCTTTCTTCTCTTGTCTAAGTTTTGTATTTTTTGAAGTCTGATACTTGGCTTCCCACAATGCTGCTAGTTCTATACATTATGTGCCAATTTTTTGCATATTAACTGATTAGCTCCGGGAGCTAGGTAGAGTTTCAACCACTTGTTGTGCTTATTTAATAGTGAGACTGCTGGTACAGTAATTTTTAGTAATATTGAGAAGGCTATTGAATGTCACTTGGAAACTTGTATTTACTGTATATAGTGGATCATTGTTTTTTTCCACCTTTGGAGTTCATCTTTAAGAAAAGGATATATTAAGCCCAATTTTCATTATTTAATTATTTCTATATTGGAGAATGTACTACAGTATGTCCTGGGTTTAGGGTAAAGTAGCTTACAAGTGAATGGGTGCTGATTATTGCTATATGCTAGGTGATGGTAGGCAGGACTTTAGACAACTCTATAGATTCAAAGCTACTGTATGAGCTAGATCTACTGGTATGTATGTTTATTGAAGCCAGAAGCAAAATAATGACTCCCTTATGTATCTAAGGGGTACATTTACTAAAGTGAGATTTTTTTTAGAAGTGAGTTTTAGAAGAGATGTTTCCCATAGCAACCAATCAGATTCTACATAACATTTAACTAGCACCTTTAGAAGATAAAAGCTAGAATTGGATACATTGCTATAGGCAACATCTCTTCTAAATCTTACTTCTAAAAACTCTGACTTGATTAAATTTACCCCTATGTATCATTGAGGGCTCTTGAAATGTGTAACACAGTCTAGTGAAACAAAAAATACCAGGAGTGCCAGAGATAATAATAATAAATTTCAAAAGGAGATACAGCTGAAGGCATACAATATTTGCACAAACTGTACACTTTCCCTGATACTGTGTAATCTTTTCTGTGCATTTTATTAATGATTAATGACTTTATTATTACATTATTCAAAATTATAATTACCATAAATTATTAAATAAATATAAAACATGTAAATAAAAGGAGAGGGAAATAATATTTTGAAGTCTATGCCAGAATTGAATGAGCCTGAATAAATTTGAATTGTAGATAAAATGAAAGGCAAAGTTAAGCAATGTGCACTGTACATTAGGTGAAGGTCTCTTTACAAAGTATTTTCTAGTGATTTTTGCATCAGTTGTTTTTTATAAAAATTTAAAAGAGCTGACAATATGCTACTTTTATAAATGATGTAAAAATGTAAGAAAAATACTTTAAATTACATTCATGAATCATGGTTTCCCAATTATGATGACTTAATATTAAAAAACAAGTTTAACTGATGCATTACACTTAGAAAGTTATGAGTATTTTATAGCTAATAAGTATCCCAGTGTTTATTTATTGAGTAACTCCTGAAAACTTCTAACAATACAAACATGGAATTTGAGTTTTATGCAGGATTACAAAGATCTGACCCAACTAACAACAGTTAATGAAAAATGTAAGAATGCAAAAAAACTAGTTCACCTTTTACAGTACTTTATTAAAAATAGAAATATTCGAATTCTTCTATGTATAGCCTGTCTGTATATGAATTGCTACATTACAGTGCCAGCGGCTGTGACGGGAGGGGGGGGCACCAAATTATAACCTGCCTCCGTGCGTCTGGGATGAACTTACGCCACTGCTCAGAACGAGGCAATTCGTCATCTTTCATAGTCATCTCGGCATAGATGTACATAAAAGATGACATTATGCCCCATTCTGAGATCCATACTTGGTGTGAATCTTCGATCCAAAACCAAACCGCTCATCTCTAATTAATAATGAAGGACCTGATGCTAAGTTATATAAACAGTATTTTGGACACAATTTACTTTCAAAAAGCTGAATGTAAAAGTATTGTTTTTACATCCATATGCTGCCTTGTTCAAAATTGTCTGTGATTTAGGCTTATTATTGAATATATTTCTATAGATAAAAGATAATTTAATTACAATTATTTGAACATATCTGACTTCTAATATTCCTCCTCAGCCTAGCATGGAGCTCGGACTATTTGTACCTAAATTCATTCCACCAGCTGAGTTGAGCAACAGAGAGCCTTGCATACAGATGATGGTACATACTATAAGACATTTAGTGTCTATGTGGATACTGTTTTTACTGGAATTGCATAATCAAAGTAACCACAATGCTGAGGTACATGTCCATGATTTCAGTTCCAGTTGCATTCTTGCATCTAAATGAGACATTCAATAGTCCCTATGCTGATTGACTATGAGGCTTTCCATTGTCAGAAATGTGCACGGGCCATATTTGCTGGTTTTTGTTTTGGTTCTAATTCATCAGCTGGTTTTGGGTTTACCAAACCGCCGTGACTGGTTTTGGTTTGGGATTTTTTCTCTAAAATTTGTCAAAAAAAGCCAAATCACATAATTTTAGCATTTCTTGGATCATAGAGTATTATTAACCTCAATAACATTAATTCCACTCCTTTCCAGTCAATTTTGACAATCTCACAAGTTACAATGTTGTTTTCAATATTTTATTTTGCCACTGGGTGAGAGCTGTCATTCTTGCTTCTCATTGCAAAGTATTGTTTTTTTTTAAATAGTAGTCTTCATGGTCCCCTTCTGGAATGAAGATCCATCCCCAGCAGCAGCAGGCCTAGCACTGAAGAATTCCTGTGTGGACTGGAGCCACAGGGCTTATATATGCATGTGAGCAAAACAAAGAAACACAAAACAATACAAACAATGCAATTATTTAAATAACATTTTTGATGTTGCAGGTAGAGCTCTATTTAAACAGCATGGAGTGGAGTCACATGGCTTATATATGCACATGAATATCTTACTAATGGAGTATGGACACAGCGCAGTCAATACAGTAGAGTACAGCACAGCATACAGCAGCGTATACCTCCTATACACATTGACTAAGAAGCACAGCCACTTGTAACTTTTGAGTGTGGACACAGCATATACTTCAGAGTACAGAAAAACATGCAGCAGCGTGCACCACCTATACACATTGATTGAATAAGCAACACAGCCACTTGTGAAAGTTGTTGTGAGTCTGAACACAGCATATGCTCATTGGCTGTATGACATCATAAAGGCTGTCCTTATTACCAATGTGGATTGCAAAAATCCCTGTACTAAATTATTGAGCAAGTGAAAGATTACACCACTGTTACGCTCTTCTAGAAAAACATGTTTAATCATGTCACGTATATTAGTTGTCATTTGAAAATCACACTTTCAAATGCTTGCCATTTTCACCATTTAAGAACAAATGCAACTTAATTACAATTTCAACACATTAAAAGTCACATCCCAAAATACAGAGGAAGAACCAGGCCCAGTTGTTTACCCACAAACAGACACTAGCCCAACTTCAGCTAAGCTGAATGCTGGTGTTGAACATTGTAGATAATTTGTATGTATATGTTAGTAGATAACATGCTGCATCATTACAGGAAACAAGAAGAGGGGTGTAACTGATTTATCATTTTAGCACAATTAATAGTTAATAATTTAAAAAAGTCTGCAAATATCATTGCTGTCAAGAATGCAATGGTTTGATCATATCAAATGGTTTACATCAGTTGTTCCCAAACTGGGTGCAATGGCACCCTGGGGTGTCACATGGCACCTGCACGGGTGCCATGTGGTTTGGTAGTCCAATGTTAAATCAAATTATTTATGGTCAATGTGACCAGTGCTGGTGGCTGCCAAATCTAAAAAATATGTGATCAAACAGAATCAAAACCCTGTCCACCACCTCATAACTAAACCTAAGAAATACAAATAAGCACAATTTACTTAATTTAATAATTTTTGCTCAATTTCTCAATAAACTTTTGGCCTTGGGGTACTGTGAAAAAATGCTGAAACTATAGGGTGATGGGATTCAAGAAATGTTGGTGTCCATTGGATTACATAATACATTTTTAGATTATTATACATAAACTTGTGCATGAATGTGTATACATGTTGGTGGGTATATATTACATAGAAACAGGATTGCTTCCTTAGAATTGGGTTTTGGTTCTAAATCTTTGTAGTGTTGTTTTGGTTTTGAATCTGGATTTCTTTAAAAATTGAAAAAATGGCTAACATAATGTAATTTGGACCGGTTTTTGTTTCTACAGTATTATTAACATCAATAACATTCATTTCCAGTCATTTCCAGTTAACTTTGACCAACTCACAGCTCACAATAGAGTTTCATCCATATTGACCAAAGGCTGCAGAGCTGACTGGCTAAATTGAGCAACAGAGCACCATCACATCTAAAATAATACAGCAAATCTATTAAACATAGTTGCACAGCAGTGACAGATAGGACAGCAGTTTAATAAACTCTAAAAAGATTGCTTTCATTAATAAAGAACTAATAGCAAATCACAGAAATGAGGCCAGTACAGTTAAATGGAGATGGCATAAAAGGGTAGTAGTTTTTAGACCAATGCAGCAAAGTGGGCAAAGCCCAAAAAGAAAATTGGTGCACGATTGAATTGTCCATGGAAGTATGTGTATATTAAGAAGGAAATGCAGAGTTTCACAAACCAAGCATTTCAGCAACAGAGGCTGCTACCATTGCAACTAAAGTGCTTGGGTTGTTTGGGTTCCAACAAAAAAAATAATTTTGGTGGCTTGGTTAATCCAAGCTACCAATGGACATCATGGCCTTAGTGATCCGCTGTGCAATTAACTTGTTCCTCTTACAAATTATTGTTTCACATTCAGTTGTTTTTTGAAACTACTAATCTTCATTGTTGCCTTTCTGTGATAAATACTCACCCCAGCAGCAACAGCCCCAGCATACAAATAATCTTTTTGGAAATCATCCTGGATAGGGGATAAGTCAGTTTGCCTTTGCAAACTGGATGCAGGTCTACCTCAGTGGCGGGCTGGGCCGGGGGGCAGGGTGCCATGTGCCCCGGGCCGCAGCGTCATGCGGGCCGCGGGCAGTCTGTGTCACTGTGACACAGACTGCATCGCGTGTGTAGCGCTGACCGGACGGAGTTCGGTCAGTGCTACACAAGTGACAAACACACAGCCGCTGGCTCCTGCAGCTGTTTGTTTGTTGTAAGTAACAGCCAATGAGAGTCTGTCAGACTCTCATTGGCTGCAGCTGCGCCCACTGCAGGAGTCACTCCATCTTCCAGCTCCCACAGTGGGTAATGGGAGAGGCGTCATGACATCATATGACGTCTCTTCCATAATGCAGAGTGACTTGGCCTGGGAGGACAGACGTAGGAGCAGATGGCAGTGGCGGGAATGGGGATTCAGGTAAGTGTTTTTTTTTATTTTGTTTTTTATATTACGTGTGTCTACTGGGGGGTGTCTGGCACTACTGGGGGCACTACAAATGGGGGACTACTACTACTGGGGGCACTACAAGGGGGGTGGGGGACTACAACTACTGGGGGCACTACAAGGGGGGGACTACTACTACTGGGGGCACTACAAGGGGGAGGGGACTACAACTACTGGGGACTACTTCTACTGGGGGCACTATAAGGGGACTACTACTACTGGGGGCACTAAAAGGGGGTGGGGGACTACTACTACTGGGGACTACTACTACTGGGGACACTACAAGGGGGGGACTACTACTACTGGGGACACTACAAGGGGGGGACTACTACTACTGGGGACACTACAAGGGGGGATTACTACTGGGGGGACTACTACTACTGGGGGCACTACAAGGGGGGACTACTACTAATGGGGCACTACAAAGGGGGCACTACAAAGGGGGGCTACTACTGGGGGCACTACAAAGGTTGGGACTACTACTACTGGGGGCACTACAAGCGGGGGACTACTACTACTGGGGCACTACAAAGGGGGGACTACTGCTAGGGGCACTACAAAGGGAGGTGACATCTACTAGGGGCACTACATAGGGGGAGGGGACTACCACTGGGACCACTGCATCGAGGGACCACTGCTAGGGGCTCTATTTAAAGGGCAATACTGGGGGTACTGCATAGGGGGGAGACTACAACTGGGGCCACTATTTAAGGGGCATTGCATAAGGGTTACCACTATTGGGGGCACTGCATGGGGGGTGGACTGCTACTAGGGGGGGCACTATATAAGGGGCAGTGCATAGGGGGTACCACTATTAGGGGCACTATATAAGGGGCTTACTACTGGGGGCACAAGGGGCACTGCATAGGGGGGATCACTACTGGGGGCACTACTGGAGGCCTGCATAAGGGTGTTCTCTCCTGTGGCACACGGGGGCACTGCATATGGGCACTACGATAGGGGGCTTCCCTAATCTTTATTTTTACCTTACATTAATCCCATATGGACCCACCTCCTCCCTGGATCACTTGAGAGGGGGGCACTGTAGCACGCATATTCTTCGGGCACCCTGGATACATGCTACTCCTCTGTCAGGGCCGCCTGCATGCATTTGCCCCCCAGGCTAAAAGTTGCCAGCCAGCCCCTGGTCTACCGCTTATCATTAATGAGGAGGTTTATGATGAAACTGTTGATCTATCCATGAGGCTGGTAGCTGCTGTTGGACTGTTTGTTTTTATTATTTTATATGATTTTACAGATCTTAATAAATAGTTTGCATAAAAACCCTGCAAATGACATAACAGGGAGTAGATGCCTAGATAGTTAGCATCCTTACTTTGGCATCACAAATGATACAAATGGCTTGACAAATGTTGTCAGGATTTAGGTAAAAAATTATTCAACATGGAAGAGATGGCTTTTTGGTCTTATGTCCAGGCATGACAATTTACTTCTTCTTATCACTGGTAAGAACTGCTCTCACTGGTGTCTTACTTACTTTGACACCAACCACATCCTCCTCCTGAATTTTATCAACTTGCTCTTTTCCAAAAAAATTATCATCAACATTCTCATTAGTGTCAGATACACATTTATCACCCTCATCCTGTCGCACTTCCAATGTAAAATCCTCAATTTCTATGTCTAAACCATCATCATCATTACTTTTCCTACGACTTATTCTCACATTTGCAGAAAGTTCAGAAATGGTGGGTTCCCTGAGATTACAGTGTGAGAAATCTCAGACTCACACATAGCACTTATGGACACCATTAGACTTTCCTCAGGAATCTGGTGAAGTTTTTGGATACACAGTTTGCTCTTAAGTCTTAGGGCAAAATTTACTAAACTCCAGCAGTTTGGTAGTGGTTTTGCTATCTGCAAATGTAATAAGGCCAAAGCCTCAGCAAAACAGCCATTAAAACACATTTGAGAACAGAGTAGAACAGGGCTATGGCTAAAATTACTAGCCAGCGGTTTTGGTGTCATTTAGAACCCACCATCAAACAGCCACCAAACCAAAAGGGTTTAGAACCTGCCACTTAGTAATTTTGCCCTTAGTGTTCTTTTTGTGCATTGATTTGCCTGTTTTAGAGGTGACACATCTAGACTCAAAGCAAGAAGATGGTGCATGCAAGGTTATAGAAGATGTCTGTCTATGTTTGGCTCAGACTTTCACAATTGGAATACAAGTTAATGAAAGAACATAAACAGGACTACAAGTCCCAAAGAAATGCAATGGTCTGAGCAATCCTTGCCAGTGTATGCACTGTATGCAGTGGCGTAACTATGGAGGGTGCAGGGGGTGCGGTTGCTATGGGTCCCGGCTGCTTAAGGGGCCCGCCGGCCCAGCGATCGCACCCCCTGCACTTTCCATATGCCGGGCGCCTGCTGAGATTTTGTTACCAGCGGACGCCCGACTCCTACTCAAACCCCCGGCGGCAGCCGAAGGACGGAGCTCACTCCGTCTTCAGGGTCCCGCAATGCACTATGGGAGTGACGTCATGACGTCACTCCCATAGTGCCGAGGAGCAGACGCCGGGGACGGAGCTCAGGAATGACGTCACTCTCATAGTGCCGAGGAGCGCGCGACGGGGCGGTCGGCGGCTTCACAGGAGCGGGGATAAGGTAAGTTATTTTTTGTTTGTTTTGTGTGTGCGCACGCGCACGCGCGCGTGGGGGGAAGTTACTGGGATCTCACTACTGGGGGCATTACAGAGGGCTCACTACAGGGGGCAGCTACTGGGGGCATTATAGGGGGCTCACTATTGGGGGAAGCTACAGGGCTTCACTACATGGGGCTCACTACTGGGGCAGCTACTGGGGTCTCACTACTGGGGGCAGCTACAGGGGGTCGCTACTGGGGGCTCACTACTGGGGGCAGCTACTGGGGCTCACTACTGGGGGCTCACTACAGGGGGCTCACTACTGGGGGAAGCTACAGGGGGTCACTACTGGGGGCTCATTACTGGGGTCACTAAAGGGGGCTCACTACTGGGGCAGTTACTGGGGTCTCACTACTGGGGGCAGCTACAGGGGGTCACTACTGGGGGCAGCTACAGGGGGTCACTACTGGGGGCAGCAACAGGAGGTCACTACTGGGGGCAGCTACAGGGGGCTCACTACTGGGGGCAGCTACACAGGGCTCAGTACTGGGGGCAGCTACAAGGGGCTCACTATTGGGGGCATTACAGGGGGCTCACTACTGGGGGCAATTACAAGGGGCTCTCTACTGGGGGCATTACAGGGGGCTCATTACTGGGGGCAACTACAGGGGGCTCACTACTGGGGGCACTGCGTAAGGGGCACCATTACAGTGGGCATTGCATAAGGGGCACCATTACAGTGGGCATTTAATGTTTTAGGGGAACTACTGTGGTTATTGTGTAAGACCTAAGTTAGGGGGGGCCCTTAAAAATTTTGCTATGGGGCCCAAAAAGTTCTAGTTACGCCCCTGGCTGTATGGCATGTTGTCAGTAACTTTTCCCTTCATAGTTGATGTTGTCTTTTAGATTGTGAAATACTTTTTAGATTTGAGGTGCCTCTTTTTATACCATTTTTCCCCTTGACCTCCTTTAAAAGTAGATGTTGAAGTACTAGGACTGCCAGCACTTGGGGGTATATTTACTAAAGTGTGGGTTTTTAGAAGTGATGTTGCCCTTAGCAACCAGTCAGATTCTAGCTATTATCTTCTATAAGGTTATAGATAAATGTGAAGTAGAATCTGATTGGATACTATGGGCTACATCTCCATTTCTAAAAACCTGCACTTTAGTAAATATACCTCTAGTACTGGGTCACACTTCTTCTATCAACTGATCAAAGATTGATTTTATTTTTTACACCAGGACAGGAGTATAGCTAGTGACTGTAGTTACTGCAGGCTTGAGAGTTATTATGGATGTGTGTCTCTATACTGGCTGAGCGGTTGCAGACATTAGCATATTTTTGCAGCTGCATTGCGTGCAACTACGAAGCTGCAATCGCATTTGCAAGCAATGTTGAATCAGGCCCTTAGTATTTGCACTTTTCTCGCAATTGTTTTAGTGCAAATTTGCATGATGCTGCATGGTGTGGTCCTGGTTTTCCGCTCTCCCGGCATCTGTAAAATGACAGGCGTCTAGATAGATGCCTGTCATTTAACCCTCATCAGGATAAAGCAGCCGGGAAGCCAGCTGTTGGGATTAGGTCTGCCAGCTTCCCGACTGCATACCTTCTGATGTGGACACTTCAGTAATTATGCAAAGATCATTCTTTATTGTTAGTGTTGTTATTTCCGCAATGTGCTCTTTTAACTTTAAGTATATAATAAATGTCAATTTTGTCTCAACATATTTTAGAAAGTTCTCTATTTATCTTTGTCTATAGCATTTGAGATTAATATTTTTGGTGTTCCTGATTTAACTATGCATCTACTGTATGTATTTAGAGGTCCCAGTGTCCTCTTTGTTAGTAACTGTATAGTATTCTCAGTGTTATATGACTAAAGTGCTTATGTTTAATGGTGTATGATTAATGTGATATGGAATTGGATTAATAAATGAACGTCTAAGCACAATTTATTCATAATTATTTTGACACTGTTAAAAAGGAAATCTGTCTGTGTGGTTTGTTGTTGTCGACCCTTTAAAATTCAGAAAAGTCTAGATATCTATAATTTATTTTAAAATATGGTGATCTTAATTGTGAAAATGAATGTAAAATATTTTGAGTATTGCAGTAACTATAGTGCTCATTCTCTACAATGCTAAGGATGAAGTGTGATATGTCACATAGAGATTAAACAATAATGGGATGGAAATGTTTCTGATTCTAAAATATTGGTTAATTTCTCCCAATAGTACCAAGTGCACCATCTTCTGCCCCTGTGATATGTGAAAATTGATAAATGTTGTATTCGCAAAAGGGATTCACTGTATCTTATAATTGCAAATTAATAAATTGATTGATGAGAATGTACCTAGTACCCATTTAGAGAACACTGAATCAGTCTGGCACATTCCTGCTGCCATATATACTGTAGTCTGGAATGATTTCGTTGCACAGAAATGTAGTCAGGATGACATAATCAACTCTGGAATACAGTTAAATACTGTAACACTGAATAACATCAGATGAGTATGCAATATGGTCATAAGTCTCTTAAATGTGATGCAAGGGATAAGTGTAAACTGATTGGTACAATTCAATAGAGTGTCTGGTATATTGAATGATTCAAGTTATACAGCAGGAAGAAATAGAGTGTGACAATTGTCTCTGAAAGTGGTGCACAACAAGCAGCAAATGCACAATAGTGAACAATCTCTGCTTTGCAGGCATGCAGAATAAATTGCAGGTAATCCCCAGATGAACAAGGATACCACTGAGAGTACAGGAGCAGGAAACTTTAATTAACAAGCAGAAATCTGAACTGGCTGAAGGCAAATGAGGTCTGGGTCATAAGTAGAGGATCGAAACACAGCAAATTCTAAGTAGAAATCATTTAACAAGCTAGGGTCATAACTGTTATCAAATAGGAACAAGACAAGACGCAGAGAGCAGGAATCACCATAAAATGCAGCATGGCTAGACGAGAAAGACACTATGACCTGCACTAAGGGCAGGGATTGTTAAGTCTTAAAGGTTTATGCACTGGTGGATGTAACTACCTGTTTGGAATCAGCAGCAGTATCTGCTGAGCAGCAGAAAAACACAGCAGCAGTCCTGGTAGAGTAATTATTGCAGCAGAAAAGTTTGAAACAGAAATTAGGTATTTACTGTATTAACACCTTGGGTAAGATCTACTAAGCAGCAGGTTTGCTGTGGTTTAAAAACTGCAGATTGATGGTAGGTTTAATACACCATTTAGTAAAGGTAATTTTTATTTTTTAAAAGAACACTGTCATTTCCCTTTGGTTTCTAAAGGTGGTCTCACAAATCAACTAAACAATTCCAAGATAAGTAAGTTCAATATTAATGTTGCATATGGTGTTCCTGAGAAATTACATTAGAACCTCTGAAAGAGATTCTGTAGCAGCACAACACACATACACACAAAATAAAAAAATGTTACAGGCGTAAGTTCAGGTAACCAGTATATGCCAAGAGGTGGCAAACACAATCATAACTCTTTTGGTCCTTCTGTTGGTTTGTAAGTGGTAAACTGATGAAAAAAAGGAAAATTATTATGATAAAACAGAATATTCACCAAATAAATGATTCTAGGCTGCTGTCCTCCTCCTAATATAAATACAGGATGGCCACCAAGTGCTGGTATCTGTTTTTCTGCTTTAAAAAATGAAGAAAAGTTTGCAAATTGATTATATAGCATAATTTAAACAAACAAGTGTTTTCACCAACGTGATGACTTAACTAATATAAGTGAGTGCTGTTCTCTAATAGGTATGTTTAATCTTCCCCACACCTCCAATCAAGGATTCTCAACCTCCTAGTGCAGGTAATAATGTTCCCTTAAGGATATCTCAAATTTTCACTTGGTTGGAGCTCTCACCTTCATCAGCCATGAGTATAAACCTCCAAACATATAAACATAGAGATAATGCTTGTCATAGTGTTTAAATGTTTATAAAATGTTATTACAAGGTATTTTGAAACCACAGCAGGGTTACTTTGTACCGTTAGGAGCCTTCCGAGAAAGGCACACATATGAGTGAGTTGTGATGGTAATAGCACTCGGGTACACCACTTCCCCTTCACGACGTTGACCTTCACAGGATCTTTTATGGTCACCAAGAGGGCAGACACATCCTCCACTGATGTGTTTTGGATGCAAGTCTTTTGTTAAGGTGTGTAGGAGGCATGCCCTGGAATATTTATTTATACCCCTAGTAGGTCATGTGATGCTCCACCTTGTTCACATTGTACCTAACATTTCATAATCCAAATTGCCCACCTGTATTCGGGGTTCATATTATTATACAACTAAAGTGCATATGCCATATATGACATATAACATTATTTCAGCCAAAATATACATTAGAAAACATTCCTCTAGAATGCAGAACACCTGTGTGCTCACATAAGTCCTGCAACGGATGTCCTAATTCCATTATCAGTCCATTTATATAAAAGATACAAAGTCTATCTTGTCCATTTCGGAGTTTTCTCTATATTATTATCCGTGTATAATGTCTTTGACCGGTTCCTCTCTTAAAAGCTAGATAATAACATCAAAACCTCTGTGAAAATGAGGCTTGAGATGCCAACCGGAAGTTGGAATTTGGGCAAAACACATCACTCTCCGAACATGGCTAAGGACATATTCCGGAGTGGGCCATGAGATGCATGCCAGAAAAGTTGGTAGAACACAAAAAACGGAAGTCCTACATTATTCTAGATGTAAAAAGGACCTTCCATATATTTTGATCTTAATCTCATTCTTTAATGTGTTCCACCTTTGGACTGTCCAAATTATGCATATTGTCCAAGTGAAACATGAAATGTAAAATAGAAAAGGTATGAATACACAGTAATCACAATAAACAACAACCCAATATAATAAAACCTATTATGCAAAACATATATAAAATACTTCAAGGTTAGTATACATTAATTTCAGAGAAACCATTTGAGCTCAAAATGAACATTCAGACCAAAAGGAGCTAAAGTGCAAAAATGGTTTTCATCTTCATTCTTGCAAATTCACCCTCTATATCATTATTCCTCCAATTGGGGACCACAACCATATTTCCGCAGAAAGAGACAAGATCTTCTATCCTACAGTTGTGATCTTTTTTATAATGAAGTGAAACATTTTGCATCTCCAAGCATTTTCTTATGTTTCTATAGTGTTCTCCTAGTCTTACCTTAAGCAATCTCCCTTTTTTTCTGTATATTGTTTACTACAAGAACACTCCAATAGATATATGCAATTTTCATGTGGCATGTAAAAACATTTCTGATGTTATATATTTATATTCAGTGATTTTATTAGTAGTGGTCTTGCAGTATTTGCACTTTATTCAGGAACCACATTGGGAAAAAAACACTTAGAGTGTATTCTTTTCATAGAATTAGGGTCAGTCACCACTCTCTTCACTAGTTGATTTTTTAAATTCCTAGCCTTATGGTGTATAAATTGTGGGTTTTCACCTGTAATGCTCTGTAATGTGGGATCATGCTTTAGAACATTCCAATGTTGACAAATTATACCCTCTACAACTTCATATTGCCCATGGTATCATGTAATGAATGGCAGCCTCAATACTGGGTCCTTGTCTTACATAATTTTGCTTGTACCATTTAAAATCTCCTCTCTATCTGTTGCTCCAAGCAATAGTCTAATTTTTTCAATCTGATTAGTCTCATATCTCTTTAAGACAAACTGTTTTTTTAATATGTCATATTTGGCATAATAATCATATGCATTCATACAGTTTTTTCTAATGCGGTGAAACTATCCTTTTGGGATGCCACCTAAAAAGTTTCTATGATGGAAATCACAGTCTGTCGATTTCATATAATTTTTCAATCCTAATGCTTTCGTCTAGTTAGGTCTAAAAAATAAACTTTATGTTCACTTATATATTTATATTGATATATCCAATATTATTGGAATTATCATTAAGATGATTATAGAAACTCTCCAGGGAGGCCCTAGTCCCTCTCCAAATAAAAAATACATCATCAATGTATTGTACCCAGGACACCAGACTGTCCCAAAACCATGCCCACTCCAGATGGCTATATCCTCTCATTGTGCCATGAAGACATTGGCATAGCTTAGGAATAGTCTAGTGCCTATGGCAGTTCCTAACAATTGTAAGTAAAAAGCATCTAAAAAACAGAAAAAAATGTTGTTCAATAAAAACAAAATATCATCTAAAATAAAATTCTTTCAATCTTTAGACATGTCTTCTCTATTTAAAAATGGTTTAACTCCCTCCTGTTAAATGATCATATAAAGCAAAGTAACATCCACCATAATTAACCAGTATCCTGGTTCCTATTTGATAGAGCTGAGATGTTTAAGAACAGAGGGCCTGATTCAGAGCCGGATGCTACTTGAGCTCGCTCGTTCAGAAAAAGGGGCCGAATATTTAAATAGAGCGCTCGCTCTTTGCAGTCTGTTGATGCCTCTATGTCTGTGTGAGCAAATGAAATATGCGATCGCTATTTTGTAAAGACGCCACCTGGCTGTTCGCATCATACGTCTACTCTGCTATTTATTAGATTAATCGAGTACATCGAAAGGCATCTGAACTGCTCGCTGTGCTTGTGGTTGGATTTTCCTACCGCAATCATGTGAACAGTTCAGGCTAAGAGACAACCAAGTGACGTGGCCAATGACGCTGCTTTGTTTTAATATGCCCACCCTTAAAATGCCCGTTTTGAACGTTTGGCATGCCTGTGTTCGGATCTCCACTCCCCGTTTTCAAGCACCTTCCCCTGTTACCACCCACAAATGCCTCATCCTGTCACTCAAATTAGCAGGCACTAGCTATTTTGCGAACACACGATTTCCAACCGCACTGACTGGTTGGCACATGCGCATTACGACCCATACGCATGCGCAGATGTGCAAACATCGCTCGGAGCAAACGAGCGGCCGCTTACGAGCGGCTCTGAATCAGGCCCAGAGATCGTATCCTCTAGTTATGACCTAGTTTTAATAACTGTAGGCTGTAGTAAATTATCCAAAAAGTGGAAGAGATTCAATGTAATCAAGGTTGTGCCTGCCACTATTGGGCATCTGGGCAGTGTGTCTATGCTTTTGTGTACCTTTGGCAAAATATACAACATGGGGATGGTGAGTATTTCTATCTTTATATATAGTTTTTTTATTTTTCATTGAAGTCCCCTTTGTTGGTATATAGGGTTAACAGTTTGTCCAAATCTTTTTCTATTCTTATTGCAGGATTCCCCCTCAATTTTTTTTACATATTTGAATTAGTTGTCTTATTATCTCTGCATTATTATCATCCAAGTTTAAAATTACCACACCACCCCCATTATCTGCCAGTTTCACGACTATAGCCTAATTACTCTTTAGTGATTTAATTGCCAGGCATAGTTCTTTTGACAAATTGACCTTCCTATCTCCTTTTAGCTTCAAACTATCTAGATCCTGTCTTACTAGCTTCTCAAAGGCTTCTATGAAGCACCTTTTTTGGGGGATAGGTAAAATGTTGATTTACATTTAAATACTGATATTGGACCTTCAAGGGTCAGAACCGCTTCACTGTTAACAGATTCATCTTTTTCGGGGAATAATTTTTCAAAAAGCAGTTTTCTAATAAACTTTTGCAGATCTACAAAAATCTCAAATTGGTCTGCCCGATTACTTGGAGTGAACTTCAAGCCCTTTTCCAAAACCTCTTGCTTATGGATATTGAGAGAATATTTACTCAAATTATAGATTTTAGTCTTACATTCCTTCTCTGAAACTATCTCCTTAGTTATATAATTCATATTGGTAGATGGGGTGTTGGAAATGGACTTGTTTCTAATTTTCTTTCTTCTTTTACTATTATATTGTTTCAAAGAGCTCCCATTTTACTCCTTTCCTTATTTTTCTCAGATTTGGAGGTTTTTTTTGAGAAGTATGTTTTGTTTTGCCCAAACTTCTGGCTTCCAGTTGACTTCTTAAGCCTTATTTTCAAGCCTCATCTGGCTTTTAAGAGAGGAACCGGTCAAAGGCTTTATACATGGATGATAATATGGAGAATATAGACTATGTGTCTTTTATATAAATAGACTGAATATTGAATTAGGACATCTGTTCCAGGACTTATCTGAGCACAGATGTTCTGCATCGAGAGGAATAATGTTTTATAATGCATATTTTGGCTGAAATTTCTTTTTAATATGTCATAAGAGCATATGCATTTTAGTTGTAAAATAATATGAACCCCATAGACAGGTGGGCAATTGGATAAATAAATATTAGGTACAATGTGAACAAGGTGGAGCATCACAATATCTACTAGGGGCATAAATATGTCTCCCAGGGCATGCCTCCTACACACCTTGACAAAGGACTTGTGTCCAAAATGCATCAGTGGAGGATGTGTCTGCCATGTTGGTGACCATAGGACATACTGTGAAGATCCACGTAGTGAAGGGGAAGTGGTGAATTTCAGGGAAAAGCTTAGTAAGGTTCCCCTGTATTTCCATCAACCAGCACCAGGCTCTCACAAGTGGGTTGTAATGCCACAGCCATGGGATGTGCTTGATGGGGTCCCCCAGCCAAAACATTCCCCCCCAATTAGACAGCCAGGTCAAGAATCCCTTGGGAGGCGGGATCCCCACAATAAAGGGGTCCCCTCTCTCTAGGGTACCCCAGGATGGGGGCTATACCCCTCATCCCTTGCCAGTGTATGCAGAATTGATAGGGTTAAAAATAGATATAAACTAATATTGTCATTTACAGGTCGAGACCAAGGATGCCTACATGGACCGATGAGGACCTGAACCAAGGGGTGGGTGAGTATGTGTTTTTTTTTTTTACGTCAAACAGGTATTCTACAAGACAAGGGGACAGACTGGTGTAAAGGACAAGGTAAGAATGTAGTGTGATTGTGGGTGAGTGTGAGTGAATGAGTAAATGAGTTAGTTTAAAGTATAAGTAATAACCTATACAAACTATGGTGTGTATGGTGTGTCATTATTTTTGTATTTATTTTACAGGGGGAATAGAGATACCAGCAGACCTGCTGATACTTGTGGTTCTCCAAGTACTGGCATGTAGGGGAGGCTTGCTGGGATCTCTAGTCTCCCTATAAAAGACAATATTAGTTTAAATCTATTCTTTAAAACTATCAACCCCACATCAAATGGCCAGGGATGAGGATGATAGCCCCAGGCTTTAGCCCTGGCTTGGGTACCCTTTATTGGGGGGGTTCCTTCCTTCCCAGGGATTCACAGACAGGATTCCCAGTGTGGGCTGACTTGTTGTGGGGAGACTTTGGCTGAGGGAACTCCATCAAGAGTTTTCTTTGGCTGCAGCATTACCTCTCTGCTAGTAGGGACTCATATGCCTTTTTCCCCATATTCTTAGAACCAGTGCTGGATCCAAGATCCTGGTGCTATTCATTACATTTGTGCCACCCATAAGTTTTTTCCATTTATTTTTTGAATCAGAGCTGGTTCAAAGAGCTCAGGTTTGGTTATGCTTGGGAGGAGGTGACCTCACTTTTTTATATTTTACTATTTAATGGTTTATTTTAAAGCAGAAGCATACACAGATCTCACTGATCTGTGTATGCTTCTGCTCAACATGCTACAGGGATTTGGAAATTCCTGTGTGATTTAGGGACAATATGAGTGAAGTAAAAAACACTACAACATGAGTAATACCACCATTGTATGAAAACTGTAGCCAAAAATGCTTCTTAGTAATTTTGAGGCTTGCTGTGGGAAACATTCTGGTGATAAGCTCTGATTTGTAATCACGGCCCAAAATGATTTTTAGTATATATCCCTCTGAATGTATTGTAATATTTTACAAAGGGAGCCTCTGCATATAAGACAATTTTTTTATGAATACAATTTATGTACATTTTTTTCGAGGGAAAGTATTCGGACTAGATATATTTGCCAGCAGATCACCTGAAAATATCAGTGTTTGTTTGTGTTTATCAAGGCTATATGGAATTCCAGAGATACTTGGGTTCACCAGAATTGACCTTGACATAACCACTATGCAAAGGACAAGAAGTCAAGGAATATAAAGGACAGCCATTTCTAGTGCCATTTTTAATGGTAAATGAATGTGACAAGGCTCAATTAATTTGTACAGCACCATAATCAGGATACTGTATGGGATGCTGGTGCTCGGGATCCTGACATTCAGAATCCCGAATCCGGCATCTCGACTTGTCTGTCCATATTCTATCCCTTTTCCTCTCCCTACTGTAACCCTAAACCTCCCTCCCCTGTACCTAACCATAACCTCCCTCCCTAGTGCCTAAACCTAAGCTCCCCTTTCCTGCAGCCTAAAGCTAACCCTCCACCTTAGTGCCTAATTCTCCCCCTAGTGCCAAGGACTAACCCTCAACCCTAATGCTAACCCTCCCTCCAACTCTGCTACTTTCCTTTGGGATTTCGACAGTCGGGATGTGGGCTCTGGAATTTTGACTAGTGTCGGGATTCTAGCTGTGGCACTCTGAGTACTGTAATCCCCACTATCAGGATTTTGCCTGCATCCCCCATGTTCAAATGAAGGCTTAGTAGACCCACACCTATATATCTAAATAACAGTTCCACAAAATCCAAGTCAACTCTATCAAATGCATTTTTTGTTGTTCCAAGTAACACTACTTGATCCCCATGGATTAATTTCAGGAGAAGTTGTCAGTTGGCTATTTTCTTAGAGCACAACTTTAGATCAGTATTGAAAAGTGATACTGGTTTATAACATGGACAAAGAGAGGGGTCCTTGCCCTCTTATGGTTGCATACACCTCCAGGTGCTATGGGCCTGATTCAGATGTGGACACAATGCTGATATTTATGCAGATTGAGCTATTATTAGCCGAAGGCTGGACTAAGCCTTGGCTGGGTGCCCTATCTTTAGAAGTGTCCTATTTTAAAAGTGTCAACTTCTTTTTAAATCGATTAATTGGCATTATATCAGCGTTAAACAGCAGTGAAACAGAAGGAAACCCACCAAACTACAATCAAACAACAACCTCCCCATTAATTGGACAAAGTGGAATGAACAATTGTGAGGTCACAGTCTCCATACTACTAGCTCCTGTGGATACATAACCAGGACTTTCATTATTGAACTCCCTGTCTGGTGGCTGCATAAACCTGGTGCCTCCCTTTCTACTATTGCTGCTGGCTCTGTGCTTTACATATAATCCTAATGCATACTTATCTGTGTTATGTCAGTTTACCTCGATAATAATGTACTTTTAAATTAGCTCTTTATCTAAGTCTTATATCTAGCTCCTACCACTGTATATTTTACTATTTAATTTCTGCTCCCACCAAATCTCCACTTTTTTATACTCAATAATAAACTTTTGCAGTACAGACTCTTTTCCCACACTGCACTATTACTTGCGTTTCTGGAAATCTGCTCTCTCCTACATTCTGTCTTCATTCCTACTTTTAACTTCTCTTCCCCTATTTACATCATCCTTACTATTACCATGTTTTCTTCAAATCCCACCCTCACTCAGTGTCTACCTAATCTTTTGTTCTGCCCCTTGCTTCCATCTTTATCCTTTCCCCCTTGTCTCTTCCATTTCCTCTTCCCCTTATCTCCTCTCCTCTGTTTACCTTCCTCCCCATCTTCTCCCATTACTCCACTTTCATTCTCTTATACTCCACAGGGGTCCTACAACCTCACTGCTAATCCCTACTCCCACTCCCCTCTCCATGTCACTTTACCCCACATCCATCCACACATCATTAATTTCCCTTCCTGCCCACCTTCTACTGACTCCCCTTCTAGCACTGGAGTCCGCACCATCGCTACACTCTATTCAGCTCAATCCCCCAAATTAATCTCACCCCCACGCTATAGCAACCCTGATAATCTCATTCAAATCTCTCCAACAAACTCTGTCCCTCTATCCTGTGCCCTCTGGAATGCTAGGTCAGTCTGTAATAAACTGGTCCCAACCGACGACCTTTTCATCTCCAACTCCCTGAATCTCCTAGCTATTACTGAAACCTGGATTTCACCCTCTGACACTGCTTCTCCTGCAGCTCTCTCCTCTGGGGGCCTCACCTTTTCCCACACCCCACGACCTGGGGGTTGCCATGGTGGTGGTGTTGGGGTCCTTCTATCCCCTGGTTACTCATACCAACCCATTCCCTCTGAACCATCCCTCACATTCTCTTCATTTGAAGTCCATGCTATACGCCTCTTCCACCCAGTACACCTCCAAGTAGCTGTCATTTACCGCCCCCCTGGCCCTCCCTCCAAGTTCCTTGACAACTTTGCTTCCTGGCTCCCTCACTTTCTCTCCTCAGACCTTCCCTCCATTATCCTAGGTGACTTCAATATTCCAATTGATATCCCCACAGAATCCTCTGCCTCCAAACTCCTCTCCCTCACATCATCACTTGGTCTCTCCCAATGGACCTCCTCACCCTCCCATGTGAGTGGTCATGTGCTTGACCTGGTCTTCACACACCGTTGTGATATTTCTGACCACCTCAATTCCCCATTCCCTCTTTCTGACCATCACCTTCTCTTTTTTAACCTGTCCCTCTCTCCTTCCCCTCCTCTACCTCCAAAAGCCTCCTTTACTAAGCGTAACATTGACACTATCGACACAGGTTCCTTTTCTTCCCTGCTTGACTCACTTCTCTCCCCTATCCTCTCTCTCTCCTGCCCTGAACAAGCCACCCCCCTATACAATGCCTCCCTTACTTTGCTCTGGACTCTGTTGCCCCAGCGATCACTATTCACACTCGCAGATCTACTCCTCAACCCTGGCATTCCAAATGCACCAGATACCTGCAAAAGTGTTCTCGAACTGCCGAGCGACAGTGGAGAAGATCACGCTCTAAGGCAGATTTTCTCCATTTCAAATTTATGCTCTCATCCTATAGTGCTGCGCTCTCCCTCTCTAAACAGTCATACTTTATGAAACTCATCTCCTCTCAGTCCTCTAATCCCCAGCGTCTACCACTACTTTCAACTCCCTCCTTCGCCCACCCCCTCCTCGTCTCCCCTCCTTGCTCACTGCCCTTGACTTTGCTACCTACTTTACATCTAAAATTGATTCCATACGTCAGGACATCATATCCAACTAGTCCCCAAGCTCTCCACCTCCTCCTTTCCCTAGTCACCCCTCCCCATCAACTTTACCAACTCTAACATCCTTCTCCCCTGTATCTGGAGAGGAAGTCATGGCCCTCATCCGGTCCTCCCCCCTTCCACCTCCCCCCTTGATCCCATCCCCTCCCGCCTCCTCCGCTTCCTCTCTCTCTCAGCCTGCTCCCATCTTGCCCACCTCATTAACCTCTCCCTCTCATCAGGCACTGTTCCTTCTGCATTCAAACATGCCCTTGTCTCCCCCATTCTTACAAAACCTACCCTTGATCCTAACCTTCTTTCTAACTACCGTCCCATCTCTCTCCTCCCCTTTGCCTCCAAACTCCTTGAGCGGATTGTCTACAACCGCCTTACCACTTTTCTTCCCTCCCACTCCCTCCTTGACCCTTTTCAGTCTGGCTTCCGTTCTCTCCACTCCACTGAAACTGCCCTCACAAAAGTCAGCAATGACCTCCTTGCTGCCAAATCCCAAGGCCACTACTCTCTTCCCATTCTCCTTGATCTCTCTGCTGCTTTTGACACTGTGGACCACCCTCTCCTGCTGAATATCCTTCACTCCCTTGGTCTACATGAAACTGCCCTCTCCTGGCTGTCATCCTACCTCTCTGACCGATCTTTTTCAATTTCCTTTCACGACTCCTCTTCCCCCCCACAGCCTCTTACAGTAGGTGTTCCCCAAGGTTCTGTTCTTGGTCCTCTCCTATTCTCCCTCTATACTTCCTCTCTAGGTGAACTCATCAGCTCTTTTGACCTCCATTATCATCTCTATGCTGATGATACTCAAATCTACCTTTCCTCCCCTGATCTCTCCCCCTCTCTTCTGATTCGTATCTCCAACTGTCTCTCTGCTGTCTCTTCCTGGATGTCCCAGCGATTTCTTAAACTTAATATGTCTATGACCGAGCTAATCATCTTCCCACCCTCCCACATCACCTCTCTTCCCACTATTTCTTTATCAATTGATGGAATAACTATCTCATCTAGTCCCAAGGTGCGCTGTCTTGGAGTTATCCTGGACTCATCCCTCTCCTTCAAACCACATATCCAGAACCTTTCACAGTCCTGTCGTTTCCATCTCAAAAGTATTTCTAAGATCAGACCCTATCTCACCAAGGATGCTACTAAAACCCTCATACACTCACTGGTCATCTCCAGATTGGACTATTGTAACCTCCTCCTATCTGGCCTCCCCAAATCCCATCTCTCTCCTCTCCAGTCTATCCTTAATGCTGCTGCTCAGCTCATCTTCCTCTCCAAACATTCTGCATCTGCCTCCCCTCTCCTACAAGCCCTACACTGGCTCCCCTTCCCTTTCAGAGTCCAATTTAAGGTTCTCACGCTCGCTCACAAAGCCCTCACCCAATCTTCTCCCATATACATCTCTGATCTCATCTCCCTTCACGCTCCTCTCCGCCCTCTTCGCTCAACTAATGCACGCCGCCTTTCATGCCAGCTGATTACTTCCTCCCACTCCCGCCTCCAAGATTTTGCCCACACTGCTCCCCACCTCTGGAACTCTCTCCCACTCCGCATCAGACTCTCCACCTGTTTGCAATCCTTCAAACAGGCTCTCAAGACCCACTACTTCATCAAAGCCTTCCAGCTATCATTCTAACTCCTTGCTACATGCTCCTTCGTCCCCATCTGTGTCAACCCAGTTTGTCTTCCCCCACCTTTCTAGAATGTAAGCTCTCACGAGCAGGGCCATCTACCCTCTTGTGCTTCTCCTTACTATAGTGTCATTTACTTCTTACTCACCACTAGGGCACCTAACACTTGGTTGCTTATGCTCTGTTGCTTATCTGGGTGATATGGTCACTAATGTAGCAATATATATTATCCATGTCCTGTATTGTATTGTTCTGTAAGTCACTTGTATACAATTTGTTTTTGTACTTTGTAAGGCGCTGCGGAACACTTGTGGGGCCATATAAATAAATGATGATAATAATAATAATAATAATAATAATAATAATAATAATAATAATAATAATAATAATAATAATAATAATTGCCCATTCATATAAGTCACACTAAGTATGCACAATGATTGAATTAAATTATGCTTTCACAGATGATTCACTCGCAAAGTATGTGACAGGTATTCAGCATTAGAGGGAGGTAATGGGTGGTGGCTAGAGAAAGACAAGCATGTTGGACCATTTAACCCCTGTTTTTTGGACATCCATAAATTAGCCACTGTGTTGTAGCTGTCAGCAGGAAAGCCCTCTCATTGTCTGGAGACCCACTATGTATGCAACAACTTTGAGTCGCTCAGAAGACTGATGGCCACCTGATCTGCAGTTGATGTTTCCAATATTTCTGGTTTTGTGCATGAGTGGTGGATGTGAGATGATTTCAGTCGGAGTCTTTCAGCACTGGGCGGAGAGTGGCTCATTAGCATATTTTGCTAATGTAAATCAGTACGAACTCACAGCTGCAATGGGATTTGTGTCCACATCTGAATCAGGCCCTTTATAAAGAATTTAGTTCTTGAATCTGAGAGAGTTTGGGATAGTACATGTGATATTCATAGTTTAATGCTTGTGTCTGGAAACATATCTACTCTAATTTTTTAGGCTGGGTACAAATGTAAAGATTTTCTGTCCAACCATCCAACTAGTTGATTGCTTGGAATGAAAATCTGGTAATGTACAGGAGTAAATGACAATCAGCAAATTGCTGCCACCTTACCAGATCTTGATTCCAACCAATCAACTAGTTGGATGGTTGGGCAGAATAGCTTTACGTGTGTACCGAGCCTAACACAGTACTGTAGATGAAAGATGTGGTCTTCTGAGCAGGTAAAACTCTGGAACACATGCCAGCTGCTTTATTAAGAAATTGGAGAAATAATTATTTCAGTGAAGAAAGTAGAGTTTCAACTCATCATTCAACTATTTGTTGACAGCTGACCTCGACTGAAGATTAGTAGTGCCATGATAGCTAATATTTGTGCCATCTTTTGTTTCTTTAGATAAAGGCCCAGTTAGAAACATTTACTCTGATTGCACAATTATGTGCCCCATGCACAAAGATTTCAGAAATATCAGATGTGTAAAGCTGGGTACACACTGACTGATACATTGGCTGATCAATTGATCGGCCAATATATCTGCTGCCCATCGGGCAGTGTGTACCTGTGATATGTCGGTGAACATCGGCATTCACCAACATACCGCATTGGCTGTGCTGCACAGCCAATGGACAGATATGTCTGCAGATATATCTGTCCATCAGCAGGTGTGTACAAGCGGTCTACAGACCGCCCATACACACAGAGCGGCAGCCATGAGGAGGGGGTGGGACACCCCCCTGGCACCCTGGAACACACCCCCTGGTCGCCAGGACCCGCAGATTATGGCCGTTCAGTGTGTATGCATGACCATCATCTGCAGATATATCTGCAGATCACTCAATCTGCAGATATATGTGTCAGGTGTGTAACCACCTTTAGGAACAAAATTGGGTAACATGTTTTAAATGAGCCTCTTAAATACGGACTATATCTACTAGTTAGATGCATTTACTCTGATTGCACAATTATGTGCCTCCTGCACAAGAGTTGAGAAACATCAGATGTGTAAGGAAGAAAATTGGGGAATGTGTAATGAGCCTCTTCAATGATGGCTATTTTTACCATATCTGTCCATAGGCATATAAGGACTCTAGACATTTCAGATATATTTACTGTAGGTCTCAGGTATTAATGGAGAATATCTGTAATATATTATCAGCTTCTGTTGTCATTAGTATGTGGGGCTTTGACTATAGAGAGTAAAAGGGATGCATTGGATATGATCTCACATAGAGGTAAGAACAAGAAACTTGTGGGAGACATTTGGTTTGGTGAGAGGGAGCAGGAGGATTCGGTGGATGAGTCAAACATATGAACCAACTTAATAAAATAAATAACCTGAATTATTTTGAACAATAATATAATTAATGCATCTTAGACACATAGCAAGCATATAAACTACAGTGGTTTAGATAAAACAGGCAGTACAGAGGGAACGTCACAGGGGTCCACTGCAATAACAACCAAATTAAGTAATATATAGACTAATTACCAAAATAAAAGCATTGAATAAGAATATGCAAACATGTGCAAGTGTAACTACTGTATGAGAAATAAAAGGTTATATAACCATTGAAAGAAGCATATGTTTTACATTGAATATGATAAAGGGGAAGGAAATTGATCCAAAGCAATTATTTATTCAAGGAAAATACTGTATATTTAGTTGACAACATAACATGGACCTGGAGAGATCTAAAAGTCTGATGTTGTGGTCATGTAAAACTCCTATCAATCAAAAATATAATCATAACAGGTCTCATAGCTCTGTACCAGAGAGCACCAACTCAATCTCTAGAACCTCCAATCTTAGAGGATTGATAGAGATATTAAAGAGGATGGAATGATAGGAGGAAAGAACTAGAAATGATCTACAGTATCAGTCCAGAACCAGGAAATCTCAATATAAGAAATTAAGTTCCAGTGAAGAATCAAATATTCTTAGAAGTGGAAGGACTGGTGGAACCTCTGGCTTTCCTATTAGGTCCATCAAATGTATTCTGACATTTACTTTCTGACATGGTATGGAGGCTACTTCCAGTGCACCTTTCTCATATGTATAGTCATTTAAATGTTGTATAGGTTGGTCGAAGTATAGAGTGTGACCATCATCTAATTGTATGTGACCTGGATATTGATTAAAAAAACCCCAATGGTATTTCAAGTTGTTTGGCATAGTTCATCTGTGAGGTTTTTCAAGGGTTTGCATTGTAATATGTGCAAAGATAGGTCTGGTACTATAGATTTACATCATGGGGTAAATTTATTAAAGTGACAGTTTTTAAAAGTGGAGATGTTGCCCATAGCAACCAATCAATCTCTATGTATTATCTTCTAGAAGGTGCTAATTAAATGTTAAGTAGAATCTAACTGGTTGCTAGGGGCAACATCTTCATTTGTAAAAACTCTCACTTTAATAAATATTCTCACATTTCTCTATTGAAATCAACACTGTCTAGTTGTCACACTTTTGACAGGATTTCTTCTTTTTGATTGAAGTATTGAAGAGAACATATTTTGTTGCATGTAGGAAAATCTTTGTTATCAGACCAAATTGGGGGACAACCTCTGTCAGATCTTATTGTTGCACCTCTCCCTCCCTTTGACCAATTCAACAATCCTGGATGTAATCAATTAGAGACTTTGGATTGCATGACAATTATAGATTTTTATATTGGAAGGTTATGGAAAGGTCATCTGATACCTGTGTTTTATCCTCTAGAGCAGTGGTGTCAAACTCGGGACCTTCAGCTGCAGTGGAACTACACATCCCAGCATGCACTGCCAGAGTTTGCTATTAGGGCATGTTAAAAAAGTGGCAGGACATGCTGGGATATGTAGTCCCACAGCAGCTGGAGGGCCCGAGTTTGACACCTTTGCTCTAGAGTAGTAATGTGGCCTGAGAGTTGGAAGTGATTTGGTCATATGTCTGGTTGGGAGTAATAATCTGTAGGTCTGAATGTCCTTTTTATGATATTTTTTTTTATTTTTATCCATTGATGGAGTGAGAGCATAGTATTAAAAGGATCCATGTATCTTTTAAATGTGTAAAACAAGTGTTATGTTTAGCTGGCCATCATTAGAGAAAGACCCCATATGGTAGAATTCAGTTGATTATCACTGCAGAGCAGGTAACATCATTGAAAATGAGGACAGACATGTTGGAGGAGCTGGGTGGGAAGATGACCAACCCTCAGTTCTAGAGGAAGCTGAAGCTTAACTTGTTGAAATATCCAGGTTGTGTGTAGGTGGTAGTCTCTATATTGAGCAGGAGTTCACTTAAAGTAAAGGCAGAAGCCTGGTAGGGAAGCTGGGGTCAGGAACCATACACTGCACAGTGAAATTACATTACTTGTTTACTTAATGAGTGGAGATCTGTAAGGAGGGATCTTCACCAGTATACTCAGGTATAAAGTGTCTCAGCCCAACAGGAAGAAATCCTTGTGTAGAATATTAGAGGCCAGCTGAAACCCTCTCTGGTATATTGCGATGGTTACAACTGTCATAACCTGATATCATTACCCCTGCCGCTGGGTCACTTACTGCTCCAGTGACCAGCTGGCTTCCTCCCTGAGCTCAGTTCATGCATCCAGTTTCATCCATGTAAGATGCAAGCTTCATTGTTTCCAGCCTGCCAGGCCATAGATCACATCCAACCAGCCCCGGAGTATTACTGTTCCAAACACCTGATCAATCCGGTCAATCACTTGCCAGCCTGAGTCAGCCAGGAACATCTGATGCTGCTCCTCCAATCCTGACTAACCCTGTGGTATATATTCCAGCTCAATGGTGGATTCAGGGGGGGGCACCCAGGCACGTGCCCCCCCTGTCATTTAGGAGAAGATTTATTTTTTTACTTTAGCTGCACTGGCCCGGCAGCCATCAGGGTGAGGCTGCTGTGTCAGCCCTCCCCAAGCCATGCAGCTTCTAGAAGTCCGCCGGCGCCGCAGCCAATAAAGTTTTTTTTGTTACATATCCGGCGTGCGTGACATCACACGCGCTGCTGAAAGAGAGGAGCACTGGAGCCGCAATGCGGACTTGCGAAGGTAAGCTGCTAGGGACACAAGGGGCTGCTATAGATAAGTAAGTGGCAGCTAAGTACGGAGATAAAGACGGAGGGCTGCAGGGACACAAGGGGACTGCTGAGGATGCACAAATGGTCACAAGAGTCTGCCAAAGGTAACCCAAAGGTCTGTGCTGTGAGGGGGGATCTGTGCTGTGAGGGGGGCTCTGTGCTGTGAAGGGGTCTCTGTGCTGTGAGGGGGGTCTGTGCAGTGATGGGGATCTGTGCAGTGAGGGGGTGGTCTGTGCTGTGAGGGGGCTCTGTGGTGTGAGTGGGGTCTGTGTTGTGATGGGGTGATCTGTGCTGAGGGGGGATCTGTGCTGAGGGGGGTCTGTGCAGTGGGTGGGGGGGTCTGTGCTGTGGCGGGGGTCTGTGACATGGGCTAGGGAATGATGCTGATGCACACTGGGGCTCAGGGAATGGGGCTGAGAGATGCACACTGGGGCCAGGGGGCGTCAACACTGGGGCAGAGAGACACATACTGGGGCTGGGGAAATGGGTCCGAAAGATGCACTGGGGCAGAGAGATGCACACTAGGGCCAGGGGAATGCAACTGAGAGACGGACACTGGACACTGGGGCCAGGGGAATGGGGCAGAGAGATGCACACTGGGGCCAGGGGAATGGGGCTGAGAGACACACACTGGGGCCAAGGGAATGAGGCTGAGAGATGCACATTGGGACAGAGGGAATAGGACTGAGAGATGCACACTGAGGCTGGTGGAATGGGGCAGAGAGATGCACTTGGGGCCAGGGGAATGGGGCTGAGAGATGCAGGTGGGCCTGAGGATGGAAATATGCAGGGGGTCCTGGGGATGGAGAGGCCCAGGGGGTCCTGGGGATGGAGATGCCCAGGGGGTTCTGGGGACAGACAAGGAGGCCGGGAGATAAAGAGACAGAGAGCCTGGAGAACCACAGTGGGACAGTGGGACCTAGGGATAGAGACATTGGGGGGTCTGAAGTAACACAGGGGAGCCTGGAGAGACACAGAAGTTTTTTTCAGGGATATTCATTTTTCCTGTACAAGAACTTCTGTTTCTACAGTATATATTATCTGGTTATGATAATGATATGGGTTATATTTCTATGTAAACAGGCATTTTCCAGAAAGGGTTATCTCCTACATGAATAGAGAATACCAGCTGAAGATGCTGCCCAGTGAGGCTCAACTTCCTCAGAGGTTCCCCGTTGCAGAGAAACCACCATATAGGTAAGAAAAGACTTTCAAACTGACTGGGGCCCCAAAAACCTTTCGAGGGGTGACACCAAGGTGAAAGGAGCCGGGTGCTGCACTGTAGCATTAAGTGCAGCACTCAGCTCCTGACAGTGTGAGGGAGCCGGCACTGCACAGTACTTCTGGCACCCTCTACCACACCGGACCACTGGGGTTTTAGCGGCATGGCCATACCCCTTCCCAAGTGACCACACCCCCTGTCCATGAGTCCACACCCCCTTTTCAGTGGCATGCGGCTACGCCGTGCACACAACGGCCCTCCCCACACAGGGTAACCCCATGGGGACAGATGCCACTGGTGTGTATGAGAAACAATTTTCCAAAAAACAGTAACACAATATCTGACATGCTAAAATTGGGACCACCCATTACCAGATCTCTAGTTTTGCCTATGGCTATGGAGGAGGTAGTTATATAGATATGGGCAGGGAGAAGGCAATGAGAGAGATCAATGCATTATAATGCTTTATGTTGGCTGGCAGTTGCAGATGAATGGGGAGGGATTTAAATTATTTGACACTTTTAAATGTAGGTATTTATTACCTTTCTCTTTTCCAAAAAGGTCTGAAACTTCCCAATATTTAGACAACTACCAATTGAGCTTAGAAGATCAGCTTGCAGGTAAGACATAAATTGTCTTGTACCCCCATGCCGCAGCAAAATGAAATCTAGGATGTGGCTCATGAGTATGGAATTCCCGATGAGACCACACACCTTGCTATAAGGCCACACCCACTTAGCCTCCCCCTATTGTGGTGCCCTCCTGTCATTTTGTTCTGGATCTGCCCCTGTTCCAGCTTCTGGCTCTCAGTCATTGCCAGTATAATGTCTATCTCAGCCCTACTGAGTGAAGCTCAACTGTGCTCTGGTTACATTTGTTTGTTATGTTGCTGATGCAGTTCTGATTGTATTTGCTGCACTAATTTTAATTGCCATTCTACTTCTGTGTAATCAACATCTCAAATTGCACAGGTAATTCCAGCCTGCTCCTGATTGCTGAATTTGCTTTACACCTGTTCTACTCAGGTAATACCAACCATTTCTACTCCCCTGGTTCTGTTCCTGAATATTCCACAGTTACCATCCATTCCAGTGTTTGGTCTGTGTCCAGTCCTGTCATCTTTAGAGTGCTTCTAGACTACAGAGAACACCCAGTTCAAGCCTGGTAAATACTTCTGCCAAGATCTGCCACTCAAGTTCCCTGGACTACAGAACAAAGTAAGAAGAGTGCTTTTATTATTATCAAGTAACAACTCAGTTCAGTCTGGTTAATCTACTGCTACACTCTTCTCTGCTACATATATCATACCATCAACAACACCGACATCCCTGGTGGTTCCTGGTGGTCTAGTGGGTTTGATCCAGCATCTCTTTGCTAAGACCCTGGCATGGCATGTGATAACAACAGCCCAGAGGAGGCAGCTCACATGAGTCAGGACATGGCCAGCATTTCAGTGAATCCTCTGCGCAGTGAAGGTGGTAAGCAGTAGATAAAGGCCCTCATTCAAAGCTGAGCAGAGCGCACACTCTGAATGAAGGCCGTCCTCCATAATTATGGAGCGTCCTCCTGGACGCTCGTATAGCTGTGGGTCACCACCCACAGCCTGTACGAGCGTGCAGGTTGATGGCCGCGATGGTCTTGACCATCGCGACCATCGCCACTGCGAGCCGGAGCCTGCGGTTGAGTTTTTCAACCGCAAGGCCCGGAGTGATTTTGGCTCTATCAGAGCCAAAATCACTCCCACTGACATCACTAGTGATGTCAGTGGGCCGGCTTCTGACGGTAGGCGTTCCCTTGGGAATGCCCCCATCAGGAAGGCACGCCCACCAAAAGGGGCGTGCTGTCAATCAACATCGACAGCACGCCCCCTTTGATCAGACACAACGAGCGAAGGAAAGTCCTTCGCTCGTCGCGTCTGGCGCATGCGCACGACGGAGCTCCCGCCATCGTGCACATGCGCAGTGCACAACATCGACCCACTTGCGAGCGGACAGCCGCTTGCAAGTGGGTCTGAATCAGGCCCAAAGAGTGCTGATGTCTCTCTGTTGTTGACATGGCCTTCGAGCTGGAGCCATCACCAAATGCCTATTTTATTAATTAAGTTATGTTCAATTTTACATGAGCCCCTTTATCTGTTATTTTTCTTCTGCAGCAGTGTGACTCACTTTTGTATGCAGATGCCATACATGAATAGCATTGTCTCCCATTATTTGCTGGTATCTTTATGATGATTTTAGAAGAGTATGGATACTAAGGGAAATTCTACAGTCTTTCTATAGGGCTCATAATTCCAGTGTAGCTAGTAACTAAATTACAACAACTGCAGGGCCTGGAATTATCTGTAGTCCAGTGTTTCTCAACTCACAGCCTCATGTTTTACAGATCTCCCCAGTTTTGCAAGTGAAATAGTTAGCACCATGTGTGTTTTTTTTTTTTAAATGTGTCTGAAAGTAATAAATACACATTTGTATCAAAGAGGAGATCTGAAAAACATTCACTGTAAGAGGTGCAAGAGGACTGGATTTGGTAAAACATTGGAATACTCATTAAAGGCTGTATCTAGGCCAAAGCTAGCTGACACCTATGCTTAGGTGTACCGTACTTTCCCTTTAAACAGCGACACTCATTAAATACACAAGTTTTGTGGCTGGCTGACTTCAATTCTGCATTTTAAATGGTTTTAATTAGCCACATAACCTGTGTAATTAATGGGTGTCATTCTTAAAGGGATAGTATGGTAATCCTATCTATGTTACACCGAACATCCTCTTCCTTTCTTTTATCTACTATGGGTTATATGCTCAGCTAAAAATAACACTTTATCTATGATAATCACAGAGCTTCATGAGCTTTCTGTTGTGTTTCCTCTAACACCACAAAGCATTTATAAAATGTCTTGTGTGCAAACAGGTACTCTACAGCTCCAATCAAAATTGTGTTTAGCATACTCCATGGGGCCTTAGGCAAAAAACTGCATTGGGGCCCAGGCAACATACTGTTTTTGGACCCCTCTCCAATTTAATCTAAGCCATTCTGTTTACTCTTGATCACTTTACACAAGTCACATTAATAATGCATGAACATATTGCCTGGAACTCCTCACTGGTAGTGTTATACTGCCAGTGAGTGGAAAAAACTATGTTCAGTACCACTGCAATATGCAACAATACAAAATGCACTCCTCAGTATTAAATTAGTCTCAATCCTATTATGCTGATTAGAAAGGGATATATGAGTGTGTGCTGAGCTCTAATTGGAGGAGCTCAACACATGCTTCTGTTACCATACTGATTGAGGCTAATAATGCTGATCAGGAATCACCAGTCTTGCAAAACTGTGATTTGAGTATAGTTGCTTGGCTTTCAGTCTACCAATAACCCTAGAATTGCTTGCCTGGATGAGTACTCTAAAGGAGTCCCTGTATTCCACTCCCAGAATCCAGGTCCCTTAAGGCCATGTCTCTTAATAGCAAGTGTTTGGTGAGCCCACTTGGCCCACAGAGCTCTGTGTAGCATCCAATAGCATGTTGAATAATGTATAATCCAACACTGTTGTTTAAAAGGAAAGAGAACTCTGATGTTTCTTTCCTCTCTGTACTGAAATTGAATAGCAGAAAGCAGAAAAGTGATCCAGTATAAAAAGTGAGATGAAGGTGTGGCTTGGAGTAGCTTTTTGCCTGTTCTCCTGCTGAAATCCTGCTAAAATCCTGACTATTAGAGATTCCTTCCTGAAATGGGTACTGTGGTGCAGATGAACCCCTCCTGACTCTCCCAGCACTATTTGATTTCCTCCTTGGCTATCCTGCCTGTACTTACTTGGCTCCCATTGTTGGCAGTTGGTTCTAGTGCCTCCCACTGGCAGGCTTAAAGTCTCCTGCTGCAGCTGCTGGTGTGCTTCCAGACCATACTTCTATGGGCAGTGATTGTGCCCTGACTGGCTGCTCTCCTCAGGGTCCTGCCAAGTGTTCCTGGCTAGGAACTGTGGTGGCATATGCCATCTTCGAACTCTGCTCTCCTGCGGCTGTTCCTTCCGGATGCTCAGATGGTCTGTGCGAACACCAGCTGCCACTTTGTTCCTCCACTTGGCCCCTACCTCTGGTTTGCTTTCAGTAGTGATGGGGGTCTGCTGACTTCTGATCCTCTCCTGTTGTGGTCCTGAGTTGCAGCCACCATATTGGATTCATGCAGCCCCAATGGCTGGGTCCTTAAGAGCTGCATTCTCATGGTTCTTGCTGTTCTTGCCTTCTAAAGCTCAAATCCAGGTTCTGGATTCTCCCTTGGAGTGGTGCCTTCTGTCCTCAAGGTGTAGTGGATGGTGACAATTCAAAGAGGTCTTGTCTTCCATTCTCCTACTGAGCTGCTCTTCAAATCCCCTGATAGTTTTCCTGCTCTGTCCCTTCCATCTTCTTGGTGCCTTCCTTTGCTGTTTGCACATACTGTATTTGAGTTGCTTTAGTGATTTTATTATTTATAATGGGGAAATCGGGCCATGCTTCTGGGACTGCCTAAAAACTTGTGAAATTTTCTAGTACCACTGTAGCCCACCACCTGCTTGTGGTCCAACTAATGGTTTGCCATCACCTCTCACTGAGTCTCCTCCTGACCCAGTGGATGACCTCCATCCCTCTTTGACCCAAATTCTCCAAACCATCTCCATGTCCAAGTAGAGGGTCACTGATACGATTTGCAAAGTACAAGTGGATTATTCCCTGCTTCAACACAACCTTAAGAAAATGAGGGAGAGAGTTGGAGAGGCTGAGCATTGTATATCCACTCAAGGGATCTCAGATTTCAAATGTACCGTATTGTCTTGGACTTTCAACATTTTTTCTGGGCACGGGATGTGGGACCTGTGAGTTTCATGCTGACCTCACTCTGTAATCTGTGCCTCTTCTTATTGTCATACTCATTTAACTACTGTTAACTGTCCATCTCTTACAATGTATGCACATTATTCTTGTGTTATATATGTCATTTGGCTGACTTTATGGGATCTCCACTCACTTTTGGGAGAGTCTTAATTTCATAGCTTCTCTGTAAATTATATTTCTTTATTGTTTGCATTGTTTGTACTCTTCCCCATCTGCACAGATGTCTGAGAACAGTTATGTTCCTATTTAGGTTAGGTCGGTGCACTCTTTAGAGTTGCCTTATCTTCCATGTGCTCTTTGGATTAGTTGTTGAACCTATTTAAGATCCTAGTATCTAGAGTTTTCAAGCTGGTAGTGCTGCAGATACTATAGCCTTATACTCAGATGACATGCTTTTGTTTTTGGCCAAAACATATGGATCAGTGGACAGTTGCCTGCAGGTTCCTTTGTCCCTAGCAGTGGATTCACTCCTTTCAATACATTAATCATCTCCCCTGATCCTGCAGACTTTGTATCCCACAATATTCTGCCTATCACTGTTCATTTGAAACAGAAGATCCACATTTGGAAAAAGCTTCTGAATACTATTAAAGGCCATATTAGCCTGTTTAATATTGTCATCCTGTCCAAATACTGTATTTATATATTTTCCAACGTTTCCCTCCTTAACTTGAGACTTTACTATATGAAATTAACCAGCAATAAGATTCGGGCACTATACCAATAGTATTGTTAGAAAGGTATGTCTGATAATTGCCTTAACGTAATAACAGCTCCTACACAATGATTCTGTAATCACTTAAAACAGCACCATAGAATAAAATGTAACTCAAAGAGCACTTCAATTACTTTTTTAATACCAATATTTAAAAATATCAAAAACACAGTGAATACAACATACATATTATTTATTAAACAAATAAAAATACATATAAGTTGAATTATTATGCCATATCTTTTTTTACACAGGAAAAATATTTTAAATCAATGTCTATTTGACAAGAACAGTCAATATATACTCAAGATCTGTTTGAAACAATTAAGTGTCTGTGACTGCTGTTAATCTGTATTAATCAGTATGCCAGAGCTCCTGTAATGGATGCATACACACTTTGTTATGATATCATTCCATAAAGACACTGCCACCCTGTAAACAGGAGAAATTAGTAAGACGAGTTGCTTTTGCACAAGCAAATTATCCTAAGACTCCATCAGCCACATCTCTGGATGTCTCTTCAATAATACCCCTTTTACACCAGAGCTAAAACCCAGGTTTTTGAAGGGTTAAACTGGGCAGCTCCCTGGTGTAAAAGGGCAGAGGGTTGGATTGCCGAGTCGAGTGACCCGGCAATCCAACCCAGGTAACTAGTAGGGTTTAACACGGGCGTAGCCCGTGAAACCCTGCTATGGGAACGGCGCACTCCGGGTCACGAAGACCTGGAGTGCGCTGCAAGCCGGCCGATTGGTCCGGCTTCAGTGGCGCTTGGAGATGACGTCTTCTCCAAGCGTCCACTTTCACTCCGCAAAAGCCGGGTCTATGCAGACCCGACTGCGGTGTGAGCGGCGCTGACTCGGGAATATCCCGAGTCAGTGCCGGCAAAATTCCGGGTCTGATCCGGATAGGAACTTTGTTCCAACTCCGGGTCAGACCCGGAAATTAGGTGGAAAAGGGGTATAACAAAGAAACCAAGGCATGCTCTCCATCCCCACCACAGCAGTGTGAGTCACACATCCTAATCACTATCCCAGCTGGGGTAAGGTGAAGCTGCTAAGTACACAGCTGGGAGCAAAGTGGGAGGTTGAGATAAGTGTTTGCCACAGGTATACTGGGAACTTTCTTATTCCAGCTTATATTTCACCAGGATCAGGAGTGCTGGGGACCTGACTTTATTTTTGAATAAACAGTCTGGAACAATATTATAACAAACAAAGTAATTATGCATCCATTAAAGGAGCTCTGGGATACTGATTAATACAGATTAACAACAGTCATAGACACTTACTTGTGTTAAACACATCTTGAGTATTGACAGTTCTTGTCAAACAGACATTGATTTATAATATTTTTTGCTGTGTACTAAACTTTAAAAAATGGGGTAATAATTTTACATATATTTATTTTTCGATGTTTAATAAATAATGTGTATGTTTTATTCATTGTGTTTTTGATATTTTTAAATGTTGGTATTAAAAGGTTATTAAAGCGCTCTATAAGTTACATTGTATTCTAAATTGGCTTTACTACATGGCCTGCCAACTTTATAGATATATTTTTTTAACTCTGGATCCCCCTGATATTCTGGAATGGTGGCCACTTGTGAATGACAGAATCTATCATGAGCATTATGTACAAACAAGAGGAATACTGTGAATATTCTTAATACATTGTGGGATAGATGGACTCAGGGCCTGATTCAGAGCCGCTTGGAAGCGGCCGCTCATTCGCTCCGAGCGATGTTCTCACATTTGCGCATGCCTATGGGTCGTTATGCGCATGTGCCAACCAGTAAGTGCAGTCAGAAATCGTGTGTTCGCAAAATAGCGAGTGCCTGCTAATTTGAGTGACAGGATGAGGCGTTTGTGGGTGGTAACAGGGGAAGGTGCTTGAAAACGGGGAGTGGAGATCCGAACGCAGGTGTGCCAAATGGTCAAAACGGGCATTTTAAGGGTGTGCATAATTAACAAAGCAGCGTCATCGACCACGTCACTTGGTTGTTTCTTAGCCTGAACTGTTCGCATGATTGCGATAGGAAAATCCAACCACAAGCACTGCGAGCAGTTCAGACGCCTTTCGATGTAGTCGATTAATCTAATAAATAGTGGCGATGACATAGGATGCGAGCGGCCAGGGGCGTCTTTACAAAATAGCGAGCGCATATTTCGTTCGCTCGCTCAGACATAGAGGTGTCAACAGACCGCAAAGATCGAGCGCTCAATTTAAATAGCCAGCCCCTTTTTCTGAACGAGCAAGTGCAAATAGTGTCCGGCTCTGAATCAGGCCCTCAGTCCTCACTGGGTCTCTGGAGGTCTAATTTTGGGGATCCTCTGTAACCTATCCAATAGTGTACATTTTCCCATCTGTTTTCCTCCTTTTTCGTTCCCTCATTTCTCCTATCACTCCCATGTGCTAGCCCAGCATTGCACAGTAATTTTACTTTACCTTTTTATGCATTTTATACTGTCCCTAGCACTTAGGCCTACTGTACATCTTGTCTATGTCCTATCCTTATTGATGTTGTTTATGTTTTTCTAAGTCATTTGAAGACTCAGGTACTAGTGATTTATCTTGTTTTTTTGTGTTATTTGTATTTCTGTTTTGTTTCCTTTTGTAAAATTAATGACTACTTGATTTCAAATATAACAAATAAGTGTTGGAAGTGAGGGTATTCCTCTTTAGAGACATTGGAGTCCCAATTTAAATGTAGGTAAATGTAACAGTCAAGTTCAGAGTCCAACAACTTGACATCAAATTGAGATTGGTTATCTACAGCGAGGTTTAATCACAGGCATCAATAATGCAGCATCAGTACAAAATGGTGATAACAAATCAGTAATGTATAAAGTAAGAATGCAGCAGGAACAGCAACAGTTAAATTCTGGACAGGAGCCCAGTAATCTGGAAAAGCCGGGAAGTGACAGGTCCTGGCTTATGAAGAAAGCTAGGTGGTAGTAATAGAAAATGCTAGAACATCAGGATAGCAGTAAGATTGTCCTGGCATCAAGGCAAGCAAAGAAGCTGTCCAACAGCTAGAATAACTGAGCAGACAAAAAGCCTTCAGAGGTAGGAGACCTGGTTTAAAATCCTGACACCCTGTTAGGTTAGGATCTAGTCTGTCATAACAACTGCAGAAACAACAGGATTGAAAGAAAGAATATTTCCCCAGATCCAAACTGCATTAAGAGAACCTAGGTTTAGAGACCACCACACAAGATTGGGTTTATATTTTCTTCTGTGCCACTTGGTTCTAGTAAACTAGCATATCCCTGGTAAAATTGAAAAATATGATCAATTAAATGTGATAAAGCACAATTTACTAAAGGAAAGCATATAATGTTTATCATTTAAAAATATCTACAGTATTTTACATTTCCCAAACTCCATCATAAGTAAATGTGTCATAAAACCATAATCTTACAACGCAACATTGACACATACATTTTCACTTTAGTTAATTTAAGCAAAATATGATTTAACAAATGATGAGCAATAAACCATAGGTGATTGTTAATAATTTTATTAATGATGTTGTAAAAATGTTTAAATTGAATGGGATTATTAATTTAAAGTATTATATGAATAATAAAAGAAAATCAATTCCAAAGTCACTGCATAAAAGTAAATTAATTGCAAAGGTCAGTCACATAAAAAGATATATTTGATAATCATGATTATTCTACAAATTATGTCATAACCCTTTATTGTATCAGTACATTTAAAGCCATTTTTTTTATATTATTATGCTCCCTAACAGTGACTATGATTTTATTATCAATGTATTTATCTAAATGATGTTTACACTCCTGTAAATAACAAAGTTACCTGTTCAATTACAGCAAAAGGAAGCAGCTATTTTGAATAATTTCAAATGCTAAGAAAATGCTAACTGTAACTAATATTTTACAATCTGAAGAGTGACAAATATTTAGTAGCCCAAATAGACTTCTAGGGATAAATAAGGAAACAAATTACATAGTCAACCTAGCTAGGAAGCTGCATTTGTAATTCAATCAATAACACATTTTGAGTAATGTATTATTGTATTATTGTGTAATTGTTTAAGGAATTTATTTTCCAATTCCTCACAGAGAGCATGGGCTGGTGGGCAAATTTTAGCCTGGGGGTAAGAACACAACATTTGACACAAACAGTATAAGTAGAGAACACAGGGGCTGATTTATCAAAGGATGATAAGCCCTTTAGCCAATTACCAAAATGAAAGTTTTATCTAACTAAAGGGTTTCTTTATTTAATTTGTAACATCTTTGGTTTTTGATGAAAAAAATATGTTTTGTAGCGCTCCAAATAAAAGGGATAGGGAAATGGGAAGGTACAGAAAGAAAAAAGGGAAGGAGTGGGGAGGTTAAAAAGGGCACATAGTCCAAATTCTGAAACAGAATACATTAACATACAGTAACATTACAAGGGATACAACATGTTAAACACATACATAATAATCAAAGAAGAAACACATTCACCCAAAGGTCTGAATAGAAAATTGTAAAACACATAAGTATATAGTTTAGAAGGAAGAGTCATTCATCAACAGTAAACCTGCCCCTTCGTCATCAGTGGGCAACTTGTGCAAGTTAAGGCATTTCATTAGTGGTGAGGAGGCAGAGGTGGAATAAAGGACAATGAGATGAGAGTATCCCTCAAAAAGCTAATTAAATTTTATAAACAATCTTATACATGGGACGAGGGTGAGAGTTTTTGAAAGCTAAACTATAGCAGTTTTGGTGGCTATTAAAATTTGTCTCAAAATCAAACTATCTGATATAGGCATATCTGAGAGGATGCAAGTGAAGGAAAAGTTTAAAGTAAGATATTAAAAACCTAATAAATCAAATTAAACACATTAACCTACAGGAATTGAACCAAAGAGCACCCCCAAAAATATGAAAGATGGCATCCACTTCCTTGCAGCTGTGCCAACAAAATTTGCATTGGGCAGGCCATATGTACAATTTGGCTGATGTGTGATACAGGTGATATAGGTTGAAAGTTAATCAGTTTCCCATAAAGCTGACATTTGGATTTATCTGAGAGATTGTTGGCATGGCATTGGGAATACCAAAAGCAAATATGTCCTCTAGAGTTACCACAAGTGATCTTAGATAAAATTCCAGGAGTGGGCCGACAAAAAAGGCCACACAGATAATCCAAACTAGTCATCTAGTCTCAAATGTGGTAATACATAAAGCATTCAGTCAAGAAAGAGTATATAGGGCCTATAGGTGGGAGAAGGAGACAACAGTTGTGTCTATGAGATCTGCAACACAAGTCAACCCATGGGATCTCCAGGACATGACCTTAAAATCTGGAATCAAACAGGATATCCCTTGTAAGGAGAGTATACTATATGGTAACTATATGGTAAAGTTACACACTTAGAACTGTTAATCATAGTATCCCACACATTAAGGGAATCCAGTATTGCTTTAGATATATCAAAGGGAAGAGGACAAAGCTGGGAAGGAGTCCAAAGAAAGTCACTAAGTGGATAGTCATGTAATAAAGTAGAGATGTGAGCATACCCCAATGTTTTGGTTTCAATTTTAAATCTTTATTGTGTTTTGGTTTTGGATCTGGATTTCTTTAAAATTTGATAACAACAGCTAAAATCATATATTTTGGACCTACAGCATTATTAACATCCATAACATTTTTTTACAGTTAATTTTGATCACCGCACAGTTTGCAATATAGTGCTAGCTAAAGTAAGTGACCGAGCAGTGACACAGACACATGTAAGATTATAGCACATCTATGAAACATAGAGGCACATCAGTGGCAGACAGGAGGACAGTTTAATTAACTACATGACTCTATAGAATGTTTTCATTAATGAAGAACTAACTAGGGAATCCAGACAATAACTACCTTAGTTATGGAGGATATTATGGATACTAGTTACTGAGGATATTATGGAGATAATGAGTCCATAATTTGAAGGTATGTTACATAAAGAGTTCTGCAAAATATGGTGGAACAACCACATTGAGCAATGAAACCTTTCCATTGTGACAGAAGTCTGAAAATGGCCATTCATTTTCTTTACCAAGAAGTGAAGGGCATCACAGTTCACACATTGCACATCTATAGGACCCAAAGATTATTATTGTGGTGAATATGTCATGTCCAATTCAAGTGGAGTTGATATTGTTATATGTTATTTAAGATCTTTGAACTGCGAGCTCTGGGCAACCATTAAGGGTTCCACCACTTCGACGTCATCGAGGCCGACCTCAAGACAAGCTTGGTGTAAACAATACAAGGTGAAGTGAATAATGAAATAACACAGCACTCAGTGATTGGGGTCTCCACAAAATGTGCCCATTTATATGGCTGAAAATAACTATCAGTTTCCAGACCACCCAGCAGGTCACAAGTTCCATGTCATCCAGCAGATGCACAGGGAGAGTTCAGTAACTGACACAATTTCCAGACCACCTAGCAGGTCACATGTTCCAGGCCACCCAGCAGGTGCACAGGGACAGTTCACCAACTGTCAAATTTTCCAGTGCACAATGGAGAATTTATAAATGGTGGGTGAATGTTTTGTCACATAATTCTGAAACGAAATAACCAATTACAATGCTAATATTTTTCTGCAAATCTATGGACCAAAACCTTTAATGGTATGTAATGTGGACTGCATAGACAACAGCATCATATAAATATGTCTCTCATAATAGTTGTCCTTCTGCTATTAATACATAGATAGCCTAAAAGTAAAAGTCTAGTCCACAAAAATATAATATATTACCAACACACTTCTCCAATCAGCAAATCAGAAATCACAGGCCTCAGGCTAATACAGGCAATCATTGCAAAATAACAGCAGAGTAACTAGCTAGTACAAAAAAATTGATAATTGATTAATAATTATCAATTGAACTAGGAAACAGAGCAATGCTAACCAAGCTGTCTGTGAAATGTACTCTTTAATATGAAAGAAGGGGACCCACACCAAGGTATCACAAGGGAAGTTGGATAATTCAGCTTGCTGTTTAAGGAGACAATGGATTTGGGGCCTGATTCAGACCCACTCGCGAGCGGCTGTCCGCTCGCAAGTGGGTCGATGTTCTGCACTGAGCATGCGCACGACGGAGGGAGCTCCTTCGTGTGCATGCACCAGACGCGACGAGCGAAGGAAAGTCCTTCGCTCGTTGTGTCTGATCAAAGGGGGCGTGCTGTCGATGTTGATTGACAGCACGCCCCCTTTGGTAGGCGTGCCGGGGGCGTGCCTCCCTGACGCCTCCTGTCAGAAGCCGGCCCACTGAGATCACTAGTAATGTCAGTGGGAGTGATTTTGGCTCTGATAGAGCCAAAATCACTCCGGAGCTTGCGGTTGAAAACCTCAACCGCAGGCTCCGGCTCGCAGTTTCGATGGTCGCGATGGTCACGACCATCGCGGCCATCAAACTGCACGCTCGTATAGCCTGTGGGTGGTGACCCACAGCTATACGAGCATCCAGGAGGACGCTCCATTTTCATGGAGGGCGGCCCTCATTCAGAGCATGCGCTCTGCTCAGAGCGTATGGCTCTGAATGAGGGCCTTGGTCAACTAGTAGATCTTGTGGAGAGGCTGTAGGAAGCAGCTTCTGGAACAATTTAAATTATTAGTCTGCCAGTTCAGAATTGGAGACAGTATCAGGGATAACACAAATCTTTAAATTAATATGCCTGGATCTGTCCATCCTGGTAGGCCAAATTAATTCTCATTGTGGACTTCTCAGCTTGGAGGTAATCCAAGACGGTCGTTAAGAGAGGACATAAATTCTTGTATTTTATTTTCTAGGTGGTCAGTATGGCCACCTGGGCCTGAGTTCTTAGTAGGGGAAGGCAGGGTATTTGTTACAGAGGCAAGTTGTTATACTGGATCTAAAACCATGCCTGCACCACGTCGTAGCTCGTGCAACTGGGAACAAATCTGAACAAGTTACCATCACAGCTCAGCGAAACTACGCTAATGCAGATATGTTTATGTAATAGGTACCCAAACAAACTTGTTTTTCTTCTTCCAAAGTAATATTGTTCACCTAGATTTGAAATCATGTCTTAGCTGGACAATTAAATGTAATGGTTTATCATTAATTTTGTTGGAATCACAGACCATTAGTGTATTAACTATCATTGTTATAAAAGTGAATTGAAGCACGGAAATCAAACTATGGTCATCTTGGTTATCTGATGTCACTTTGGGCAAGTTGTTAGACAATAAGAGAGGCAAGCTGTTTGTTGTAAAAATGTGCATCACAGTCAGAGGTGGATTTCCCACTAGGCATGTGAGGCATGTGCCTAGGGGCACCACTTGCCGGATGCAGCATAGCAGGCTGTCCCACTGCATTTGAGCAGTGGGCCTTTTTTTTACCCAAAAAGTGAGAGTGACTTCCTTATGAGCAGGGGGTGGAGCTACATGGACAGAGGGACAGAGCAAAGCAGGGCTGCTATCGAAACCTGGTCAGGAGTGGGTCCAGTGTATTGTATGTAAAAGGTAGGCTCATATTGCTTGTGCAAGAGGTGATGCAGTTGCATTTACTTGCACTAATTGTGAATCAGAAATCAGTAAAGACGATGAGTGATGTCTGTCATTGTCCGCAGACTATATACCAAATATATGCCAAATGTGATGTTTGTGATAAATGTACAAAGGCCCTCATTCAGAGCCGCTCGTTAGCGGCAGTACGCTCGTTCCGAGCGATGTTTGCACATCTGCGCATGCGTACGGTTTTTAGTACGCATGCGCGAACCAGTCAGTGCGGCCGAAAATCGTTTGTACGCTATATTGCGAGTGCCTGCTATTTTGAGTGACAGAATGAGGCGTATGTGGGTGGTAACAGGGGAAGGTGCTTGAAAATGGGGAGTGGAGATCCGAACGCAGGCGGGCTTAAAGGTCAAAACGGGCGTTTTATGGGTGTGTATATTTAAAACAGCAGCGTCATTGTCCACGTCACTGGGTTATTTTATAGCCAGAACTGCTCGCAAATTTGTGGTAGCAAACACCAACCACAAGAATAGCGAGCAGTTCATACGCTGGTCGATGTACTCGATTAATCTAATAAATAGCGGACATGACGTATGGTGCGAGCGGCCAGGGGGCGTTTTTAACAAATAAACGAGCGTATGTTTTGCTCGTTCGTTCAGACTTAGAGGTGTGAACAGACTGCAATGTGCGTACGGATCATTTGAATAGCCACCCCTTGTTTTTAAACGAACGACCGCAAATAGCGAACGGCTCTGAATGAGGGCCAAAGTTTTCTAATAAACACTTTATTTTATTAAGATTTTGTATAGATTATTTTATCAGTAACAATTTGCCCCAACCCCATAACAACTTACCCCATCAAGGGCAGATTGCTATGATTATTTTTGTTTCAAAAACATGTTTTTCATTGTTAATAAAAATGATTGGATGTAACTTACACGCAATTTATTTAAAATAAAGAATATTGTTTTGTTTGTACATTTTTCTGTTTGGTTGAACTGTTAAAGGTACGCTAGTATCCACATCCAAACCTAAGTTGGCAGGGGTAATGGAGCTGTGGTGTGCAGGAGTAGCCAACATAGGTGTCAATCCAATTAGTTGCGAGTTAGAAAGTGCAAGTTTATTTTATGAAACTCACATATTTTGAACAAATGCTTGCCCCTGAGATACTGTACACTCAATCCAATTAGAAATGCCAACTCGGGCTTCTCGTGGAGGGGGTGTGTGCATTTTCTATAGCATGCAACTTGGGAGAAGGGCACTAAAAAGTGAGGAAACCATCCTGGACCCCCAAAAAACTGACAATTTACTTAGAAGAATCATGTAGAAGCATTTAGTGGGCATAAGGAAAGTACTGGAGGTTTCAAATGGCTGATTTGTGCTATTTAAAAAAAATATATAAAATGCATACTTTTTTCGTTTAATCTCAAACAAATTAAACAATAAATGTAAAAAAAAAAATAGAAAAAAAATATGAATATGTGGTAATTTGAGGCCACTAATTTTTTCCAATTTCTTTTTTAAAATGATAAAAAACAATTAACTTTCATTTAAAAAAAATACTTAAATTAAATTTGGAGTGTGTAAACTAACAAAAAAGTTGATTTGGGGGTAATTTGAGGCTATTATTTTAACATCCAAAAATCATATGTAAATATTGGGTAAATTAAGCTAATTGAACACTTCTAAATGCCTAATTAGTCATTAGGGGGGCTGTCTAAGTAGTTCTGCACTGTGGGCCTGATTCAGAGCCAGACGCTATTTGCGCTCGCTCGTTCAGAAAAAGGGGCTGGCTATTTAAATTGAGCGCTCGCTCTTTGCGGTCTGTTGACGCCTCTATGTCTAAGCGAGTGAACGAAACATGTGCTTGCTATTTTGTAAAGACACCCCCTGGCTGCTCGCATCCTTCATCATCTCCGCTATTTATTTGATTAATCGAGTACATCGAAAGGCGTCTGAACTGCTCGCAGTGCTTTTGGTTGGATTTTCCTACCGCAATCATGCGAACAGTTCAGGCTAAGAAACAACCAAGTGACGTGGTCGATGATGCTGCTTTGTTAATTATGCACACCCTTAAAACGCCCGTTTTGACCATTTGGCACACCTGCGTTCGGATCTCCACTCCCCGTTTTCAAGCACCTTCCCCTGTTACCACCCACATATGTATCATCCTGTCACTCAAATTAGCAGGCACTCGCTATTTTGCGAGCGCTTCATTTCCGACCGCAATGACTGGTTGGCGCATGCGCATTACGACCCATATGCATGCGCAGTTGTGCGAACATTGGTCGGAGCGAACGAGCGGCCGCTTACGAGCGGCTCGGAATCAGGCCCTGTGTCCTAACAATTTTACCTTAAAATAAAGATTTTCCTACCATCTCACACCCTCAGGGAGGTGCGTACCAAAAACACAAGTTCAAAATGCGAGTTTGGAATTGGATGACAATGTCATTTGCAGTGCGAGTTTGCCAACTCGCACCTAATTGGCTTGACACCATAGAAAGCAGCCCAGCGGGTGAGGAATACACCTGTTTCTGTGATTGAAGGGGGGAGTGCATAGGAGCTAGAATTTTATTATGTTGTTTAGCTTACTTAGGCAACATTCTGTGAAGCTCAAAATACTGTAAAGACTTGAGTACCACAAAAGATAAAGAAATATATCATGGTCCATTTAGGTTAAAGTGACTTATTATAGAAAGGTCACAGAATTGGTCATAAGGTAGAGTAGTGTTTAAAGGTACATTATGCCATTATGGTGGATGGGCAGTAGCCTTTTGGACCAGTGTATATATCCAATCAGAATACAGTCTTTTAATCTCCAGAAATGAAGGTGTAATGAGAGGTTATCTCCCATATGAACAAGAAAACTTCTGGATAATAGTAGACAATGCAAAAGGTGCAGATGTGCCCTCTAACATCTAGCATCAATACGACATGTGGCATTAGATGTCTGGCTCGAGTAAGCCGCCAGGTACCTGTGACTCTCCTTGCACTGGGCATCTTTTTTGCATATTTCTTTTTGCCAACATGCATCTTAGTTGTAATATGATGTACTAGGCCATACCAGGAGACTGATTAATTTGATATGCAACACATGTATATCTGTGTGCAACTGATTCAATGGGCCTTATTCAGATGTGGATGCTATTTCGATGTTCACACAGTTGAGTGATTATAGGTGAACTACACATGCATCTTAGCCACAATGTTTATGCCTGGTGATTGAATTGCAATCAAATGTGACTATAGTTGTTGTGAGTATTTATCCACAAGTGAATGACAGAGAGGGGCCATTTTGTGGGAGGACGCAGTGCACGTGCGCAAATCAGTCCATGCATTTGCAAAGCGATCGCCCCTTGTACATAAATGCCTTGCTATATTGAGTGACAGGACAAGCCATTTGTGGGTGGTGACAGGGGGTGGTCGATGGAAATGGGGGTGTGCAGGTGCAAATGCTGGAATGTCTGTGCATCTCAACGCCATTTCAGGGGCATGCATAATTAAGATGCAGCATCATAATACACATATTATGGCTGAATTACACACTGAATTACACACGCAGTGCTTGCGGTAGGGTATGGTCAGCCACAAGTGCTTTGTTTGGGTCCGATGTTACTCAATGTTTCCGATTGTTGAATACACTCCTGGAGATGACATGTATTGCTAAAGGAAAGTGGGCTTCTTAAGGCAGGATTGGTGGGCATCTAAATACACACCACAATCGCACACCAAGACATAGTGGGCGTGCTAATGTCTTGTTGTGCGATCGCTTGATTTGCATACTTTGGCAGCTGATGGCTGTGTGCGAAAGCATCTAGCGAGCAGGTCTGAATCGGGCACGTAGTTTCAGAGACTCAGTCACACACAGATATACGAGTTTGAGGAAAGTGGGTGGGTAAGTACTTCTGGCGCTAAGCCAAATGTGGTTTGGTGTAGGGAATATGAAAAACATAAAACACTGATGAATATGATACATTTTCCTTAAGATAGTACTACTTAGACGGGTAATAAACTTTGCATTAACAATGTTTAGGCGGTCCCCTGAAAGTGGAGGTAAATGGTGTCTCCAAGTACCCTGTTAAAAACACTAATATAAACTTTTATTTTGCAACAGGAAGATTATTTATTAAACAAAACACATGGGAACATAAAATTACCCTTAAAAACGAGGGAATGAATGCAACCATAACAGCAATATGTGCAAGAACATATAAATTTCCCTTGAAACCAGGGAGCAATAAACATCACAATCAATCCTATACAGGGGTACACTGTATGTGACTCATACCAGAAGTATTAGCACCTGGACCCCTTGATGCAAATACTTCTTGTATGAGTCACATATATTCCTATATAGGATTGTGATGTTTATTGCTCACTTGTTTGAAAGGTAATTTATATGTTCTTTCAGGGGACCTCCTACACATTGTTTGTGTATAAAATTCATATATAACATACTTACACATATATATAACTATAACTACAAACATGCAATCTTTTAAGTTGTATGTCGATTGCATGTCATTTTATTTAAAAGACTGCATGTTGTAATTTATATATGTTTGTAATACTGTATATTCATTTTATAGCATTGCATACAACACAGTCTGCCTGTATAAAGTCTGTCTGGCTGCATTTCACTATTTATGTATTTTATGTATTTATTTTGTAAGTTTATATGTTATATGACCCTTGATTTTAGTTAGTTTTAAAACAAAATAAATTATTTAGCCAATCCCAGTGGGTGATACATTTTATCCATACAGTATATAATTCTGTTGGTGAAACGCATTTGCAAATATCATGTCCAGTGGGAGAGGTAATCACATGATATTCAAAGCCTTTTACCTGTCATAATAAAGGACCCAAACCCTTTATATCTTGAGTGATACAGGGGAAGTGATATCACTTCTGTCTTGGTTGGGATATACACTACTTAAAGATCATGCAACCAAGATTTGTGTGGAACACATGCTGCGTTTCAATGATCACATGGCAGGAATTTTGCCAATATTATTGCCCCGTTGGTTTTGCCGCTGAGAGTTGACATATTTTTTATGTGCACAAGTGATAGACTTGAAAAGAAAAGAATACCCAATAGGTATATACAGGCGCTGAGATGAGCTGTTTTATCTAGCAGCTACTGTATTATGGGATCGTCACTCCCTATTACATATAAAAAACACCAACAAAGAGGTAGTAGCGCTAATAGTAAGATTATATATTGCATAAAAGAAATTTGGTACTATTAAAATCAAGAATTATTTAATATATAAATTCCTTTAAAAATGCATGTATGTCACCATATTCAATGGGATATAAAATAAACATATAACAATGATAGCATAAGATCTGGGTGAGATCGTATTCTATCATTGATATATGTTTATTTTATATCCCATTGAATATGGTGACATACATGCATTTTTAATGGAATTTATATATTAAATAATTCTTTATTTTAATAGTACCAAATTTCTTTTATGCAATATATAATCTTACTATTAGCGCTACTACCTTTGTTGAAGTGATAGACCTGAACTTATTTAAGTCACATGTTAGATTTTGGACCATCCTAATGGTGGACTATTCTCTTATAAGGAGATTTGGATTTAGGAAACACATTGCAGCTTGAAATAGAACTTTAGGTTTGAAATGCGTCGCAGGAGTATGGTGGTTATTTCTGGCATACACCTGTTGGAACAGTCAAACTTCGGGAAGCAAGTCTTCACTCTGGATTGGATTCCAGGGAGTAAATTTACTAAAGTGAGAGTTTTTAGAAGGGAGTTTTAGAAGATATGTTGCCCATAAAAAACAATCAGAATCTACTTAACATTTAATTAGCACCTTCTAGAAGATAATAGTTAGAATCTGATTGGTTGCTATGGGAAACATCACTTTTAAAACTCAATTCTAAAAACTCTCACTTTAGTAAATTTACCCCCAGGAATCTTCCAGTTAATGTGGTGATATACCTGTTTATTCCAGACTGCCTTAAGGGATGTCAATTAGATGCTTTTTGAGTGAGTTTTAAATATAACACACATGTATATTTGTGAGTGTGTCCATTAAATTGTTATACATTTTTAAATATTATTGAGTGCTTCACTTTGTGAAATTTTCTTCTGCATAAATTAATGGTGAAACCTTCTAAGTACATCATTGTGGAACACAATAAGGTAAAGTGGATTTCTGTCATATATCTTTTTATGTAAGCATATTCATTTGTTTGTAAAGAATGATTGGTGGAAGTACCCTTCTTTACCACAATTTCGGATGGCGTAAGATGTTTTGGTAATATTTATTGTATAAATTCACAGTTAGTTTTAGTACAGCACTAAAAATATTGTACCATTATCACATCTAATATATAAAATTAATTGATATGTTTGTTTGTCTGTCCGGTTATACATTCGGACACCCCTGCACCGATTGGGATGAAACCAATGCAAGATGTTCCAGTTGGATCATGGCCAGGTTTAGGTGGGTTAGAGTCCCGGTCGGACCTCAAATTGGTGTGCACTTGGCAGAACTTTTACCCGGGGAGCCTGTTCTAATCCTTCCACTGGATGGATTTGGATGAAAACTTCACAGAGTGTTAACATTGGTCCCCAGAAAACATACTGTGGGGTTGAGGTCCTGGTTGGACATCCTGTTTGTGTGTGCTGGGCAAAACTTTGACCCTGGGATGCTGGGAAGAACTTTGACCCTGGGGAGCCTGTTTTGGGATTTTCATTAGATGGACCTGGATGAAAACTTCACAGAGGGATAACATTGCAGAGCTCCACTCCCAAGGTAAATTTACTAAGATTCGAGTCTTTTTTTTTTAAACTCTATTTGCATCGCCGAATCTCGGGTGATTTTCCCATTTTTTTAAGCACGCAAATTTTCTAAGAAGTGAGTTTAGCTGAAAGTGAGTTTCCTGATGGTGAAGCAGATAGAGATTTCTCCCCCGAGTAGCAAGTTTAGATGAGATTACTCACCCAAGATTGCAGTGTTTTCTATCTGCAAAACTCTCTTGAGCAAGCAGCCTGCACATATCAGTGAGATATGTGAAAGCTTCTTCTGTGTTATACCTGTTAAAGAATTGTTAAATCTGTAAAAAAAAATGATGTAGGGTCCCCCCAAAGGCATAACCAGCCGAGACTGGTCAGCCAGTACCGGTTCCAAAAATTACAGGGAACAAAATTATTAGGAACCAGCACATGGCTGCAGGGCCAGTGCTGGTTTCAAATATAGGGGAGGGAATAGCATAGGGGTCCCTCTATATTTAAAACCAGCACTGGACCCAATCTGACTGGGGTGTTATGGCCGGCACCCATACCCCCACTGTAAATTAAATAGTTAAAAAACCACAGTACATGCACAACATATACAGTAAAACTTTATTACATACACCTATGCCACTCGCACATACTTACCTGTACCAGCTGTTCTATCCCCTTGTCCCATGTAGATTCCACAGAGGTACCTGGAAAAAAGAATGCATACTCACCTCCATCCTGGCGCCGCTCTCCGCAGCATCCATGTTCTTGGCAAAATAAGGAAACGAGTTATGCGATCCAAGCAAACAGGTGCAAGTATATGATGTGACATAATACTTGCACCTCACAAAATGACAGATGACTGGGATAATTTGTTATTTCCCATGGGCTGCTAGCCAATCAGCAGTTGCTTTACATGTAGCAGCCAGTCATTGGCTGGTTACACGTGGGTCCCAGGCAATAAGCAGCCACTACATATAAAGGAGATAGACCAGCTGGCACAGGTAAGTATGTGAGTGGCATAGGTGTATGTAATACAGTTTTACTGTATACAGTGTGTGTACTGTGGTTTTTTAACTATTTTACATTACAGATGCCCGCCGCCTGCTGGCACTTGTAGTTCCACAAGTGTAAAAGGAAAGGAAAGCTTTCACCTGTAGTTCCACTGTAAAATACAATAGTTTAATACTATTTTACACATTATTACCCCTTTACCCACAGTTCAGGAGTGCAGGGAAGAACTCTGGGCTTCAGACCAAGCCTGGGGTTTTGGGAGAGGGGGGAAACCCTTTTTTGGGGTCCCCACCTACCCTGAGATCCCCTGCTTGGCCTGACTGACTTTCCTTGTGAATGCTTTGGCCATGGAATCACGGTAAAAGGGTCTCCTGGCTGTGGCATTACACCCTGGTTGGTTTGGGTCCAGTGCTAGTTTTAAATATAGGTGGACCCCTATGCAATTTTTCCCCCTATATTTAAAACCAGCACTGACCCTGCAGCCATATGCTGGTTGATAAATTATGGGTGAACCCTACTTTTTTGTTCCCCATAATTTTTGGAACAAGGACTGGCTGACCAGTTTGGGGCTGGCTATGTATTTTGAGGGAGGACCCTATGTAATTTTTTTTTATATAAACACTTTACATTAACTACACATGCAGAAATATATACAAATCACACTGATCTGTGTATGTTTCTGGCAAACTCGCAACTCAGGAGGTGGAGTGTTTGAAACTTCAATTTCTCTGCGAGCTTGCTACAATCTCTCCTGAGATCGTAATCTCGAATCTTAAAAAATTTAGCAAACTGCATCTTTTTCATGAAAAGTACTTCCGAGTTTGCCCGATGGTGAGTTGATTCAAGTTTGCAATCTCACCTGAGTTTTACAAATGAAAAGAGAACTCTCTCACAAACTCACCAGAGTTTGTCTTTAGTAAATTTGCAAGATGAAAAACATGCTTAAACTCACCCGAGATTGTCATCTCGACCAAACTCGAATCTTAGTAAATTTACCCCTAAGACCTCCTGCACAAACTTTCTGCCCAGCAGGACACTTCAGTCTGTGGGAGTGACTGTGGAATAGTGCCAAAATGAGGACTAACTTGCCAAATGAAGATGGTTGTTAGCAGTGGTGTTACTAGGGTATTTGGAGCCCAGGGCAAATCTAAAAAATGGGGCATGTCAACATGACACACACCCCTTTCTTGTCACTTTGAACATTCCTTTCCATTCCATATGCACCTTAATACAGTGCCCCTTACACAGTCCATACTATGTAGTGCTGCAGTAGTGGTCACCTTTATGCAGGCCTCCAGTAGTGCCCCTTATAGAGTACCCCCAGTAGTGGTCCCCCTTATGCAGCCCCCCATTAGTTACCCTTTTACAGTGCCCCAGTAGTGGTTTCCTTATGCAGGCCCCCAGCAGTGGTCCACCTTATGTATGCCCCCAGTAGTGATCCCCCTATGCAGTTCCCCATGTAGTGGTCCCCCCTATGCAGTGCCCCCAGTAGGGCCCCTTATACAGTTCCCCCTAGTAGTGGTTCCCCTTATGCAGGCCCCCAGTTGGGTTCCCCCATATCCAATGCCCCTCATACAGTGCCTCCAGTAGTGGTCCCCCCAGTGCAGTTTCCCTTGTGCCCCCAGTAGTAAGCCCCTTATATAGTGCCCCCAGTAGTAGACCCCCCTATGCAGTGCCCCAGTAATGCCCCCCTATGCAGTGCCCTTTATATAGTGCCCCCAGTAGTAGCCCCCTCTATGCACTGCCCCCAGTAGTGGTCCCCTGATGCAGTACCTCCAGTAGTATTCCCACCCAGTAGTGCTCCCAGTAGTGGTCCCCCCAGTAGTGCCCCTCCTGTTGCAGTGCCCCCAGTAGAGGTCCCATCAGTGGTGCCCCAGTAGAGGTTCCCCCCAGTGGAGGTCCCTCCCTGTAGTACCCCCAGTAAAAGTCCACCCCAGTGGTGCCCCCAGTAGAGGTCCACCCCCAGTAATGCCCCCAGTAGAGGTCCCCCCAGTAGTAGTCCACCTCCCCCCCTGACAAATACACACAAGTAAATAAAAAAATAGACTTACCTGAATCCATGCTCTGGCTTTGGCTCTGGCCACTGCTCCTGCCGCCGTCCGCATGTCAGTCCTCCTGGGCTGGCACGCTCTGCATTATGGGAGAGACGTCATGACATCTCTCCCATTACCCACTGCAGGAGCAAGAAGGCGAAGCTCATAAGTGAGCTCCAGCCTGGCTCTTGCAGTGGGTGCAGCAGCAGCCAATGAGAGTCTGTCTGACTCTCATTGGCTGCTGATTAACACACACATCGCCGCATGCTGGCAGCGATGTGTGTGTAAATTCACAGGCTAGCCTGGGCCCGCCTCCCACCCTCCACCTGGTGCTATTGGGTAAGAGCTCAGTGGGAGGGATGGGGCTTGGCTATGCAGCACAGGACAGTGCTGGAAGCAGGGAAGCCCAGCACTGGTCCTGAGTAAATGTGTATTGCTGACTGCACTCACTGTGGTCAGCACTACACTGGCTACCTGGGACGGGCTGGTACAGTGGCCGGCAGCACCCCCCATACCGCCAGTCCCATGGGGCACAGGGCACGAGCCCCGGTGGCCCTGCCCTAATTATTCCACTGGTTGTAAGGTATGTTACTGAGACTTACTGGTGCCATAATAATCTAAATTAAGCCTGTGATTTATTAACAATGCAGGTTGCTTCCTATTGGTTACTAAGGCAATAGCCACAAATTGATCAGTCAATCAGTAAAATGCATAAGGTCAGAAATTGCTTTCTTCCTTGCTCCCTCTTGCATATAAAGAGGGTTGTATGCATCACACAGAGTAATAACCATCCCAATACAGGCAGAAATTTGGCAATGGCCCCTAAGCTTTGGTCAGCATTGCTGAAGTCAATCCTGTACACCATTCAGAGGTTTTTGTATGGTCTAGGTGCCCACAAAAATTTGGTGTCCAGCCACTCCACACAATAGCATTGTATACTGCAACCTGACAAAAATAATTACTTCATGATATGTCCTCTTGGCAGCATTTAAAATTAGGTGCCTAAGATCGAGCTATGTATATAATATTATTGCTCAGTAGCAACAAAAAATCCTCTTTTCTCTTTCTTCTTCCCATTTTTTCTAAATGAAAAGGCTTCTAGATTTTCTGTTGTTACCTTACAGTGGTAAACACAGGATTTCTAGAGGGGGGTTTCCAAAAGCTTGATTTTAGAGCACGGGTCGCCAGTCCATAAAGAGGGCATAAATAGCACTTAACCAGTTTTAATATGTGTCATACAAAGTGTATTGTGTGTAATAATTCCAGCATATACAGGACCAGTGATCACAGTACATCATTAAATGTTGCTGTAGGGTCATCCTGCATGAGCTGAATGTTTTTATTTCAGATGTGGGCACCATTCCATAGAATTGGAGTAATCCAACAGTTTGGGGGAGCAGCAGAAGTACTAAGCACTGCCCTATCTGTACATATTGGTCTTACTATGCACTGGATAGTGTATGGTATTAATAATCCTATTCATGGTTTATAACAGTACACACAAAACAGTGCATGTTTTCCAGATCTCCTATGTGATACACATGTGTTTTTGTTACTGGCTGACACATGTTAAAATATATACAAAAGGTGTTATTATATTGAGAAGAACAAGCAGCACTAGTAAATTCTATGACATTACTATTTCTATTGTGGTCAAGGTATGGGCTGGAGAGGGGGTTTCTAGGCAACCGGAAACTCCCCCACATTTGCCTTAATAACAGCTTAAATTTTTTGGACTAAATGCTGTTAAGAACTAAGGGTCTGATTCAGCATGGATTGCAAGTCTGCAATTGCATGCACTGGCCGCTGTGAAAATATGCTAATGAATGCACACGTACTGCCACCACACCATAATATGAAAATTCCCATCACATCATAAAGATGTCCCCTTACCTTCACTCACCTTCTCTTTACTTCAATGTTTGGATACAGAAGTGGTGTTATGAGGAGGGATTTGGATTGACAGTCCATAGCCACACCATTTGGCAAGAAAGAAGCTTATACAAATATGATGGCCTTCACCTATCTTCAAAAGGAACTAGAATACTGAGTGAACAGTTTGAAAGTTTCACCAATAACTATTTAAACTAGAAGAGGGGGACAGTGAATCAAACAAGAAAAAAGAAATCTGCTCCCCCAAACAAGAGGTATTATTTCTGCTGGCAAATGGAACAGGAAGCATATCTCTATCTACAGAAGATAATTACTCAACCCATACAAAACAAAGGTGTTAGATTTTAGGAAAGCTGATTTTGCAGGGATGGGAAGATGTGTAAGCGAATCTTTGGCAGAGTGGAGGAACTTGAAAGGAGTGCAGGAGAGGTGGGAAAATGTAAAAAGTGGAATATTAAAGCAACAGACCTTTGTATCAAAAGGGTTAGGAAAACCACAAGGAAAAGGAAGGCAGTGTGGTTTGGGAAAGAGGTAGCAAGTATTGTGAAAGCAAAAAAGATGGCCTTTAGTAAATACAACCAGGCGCAAATTAACGAGGACAAAGAGGTGCATCTTGTAAAACAGAAGGAGGCTAAGAAAGTAATCAGATGTGCAAAGGCAAAAGCTGAGGAGAAAATGGAACAGGCAGTGGGTAAATGGGCAAAACTTTTTTTAAGTATATAAGCAAAAGGAGAAAAACAAAAGGTGGAATAAAAAGACTAAAGACAAAGAGGGAGTCTTGTTGATGGTGACAATATAATAGATGATCATCTTAATAATTATTTTTGTTCAGTATTCACTACTGAGAGAAAGGGAAAGGGGCCACAGTTAAGTTGCAGGTATAATCAGAAAAATTAGGTAGGGACAAGCACATTTACAGAGTAGAAGATCCTAACAGAACTCTCAAAACTGAAAATGGATAAATGAATGGGGCCTGATGGATACAACCAAGGATACCAAAAGATCTTAAAGAGGTGCTGTTAACACCATTAACAGAATTATTAAACGAGTCACTAGCTACTGGAGTAATTCCAGAGGACTGGAAAAGAGCAAACATTGTCCCACTGCACAAAAGTGGAAGCAAGGAAGAGGCAAGCAACTACTGACCAGTGAGCCTTACATCAGTAGTAGGGAAATTGATGGAAACACTCTTAAAAGAAAGAGTCATAGATTATCTTAAATCCATCAGTTTGCAGAACCACTGGGGGGAGATCATGTCAAACAAATCTTATTGACTGTTTTGACTGGGTGATAAAGGAAATAGATAAAGGAGCGGTCATAGATATAGTTATCTAGACTTTAGTAAAGCTTTGGACACTGTTCCACATCATAGACTGTTAAATAAACTGGAAAGCATGGGATTGGACACAAACATAGTTGAATGGATAAGATCCTGGCTGCAGTATAGGAAACAGTGAGTTGTAGTAAATGAAATGCAGTCTCAAGAGTTAAATGTTACCAGTGGAGTACCTCAGGGATCTGTACTTGGACCACTGCTTTTTAATATATTTATTTGTGACATTGAAAATGGTATTGAAGGGAAACTATTGCTTTTTGCAGATGACACAAAGGTATGCAACAGGGTAGATACACCAGGAGGGGTAAAACAAATGAGTGATGATCTAGGTAGACTAGAGGAACGGTCAAGAAAATGGCAACTACAGTTTAATGCCAAAAAATGCCAGATCATGCACTTATCCCTCAAAAATCCAAAGGCTAAATATAGTATTAATGGCAGTATACTGGAAGCTACTGAAGAGGAAAATGGATCTAGGAGTCACTATTTCAGGTGACTTAAAGGCAAGCAAACATTGTAACAAAGCAATGAGGAAGGCAAGTCAGATGCTTGGTTGCATAGGGAGAGGAATCAGTAGCTGAAAGAAATAAGTGATAAAGCCACTGTATAGGTCATTGGTACACCCTCATCTTGAATACTGTGTTCAGTTCTGGAGGTCATATCTCCAGAAGGATATTAATACATTAGAGACTGTACAAAGAAGGGCAACTAAAATGGTGCAAGGTCTACACCACAAAACGTACCAGGAAAGACTAAAAGACCTTAATATGTATAGTTTGGAGCAGAAAAGGGAAAGGGGGGACATGATAGAAACATTCAAATATATAAAGGGTTTTAACAAGGTAAAGGAAGGAGACATTCTTCAAAGAAAGAGAAGTATTAGAAGAACAGGACATTTTCTGAAACTGGAGGGTGGTATGTTCAGGGAAATTTGAGGAAAAATTACTTCACAGAAAGGGTAGTGGACAAACGGAATAGCCTCCCATCAGAGGTGGTAGAGGCTAAGACAGTAGAGCAATTTAAACATGCATGGGATAGACATAAGGATATTTTTTAGAAAAAGTAAGGATCAATAAGGGCTGAGGTAACAATATGTTTAAACATGGGGCAGACTAGATGGGCCAAGTGGTTCTTATCTGCCGTCAAATTCTATGTTTCTATGTTATATCCATAATAATTTGCAAGATAGTGAAAACATTGGTACAATCGAGAACCATCGGACCAAGACGCAGAATAGTGGTTGACCTGACACTCCCACAGGAATTGCTTATCTTCCTGCACACAGTGAGTACTCAGGCTGTGTATGGATTCACTGTGGATAATTTATGCACACCCCTGCAACGGCATTTGAATGCACTGACACGTCTGTGTTTGCACGACCACCCACGTAAAGACCCACAAACGGCACTTCCTGTCAATCACTGAGTGATGGGTGTGCAGATGGCCTGCAGTCGCATTCCTGATCACAGCGCCTGGTTCATACACGCACACTTCATCTTATACGTATGCATAGAATGCAAACATTGGCGAGCTGCGTGCGAACGCAGCCTTGCGAACCAACCTGAATCAGGCCTTAAGAAAGCACAAGCATAATATTTATAATTAAAATAGGAAAACATAGCCTCTGAACCCTCATTACCAATACAATACAAATGTAATGAATTCCAACAGAGACTATCAATTATACCAGTGGTTCCCAACTGTGTGCCGTGGCACCCTGGGGTGCCTCGGGGCACTTGCAGGGGTGCCTCGGGTTGAATTCCAGTACTGAATAAAATTATTTTTAGTCAGTGTGATAGGCAATACCAGTGCTAATGGCTGCCAATCAAAAAATATGTGGACAAAATGAAGTGCATCCCTGTCAACCACCACATAACTGAACCTAAGGGTGATATAAGCACAATTTTCTCAATTACATTTTTGATGAATTTCTCAATAAGAAAATTTTGGCCCATGGGTGTCATGGAAAAAATGCTGATACTCTAGGGCGTCGTGTTTCAAAAAAGTTTGGGAACCACTGAATTATACTAAGATTATTCTACTCTTTTCTACAATAAACCATAAGCAATTTTGTGGAAATTACAGTTCTGGGAATTCTGGTAAAAGTTTGAATTCTTTTAAAAAAAAAAAAACCCTGCATTTAATACTGGGGAGGGAGACAAATGTAGGCTAAACTACCCAAACTGTAAAAAAAACACTGCAGATATAGTGCCTGATTCTGCAGCATATGCAATTGCAATCGCATCTGCTTTTTCTTACGGACCGCAGCTGCAAAAATATGCTAATGCCTGCACCAGCTCATCCAGCATAAAGATGCCCACTACTTCTTTCTCATATCTGTCCAATGTCGCTCCATGGCGTAAACATTGGTACCATCAATTCACATTGCACATGTACGCAGCATTTACAACAAGTCTGACCAACCACAGACACTGTACAGTATGTCTCCTTGCATGCAGTGAGCTCTCACTGGACAGACAGACACGCTTCCATTTTTCCGACCACCTCCCATCAACACCCCCAAATGCTGACAGCCTGTCACTCACTTTGCTATAGATTCCACTGTGCATCCATAATCACAATGCAATTGCTGCAGCTTATACGTCTTGTGCGATGGCAAACAATTGCTCGATCTGCATCTGTAATCACAATTGCGTACACTGCTGAATCAGCCCCATAGTCCATAGATGCTTAACAATTCATGCTAACCTTGGACTTTATGGTATCAGATATCTCCTGGGAATAAGCCAGAAGGTTTACAATGACCACTAAAAAAAGCATCTGCTTTTAGCTATGCACTACTGTACAGTACAGTACATCTAACATCCACTGATGCCCTATTAGCAGAAAAATCATATCTGATTGGAGCAGACATTAGAGCATTTGCTGGATATGCTGCTCCCTATGCATCCCCATCTGTCACTCATTCATTGCCATTTACATGAGTTGTGGGGAAATCTCAGAATGAGGTTTGGGCACTCTCTGATTAAATAATTACCCTCCAAAATAGGGCTACTCACTATGTCTGGGATGTAATAATTGCTCTCCTGAGCCTGTTCACTGCTGTTGATTTGAATACTTACAACCACCACAGGTAGCACAGTGGAAGATGCAGTACTACAATTCTGTATTTACTACAATATGGGTAGTACCAACAGATTGTGTTGTGATCCATCTGCATATATGATATTAATAAACAATAGCAACAAAAAATCGTATTTTCTTTCTTTTGTTTTTCTAAATAAAGGGATTTTTGAATTTTATGTTACATTAATAACAGCTTAACTTGTTGGGACTAAATGCTGCTGAAGACTAAGAAATCACAAATATAGTATTTAAAATTAAAATAGGAAAACATAGCCTCTGAATCCTCATTACCAATACAATATGAATGTACTACAGATGTAATTAATTCCCAACAGGGATTAACAGTTATACCATGATTATCCTACTCTTTTCTACAATCAACCATAAACAATTGTATTGAAATGACAATTCTGGGAATTCTGGCATAATCTCTTTTTCACTTGCATTTTTATTAAACATAAATTAAGTAAAAAAAACAGAAAAAACAAAAACAATTTGGAACAAGCAAAGCCTTAATTAGCACTTTACATGAATATACATTTTACAGTGCTTATATTATAGAATTAAAATATACTTGATTTGACAACTCTCTTTAGTGACTTGTTCACTAACTTATTTTTATAAAGCTAGCAGTATATGAAACTCAGGCTTGCCAAGTTACCTTACTTGAGTTGTAAAATAGAGTTTTAGGCCTTATTCGCACATATACAGTATTTCATCATCATAGTATTTATAAACTTCTCCTTTTTGAGCATTTTTTAAAATTCATAATATGTTAAAGATGTACACAAAATTAGATTCCAACTTTATAATGCACAAAGCTTGTCAAAATTATGTGTAACATGAACTAAGCTGCAAATTTACTGCAGCACTAATGTCCTTAATTTCTGCTTACCCTCCATTGTATTAAATGATTTATAACAGACACTTGACATCTGATGAATAATAATAGATAAATCCAAAACTTTGCAAATTAGGATCATACCATAAAATAGCCTGAATTAATGTGAAATACTTTAAAATACCTAGCAACAATATCAGACAATTTTTGTGAAGAGTAATCAGTTGCCTAATTGTTTTGTTTAAAACATATTTATGCTACAGTATGTAAAATTAGAACACTGGTATAGAAGCTCAAGGAAATATAATTATAGTATGTAACTGATCTTGATAATGCAATATATATTTTGGAACATCAACAATGAAGATTGCTGACTAGTTAATTGAAATTAATTGATTGTCATTAATAATTTTTTTTTACAGTTGTCTTACTGCATGTACTGTGGTATTAACGTTACTGTATGGTCTTTAATAATATATATGATTTTTTTTATTTAAATGTTAGGCAATTCCATTCTGTCTGGTTACAGTAAACAGAAGAAGTCTGTGGACACTGACTGAAGGCTTTGATGTGGTACTGCAAGATAGATAGTTGCAACACTTTCAAGGATGTCAGGAGTCCAATTAAATTAAAAGCTATTGTGCAGTTAGGATAGTAGTTCCACAAGACAAAAAAAATCCTTGTCAAGAAACTGAACTAACTTGAAATTTCTTTGCATACTCTGCTAGCTGTTGAAACAAATTCCATAATTAGCAAAATAGTTAATTCAATAGGGTCCTGGCCTTGTAGAGTCAAATTGAGCATCTACTGCTTACTTGAATCAAGCACAATGGATATTAACTAAATATGTCTTGATTTATATAGTTACACCACTTATAGATGAATATGTCAAACAAATCAAAGATTTTATTGTAGATTTTAAACTGATAAGTGATCTGAAGTAGTTTTTGATGAAATCATTGAGACTGACATTCATTTGAAGTCATTTTGATTTGATTGTTTTTTGTTTGTTAATATATTTGCTATTATCAGATGAGTTCTTTTTCATTTTTTTTACTGACTCCATTGCTGTTTTTCTTGTTGACTGGTATCTCTGCCAGGATCAGCCACCTATGAGCTTTGCTATGAAACAGAGATCCATTCTTGTGTTCCACTTCTGTTTTCCATCCTCTTTTTGCAGCCCATATCCTTCCCTCTGCACCAGTTAAAGTTTTTAAGGAAAGGTAGATGTTTTGAAGGCACTAATGTTATATAATATACTGCATGGATTGGTGTGCTAGGGGTATTATTGTTAAGGATGGTTGGCGTGGGGCTATTACGTTTATGTTGGTAAGCGGTATTAAAATTATATTGGAGCTGTCAAAGGGATATATACAGTGGCTTTCTCCATTAAATTTAATGCAGAAATGGCTAGAGGAGGGTATCAATGTTATATAGTAATTATTTATTAAACATGAGGGCTATTAATTTAAAGTTTAAACTTCTTGGGAGATATAGGTCTATTTATTCAATGTGAATGTTACTGATTTAATGTCAGGCCTGGTTAAGTGAACAGCTGCAACTTGCCAATGTACAAACACCAGATGCCACAGTACAAACAAGCAATAAAAGGGAAAGAGAAATCAGGCACCAATGTATGCCCTATAAATAAGACTTAGTTCTTGAATATCCTCCCACAGTGTTCCAATTGTTATTGTCTTTCACTCAAGTACTGTATTTCCAATCGGGCATAAAAAAGTGAAAATGAAAAATTAGTGTATTATCCTTTATTTTCAATACCCTATGCACATAGAAAAAAAAGTGTGTAACCTCCACAGTAGGGAAATAACAGCATAGGGCAAACAAATACAGTGTCTAGCTCTTTACTGTATTGCAAATAAACAAATACAATTCTGGCGCATATAATTTAAAAAATAATAATTGGTAAAAGCCGTATAATGGGTCCTAGGGGTGTTGATGTGATAAGAGAAGGGAGGGCTCCATCCACAGGCCATTCCAGGTGTTGGGCCTTGCAGTCTGAGAGCAGGCTGAATAGTAGTTGCACCTGGAAGTGGCTCAGATAAGCTGTGTTAGGTTTTGATTGAGTGTCTCACATGCCCTGGGAGAGAACAGACACTGAGGTTTGTTCTGAGACACTGTGTTATTTGGAAGTGCTGTGTTTGTGTTTGTGGTAAGGCAGTAGGCCCTGCCACTTGTAGAGAGGGAAAAACATCTAGTTAGTGCCCAGATGGGCTAGGATTTATTTTTATGTTTTGTTTATTTTGTTGTTTATATTGCACAATAAAACTGATTCCAACCAGCTTTCACAAAAACCCTAGACTGGTGTGCTGATTCCGGGCCCCCTAACCCAACTATATCACAAGTGGTGGATAATGCGGGCATACATACTGAAAACTTCTGCAAGAGGAAAAGTTTTGCATTGAAAATTTAAAGAGACAGACACCGATTTGTTGTTTTTAATGTCAGCCTGTGTTTTATGAAATCCATAAAGGTGACATTGGTAGATGCTTAGAGAAGCAAGATTTCACTTCCAAACTACACCTAAAAATACCATGGAGGACATTGTTAAGGCCTTGCACCAGTCTAACAAAACTTTGCAAGAAGCTATCAGAGCTCAGCAGGAAACTAAAAGAACTCAGCATGTTGCCATAGAGGAAACTCACCAGGCCTTAAAAGAGGTGGTACAACAGCTAGTAGTCCAGTCTGGAGATGTTTTCCCTGCTCTTCCAACTCACAATCACACCAAATGGGCCAGTCACTTTCTGCAAAAGATGACCCAGAATGATTATGTGGAAGCGTATCTTACAGCCTTTGAAAGAACCACAGAAATAGATAATTGGCCTAAAGAGCAGTGGTCAAGTCTTGTGGCACATTTCCTGTCTGGAGAACCACAGAAATCATACTATGACTTGTGCCTGGCTGATGAGAAAGACTATGTTAAATTGAAACCAGAAATCTTAACTCGATTGGGAGTCACAGTATTTGTTCGCACCCAATGAGTCCACCGCTGGGAGTTTCAAACAGAAAAGCCTCCACGCTCGCAAATGCATGACCTCGTCCATCTCACCACAAAGTGGCTGCAGCCAGAGACTCTAAAGGGACCACTGATCATGGAAAGGGTCATTATGGATCGATATCTGTGGTCTCTACCTGCAACTATGTGCAAGTGGGTAAGGCATGTAGACCCCAACACAGCAGACCAATTGATTGAACTGGTGGAGAGGTATGTGGTGGCTGAGGAACTGTTGAGTGCTTCACTGCCAAGATCTCTTTTCTGACCTTAAGATCACACAGATGACCAATTGACTTAACAATACTTGCCATCTCACTATTCCCTGGTTCACCAATCACGCAAGAAAAAGGGAACTTCTCAGACTCGGCAGAAACTTCCCCTCCTACTGCATCAGAAACCTTCTCAAATGGGTGGGGGTTATTTACTTCAGCAACAAATCAGCTTTCCCACAACTTCCAGAAGTGAGCAAAGTCTCTCCCCAACATTATATCATACCTCAAGCGATTCACCAAAGCCACAGAGACTATCGCAGAACCACAGTGTGTTTCTATGTTCACTTCTGCAGTAACATAATACCGAGTATCCCCATGTATGCAGGTCACACAAACAGCTCTTCACAGAACACGAGTTGATATCCAACACAACAAATTGGTATCTGTCACTTTAAATTTTAAATGTAGAACTTTTCCTCTTGCTGTAATTTCCAGTGTGCACTGCCCACATTCTCCACCAATTGTGATATGATCAGGGTAGGGGGATCCCTCTCCTGAGGTAGGTGTACACCTCCTTACACACAGCAGCCATGAAACAGCACTCCAGTTATGGGTTTTCGTGCAAGCTGGTCGGCACCAGTTTTTATTGTGCAACTCCTATAGTCAAATAAACCAAACATAACATAAACCCTAGCCCGGCTGGGCATTGACTAGACAGGTAATTTCCATTCTACAAGTGGCAAGGCCTACTGCTTCACTGCAAACACAGCACTTTCAAAAGGTCCCAGTATCTCTGAACAATACCTCAGTGTCTGTTCTTCCCAGGGTGTGTGAGACACTGCATCTAAACTCTTACACAGCTATATTGAGCCACTTCCAGGTGTAATCCCTAATTAGCCTGCTCTCAGGCTGAAAGGCCTAAAACCTGAAACGGCTCTGTGGATGGAGCCCTCCCTTCTCTCTCACATCCACACCCCCAGGACCCAATCTCCAGCTTTTACCAAAAGCCGACCCTCAAATCTGTTTGTAAAACAGACTTTTCCTGGGGGTTAAAATACATATTACAGGAATCTGGGACACATATACACGCCATCCCTAACTTCTGCAGTGTTTCTATCACAGTATGTATGTGTGTACCTTCCTGTCTATATATACTGTATGTGTGTATGTGTTACCCTTCCTACCTGTATGTGTGTATATATGTATGTATGTATGTATGTATGTATGTGTGACCCTTCCTACCTGTATGTACTGTATGTGTGTATGTATTTATTTGTGACCCTACCTACCTGTATGTACTGTATGTGTGTGTATGTATGTGTGACCCTTCCTACCTGTATGTACTGTATCTGTGTATATATCTATGTATGTATGTATGTATGTATGTATGTATGTATGTGTGACCCTGCCTGTGTGTATGTATGTATGTATGTATGTGTGTGTATGTATGTGACCCTGCCTGTATGTGTGTGTCTATGTATGAATGAATGTGTGACCCTGCCTGCATGTGTATGTATGTCTGTGTGTATGTATGTACTGTATTAATGTATTACCCTGTCTGTATGTATGTGTGACCATTCCTGTATGTGTATATGTTTGCATGTATGTATTTGTGACCCTGCCATGTATGTATGTGTATATATGTAGTGGTTATATTATATAGCACACACACTTTTTTGGGGGGGGGGAGGGTGCAGTAGCACATTCGTGCTCCGGGCACCCTGGCCACATGCTACACCTCTGGGTGCCAGCATGCCTAATCTTCGGCACTTGTGGAACTGCAAGTTCCAGCAGGTGACCGGCACCCATACACCCACAGAAAACAAATAATTACAAGACTCACATACCTTAGAAAGTAAAGTTTTATTGCACACCTACCACACTCACATATACTTACCTTACTGCCAGATGTTCTGTCCCTTTCTCCAAGTAGAAATCCAATGGATTACTTGTAAAAAAATTCCTATACTCACCTCACCTGTCATTAGCCAGAGTCAGCAGCCAATCAGCGGCTGCTCTACAATTAGCTATCACTGATTGGCTGGCGGCTCTGGCTACTGACATAAGTTGCAAGGGGTCTCCTGTCATTAGCCGGGTAACGATATATGTGGCAACACATGCATCACTAAATGTCTGTTAAGGTTTGAGTTCTCACGTTGTTATTTTGCCAAGACCTGAGGATGCAGCGAAGACCAGCGCCAGGATGGAGGCGAGCATAGGAATTTTTTTACAGGTAATCCATTGGATTTCTACCTAGAGAAGGGGATGTGAACATCTGGCAGTAGGTAAGTATGTGTGAGTATGGTTCATATGTAATACAATTGTAAAATCTATGGTGTGTGTATCTTGTGGTTTTTGACTATTTTTTTCAGTGGGGGTACGGGTCCCAGCCGCCTGCTGGCACCTGTATTTCCACAAATGCCAAAGGGCAGGCACACTGGCACCTGTAGTTTGACTGTAAAACACAACAGTTTACATTATTATTATTATCTCATTACCCCTGCACCCACCACCCAGGGGTGTGGGGAAGAGCTCAGGGCTTCAGCTTAAGCCTGGGTACTCAATAGAGAGGGGACCCCTTTATTGAGGGGTCCCCACATCCCCTGAGATTGCCAGCTTGGTCTGACCAGCTTGGTAGCCTGGGGCTGGTTATGCTTTTTGTGGATGGAGCATATGTAATTTGTTTCTACATGTAACCCTTTATTTAATGTATAGGACAAACAAGCAGCCATTACATATCTCACTGATATGTACAGGCTGCTTGTTCAGGAGTGTTTGGCTGCAGTCAGACACTGAAAACTCAGGGGAAAAGCACAATCACATACACCGTTGGAAAATACATTCTCAGCAAAACACAATTCTTAGTAAATGTGAGTGTTTCAGAAGACTAAAATCACCCAAGTTTCAGCGAGACTAATCGAGTTTCAAATCGGCAAAACTTGACCAACACGATTCTTGGTAAATTTACTCCAAGATATACAAGTGTCACATATCAATTAATCAGTGCAGTCTTGTAAAACTGTTTGTCACATCCAATTGCGACTAGCATGTATTTCTGGGTAAAAAAGACACTCAGCACAAGCAAAGTCACATGGGTACCAGCGTATTGGCGTGACTGCACCTATGGTGTATGAGGACACATCTAGGGTTCACTCTAGCTCCGGCGGCAGGCAGGGCGCCGAAGCCAGAGAGGGCAGCTTTGTGCGCGTACATGAAAAGGGAGCATGTCCATTGAAAAGGGGGCATGTTTATAAGACGCGTCCCTTTTCGTCACTCTTGGGGGTGTGCCCAGCACTTACAGACACACTGGGCAGCCACCAAGTGCTGCAGACAGGGAGAATAGACGCCGGGCGCATGCACCTGGCGTCTATTCTCCGGCGGTGACCGGGTCACCGCACATTTCTCCACCCATGGGATAGTGCGACCCATGGGTAAAGACGACACCCACAGGCTGTGAGGGCAGTGTGCTTTTTGCCCTCCAGAAGGAGGGCAGGGCGCTGCACCCCACTAAAACAGCCTAGCGGGAACGCTACACATATGCATGTTTTTTTTTTTTTAAAACAACTGTTTATAGCCACAGAAAAATGAAACATTCATGTAAAAAAGTTAAATTGTGTTTATTATTCACCATGCTGGGGCTGAGAGGGAGACCATTGGGTGTCCATCCGATGCATGCCTGTGAGGATTTTTGCTGTTATAAGTTGCCTCTTCTCACCCTCCAGTACCTCATGCTGCATGGTGATTCTCAGCAAGCTTTTCTTTCAGCCACCTCTTAAAGTCTAATGCTGGGCATACACTATACAATTATCTGTCAAATCTGGCTGGTTGGAATGAAAGTCTGGTAATGTATGGGAGCAAATGACAATCGACCATTTGCTCACAAACACTGGAAAACAGACAAAAATAGTCATTCAGACAAATTTTTGTCCATTTTCCAGTGTTTAAAACCATATGATCGACTGTCATTTGTTTCCATACATTACCAGGTTTTAATTTCAACCAGTCAGATTGGATAGATATCTGACAGATAATTGTGTAGTGTATGCCCAGTGTAAGATATGCTTACAGCAGCTATGAATATTACTCTTGGCATTAATTACAACGTCACAGACTACATGCCACAGTTCGTTCTTGGTGAGCAATGATGTGCTCTGTGCCTGTGTGCTCAGTAGCATGCACCAGTGCATATTTTCCTTGAAACTGAACTTCACATATTAGATAGTTTTGGCATTACCAAAGGCAAACTCCACTGTCTCTTTCCAAGCCTTCCTCCTTATCTTTTCACCCTCCACCACTAACTCAGGGGAACCCCTATCACCAACTCCTTACTAACCTCTCCATCCTCCACCAAAAAACTGAAAAACAAAGACTACCACACACAACTCAAATATACATAAAACAAGACATACATACAGAAGCAAAATACAAGGACAGACATTTGAAGAACAAATAATATAATAAATATGACACACAAAGACAAAGCAATCAGAAATTGTTTTGAGCATTCACCAAAATCTAACCACAATACTCCATCACACCATCACTCTCTCTCCTAAACCTAGCTCCTTCCAAAACCACTGAAATTTGTGCAAGACCTGTGCATTATCAGGTCACACACATAATAATTTGGGCAACCAGTACCTACAGTACAATGGTTTTTATCCAAACACAACATATGTTTTGAAACTTGCTGTAGCATTGATGAGTTTTTGGCAGGTTTCAGCAGTTGCCAACAGTACATCACCACTGAGTTATGTAGGCGTCTTCTAACTGACAAAATATTACACCTGGTAAGCTGTTACGCAAATTGTCAAAAACTCACCACAGGTTCCCAACTAGGTTAATCTCCTCATAAATTCAGAAACTATTACATTTGCCTCTCTGTCTCTTTAAAGAAATTGACAGTCACCTCATCAGTTTATTAACATATCAATCACACAACACAGCATAAAAAATGTAATCTACTTAATAGTAGTCATAGCATGGCAATGTATAGCCAGGCTATTTGGCATGTGCGGCTTAAGCTCCGTACACATGGAGCGATCAGACAATGGTCAGATATCGTTGTCTGATCATCCTGCATATGCTGGATGTTTGATAGCGAACATCCAGCACATGCACCAACCCCCAAACAACTAAAATGGCCCACGATCGACATTCGCGGGTCCCTATAGTAACCAATTTAACCTGGTCAATATCAACCAGTTTGGCCTGCATGCACGGGTGATGATCGATATCGATCATACGTGCCCGCACATTGACCACTGTTTGGGGGTTGGAAGGGCCTAAAAACATCATGATATGATCGATAACGATATGGTGAATATCGTTCATATCGTCCTGTTTAATCGTACCGTGTGTATGCACCTTCAGTTTACATTTGTTTATTTACAATTCACTGTCTTCAACTCACATAGACATAATGCTGGTCATGTAACTACAGATATTGCTTCTTTTTCCACTTTTTATATTCATATTGCCAAATTATAGAACCCATAGCCATTCACATTTAATAAATTTTTTTAAACATTTAGAATGTTTCAGACATTGCAGATAAATAATTTCTCTGCATCTTTTTGTCTAAACTCCCATACTTTGCCTGAATAGCCAATTAGCTCTACAATATTCATGCCTTTATAAACTTTAATTCAACCTCACACTGCATGAGGTACCAGAGTACTTGTTACTAAATAGGTAATTTTTTGTATGCAATATAATTTAGTAGGTATTAAGGTTAAAGGAAGTTGTGTGAATTAAAATGCCATTAATGGTTAAATGTGATTTTCACCATAATGAATGGTTTATATATATTTTATAGCAAAATTTGAGTAGATGTAATTACTTAAATAATCACATTTATACTGTATGTAGAAGTCTAATTTACACCAGTTATTTGACTGCTAGAGGAGCAACATGTTTTCCTGCTTGGACTCTAAAGTAATGAATTGGTAAGTGGTATGCTTAGGTGTGTGGGGGAGTGTATGCAAGCCAACTAGTTGGCTTGCAAACCTATAATTACTTATTATATTGAAAACATTATGAGAATATTCCAGTTGAGTTGGTGAGGAATGGGGTATAAATAATAGGCACTTGGAAAGAGACAGCAAGTCACAGAAGCAGGAGAGGAAAAGAAGAAGGAGGAGTTCACTTAAATCTGGAGCTGATGAGGCATTCGGTATGGCCGTCGGTTCAAATCCCAGCAGCCCGACAGAGGAGGAAATCCCGATCATCCTAAACTAACCTAATTTTACCCCCTTAACCTAACCCTCCTTTTGGCTGCCTAACCCTAACCCCCCCTGTGCCTAACCCTAATCCCCCCTGTAAGTGCCTAAACCTAACCCCCCCTTCCCCACCGACTAAACCTAAGTCCCCCAGAGGGGTGCCTAACCTAACCTACCCCCGGGGGTGCCTAACCCTAACCCCCCTTCCCCTAGCCTGACCCTAACCTCCCAGATGGTGCCTAATCCTAAATCCCCCCCAGGAGCCCTAAGCCTAACCCTCCCCCCCGCGGCTGTCAGTGCCCGGCACCCGGCATCCCTTTGATCGGGATGTCAGGCACCGGTCTCCCGACATCGGTAAAGTGACAGGCATCTAGAATTAGATGCCTGTCATTTAACCCTCGCCGGGATTAAGCAGTCGGGAAGCCGATGGTCGGCATTGTGTCCTTCGGCTTCCCAAACGTATACCGCTGGAGAGAGAAGGAGATGTACTCAGAAATAATGATCCTTACAATTTAAGAAGGTAGATATGTATAGTTCACTCACAATCATTAATTATTGTAAATATATTCTGAATCTTGCAAGATTATGTCTGGAGAATAGGTTTGTATTATGTTATATAACTAGATAAGGAAACATAAATATTGTTAGAATACTGTACATATCACTACTATGCATTTTATGTTCTGTTGATTTTGCTTACCTGTAAATAATAATTAATACACAGGATGGAATCTTCACACCTGAACTTATATTGGAACCATTTTAATTATATGTATAAAAACTGCATATGTGTACAAGGCTGAAATGTTGAATAGATATTAAATATATATTCCACATAGGTAATGAGCCAGGATGATATATATTTTGGACCATAGAAATATTGTCTTCCCTTAAACCACATGAGCCAATCACACAAATATTGTATGTATAAATGTGTTTATATAAAGTATATAATTTGTGATTGGACTAGTATTGATCATTTTGACCTTTAGTTATAAGCCAACTGTATTGTAAGCCAGTTACAATAATATTATAATATATTTGCAGATATAAGATATATATGCAATATAGATATATATTAATACTTATAAATGAATAGAATAAATAACTGAGATTCCATAAATACTGTAGGATACAGCAAAATACATTGTATGATTGGAAACATGAGAAACATATTTTTATATTGTTTATATTTATATTATTGTTTACTTTTATTTTTTGTATTTTAGATATTTCTTCTTTCTTTAAATGTAAATTATAATTTTTTCTGTTCTATGCTGTGTTATGTGTAACTTTCAGCACTTCATGTATTTTTAATTTTATTGCTTCAGAAGTTATTTCGTATTTTAAGATATCTTTCTATCATTTTTATAATAAAATGTTTTATTAAATTTTAATTGTTTTTTTGGACACTATTTCTGGGATTGACAAGGTAACACCCCAGATGGTCTAAACTATTCTTGTTGTTTAATAAAATAAAGTTTGTAGAGATTCACTTTTGGATGATCCTTTATTGATATAGCTGACAATCAGTGAGTAAAAAAGTTGATCCTACTTGCACTCTTATCTCACCCTTTGACAAGAAACAGAGCAAAGAATCATTTGAGATACTGTACCTTCATGGCATATTGTTATGGTAACTTTTTATAATAAACTGTATTTTTATTGAACACTGTTGGACACTGGTACATGGTATTAAGAGTTTAACATTCTAGATGGTCTATACTATTCTTGCTTATTAATAAAATACAATTTGTTGATACTAGAGATGTGTGCTTACCCTTAGTTTTGGTTTTGGATCTGGATTAATTTCCATAATTTGGTTTTGCAAAACCACCTTCAAGTGTTTTGGTTTTGGATCTGGATTTTATTTTAAATGATAAAGTGTTTTTCAAAGCAGCTAAAATTATGTAATTTTAGCAATCCAAAACCCAAAATTTGGATACAAAATCCAAATTCCAAACCACTGGAACATCAGAACCATGACTCGGATTTATCTGGATTTCCTCACACGATTAGAACTGCGACTCAGTAGTGCCCGTATTCACAACTTTTAGTTGGATTCAGATTTTTGAAGAACCAAACCACACATCTCTAGTTGATACTCACTTTTTCCTTCAGTGATACAGCTAACAATCAGTTGATCCTAACTTGCACTCTTATCTTAACCATTGATCACAGGCTAGAATCTTTTAGATTCTAGGTCATATTTGCTGATTAAGATCAATTATATAAATATATTAGACCACCTGCCATAGTGGTTTAGAGTACATACTTTAAGGTTTTTTTGTATCCAACACCAGAGAATAAACTCCTTTTGCACCTTGGATGCAGCTTAGACCAGATTCCATATCTGAGTAAACTGTACCGTATTGGCATTGGTCAGTACACTACCATTCTGCAATGAAACAGTGCTATTCATAAATATATATATATATATATATATATATATTATATATATAAAAATATATACATTCATACATACATTGCCATATCTAGTCATTTTGGGACCCTGTGTGAATAAGAGCATTGGTGCCCCCCCAAAAAATAAATGAATAAATGGGACATACATTTTATTTTTACATTTTCAATATCTGTTATGCTGAGTTTACTGTGTCCATGGAATGACTGCTCCAGCCAGAAGGCACAGTCTTATGGACTGACTTTGTCACAGTACACACTCATATGTAGTCTCTGTAACCTCAGCACATATGCATACACACACCCATGTAGTCTCAGCACACATGCACACCCCCTGCAGTCTCAGCTCGCATGCACACTCCATGCAGTCTTTGCACAAATGCATACACCATGCAGTCTTTGCACACATGCACACACCATGCAGTCTTAGTAAACATCCATAAATACATAGGTACGTTCAGCACACATACAAACACACACACATATAGCCTCAGAACATGCATATATACAGTACATGACATAATTATCAGCAGGGGGAAATAGCAGCACTGCTGGGGAGTTACTGTAGTCAGTACTTACCATTAACACTGCCAAGTCTCTGCATGCAGGAGAAGAGAGATGTGGCAGACAGGAGCCCACTGAAGAGAGACCTGCTGCCTTTGTATGTATCAATCCATGCTGCTGGTCCCTGCCCCCGACTACTCCAGCCACCCAACATCCTTTGCATCAGCCAAAGGATGTTCCACAGGGGCTGCTGGGAAATGTAGTGCCTTCCACCTCTGTCACACTGGTCATAGAGGTGGAAGGGACTATATTTCCCAGCAGCCCCTGCAGAACATCCTTTGACTGATGCAAAGGATGCCAGCAGTTCACATGACTGCTGTTTGCAAAGCAGCAGCCCCCTGTTAGATAACTGCCGGGGGTCCTGTCACTGTGCACCACACCTTTATTAATGTAAAGCAGTTGCCCAGCATGTAGTGATTGCAGTGGGTGGCCGGTTCCACCCTCCGGGCTGTTGCGCTCTGGCCACACCACCCTAGCTACAGCCCTGCATAAAATCATGAATAAATAGATATTTATACTGTGTACACCAATTATCTTCACAGACTTTCTATAGTAATATTTTTTACAGTCTTAAATTACAACTATACTTCATTTAACTTGTTTGTACTTTCTGAAATCAATGCAATGTTTTATTCTACATTATCAATCTTTCCTGTAAGGATCAGGATGTGGAAGATTTTTTGGTTGCTGGCTCTGGATCAGGTGACATACAAATAATTGTCTTTTAAAACATGGATTCTTCAAATTGATCCAGACCACTTTGAAGAACATTCCTGATGATTGTTGATTGAGCTCAAAGGTCATGTCTTTGGACATTTATGGTATATGTGGTATGGCCTTTTTGCATATGCTGTTATTATGTTGGCCTTTATGATGTAAGTTTTCACACCCTACATTTGCACTTCTGAGGCATTGATGGTTCCAAATGAAATATATTTTTCATATACAGATCTATACTTTAAATAGAAATGTAATCTCAAAATTGCATCGCACAGAAGCATGAGTGGACCTTGGACTCCAAGTCTGCACCTAACTTGTCCACACCTTTCACTATCACCAGGGAGAACATTTCTAGGTACTTATTTATTTTCCCCCCATGACTTGCGGCTTTGCAGTAGGAAGCTCGGGGCTTCTCAAGAGGACCTGTTATATTTATCTTGCACCTAACATCTAATTATGTGCATTTCTCATCTCTCTTACCCATGATTAAAATACCCAAATAGTTCTGGAGAGCAACTGGATAAAATAGAAAATATCTTCTTTAAAGTAGGGATGTGCAGGCTCGGTTTTACTCGGATTTACTCGGTTCTTATCGCCACTTTACCGCAAATTCGGATTTATTCTATTGGCTATCCAAAACACATGATAGGTGAAAGCCAATAAAAAGACGCGAGTAATTCCGAGTTAAACCGAACCCGCTCACCCCTACTTTAAAGCCAGCTGTTATCTTACATAAAATAAGCAGATCATCAATAAGGGAATTCTGGTGGTAACTTAAAATTTTACCAAACTGTCACACAATTTCTTTTGCAATAACTGTGTATTTAAAAGGCGATAATTTTTCTGTTAGAAGGTGTGCTGCTAGCTGGTGTCATAGTTTATTGTGTAGGAAGTGAAACCATAATATTGTATAAATTATAAATGCAGAAAAGATGATAGAATCTGGCTAAGACTACAAAGAACATTACAAAATGTCATGCTGGAAAATAATAACTGTAAGCCTACTACTGCTTCCAGTGGGTATAAATGAATGACTCTTCATTTGGATGAGTAGTTTTTTTCTGAATGAACAAGATGCAATAAATGAGTGCTAATATGAATATTTTTGTTTGGTATGGAAAGAGTTAATAAAATCAATTAAATTATGAATATGTTTTCATTTATTTGCAGTTTATTCTGTCTTTCCGAAGTGTAAACTACTGTATAGGTTTAAGCCAAATAGAGATGTGTGGTTTGGTTTCTACAGAAACCAAACACACTCAATCTTAGGGGTTATGAGTTGAACCGAGCCGGTGCTTGGGTCTTCCAACCATGTTTGGATCTCAAATAGAGAGAAAATATAATCTTTCAAGCACTGGATCTCACTTGTTTTGGGATTGCATGTCAAAGTCCAATCCTCGTGGTTTGGCACCATTTCACACTGAATAATGGATGAGAGGGTTTGGGTAAAGGGACACTTTGAATACATGAAAAACAAATTCTTAGGAGCACTGTTAAGGCAGAGGCACTGTGTACTGTGGGCTGGCTGCAGCACTCTGTGTGGCAAAAAAAGCCATAAGAGTAGGCTACAGCACTGTTTTTGTTTGTGATTAAAAACAGATGACTGGGGCACTAGGAGCACTGTGTAAAAGGAATACTGTAAAAGCCATGTGTGCTGCTACAGCATAGTGAGGCACAAATAAGCCATAGGTGTAGACTGCAGCACTGTGTTACTTAAAAAGCCTACTGTGGCAAATTTTATAAAACAAACAAACAAAAAAATTATAATGTTATCATTACTATTAGGGTTCCACCAGTATATTAGGAGCACTGTGAGGCAGTTTGTGTGCTCAGGCACTGTTAAAAAAATGCAATATAAAACTTGTGTGTTAAAAATATATCATGATTATTAGGGTGCCATCCGGCTTATTATTGGGGTGCTGTGAGATTAAATAGATCAGCTGAAAGACAAGCAGGAGAAGCAACCCAGTACTAATGCTGCAGCTTCTGCCAGCAGTCATTATAGTACTTCAACATCTACTAAAGGTTGTTCAGGGGAAATAAAGTTTAAGAAAGGGCACCTGAAATCTAAACAATATTTCAAAATGTTAAATAAAATATCACCTCTAATATGAAAGGGAAAATTTACTGTCGAAAAACATAAAATTGCCAGCATTACATACATCACACTTAGTGGCAAGGAAAGGCTCAGGCAATAGTCTTTCTTTGCAAGTGGTTCTCCTGCTACTGATGTTTCATACACTAGAATGTCTATTGCAGAAGCCAGGGGACAAACACAGTCAGGCATCTTCTAAAATCTCATATGCAATACATTCTCACACTAAGGGCCTGATTCAGACATGTATGCTAACCCGATGGTTAGCACACAACTCTGATAGTAAGAGGACTGCACTTGTGCAGGATGTGTATTGCACATGTGCATCCTGCCATCTGCCTTCCAGCCGCAGCCTAGCTGACAGGCTATGTCATTTTGGAGGGGGAAAAGGGGCATTTCTGGGTACTGTTCCCAGAAATGGGAGTGTGGTTACATTCTTATGCTAAAGTACTTTTTAATTGATTTTAGCTTTTAATACTATCCCCTCGAATACATTGCTAGTCAAACTACATAATTTAAGATTTACTGCTACATTATCTAACTGGATTTTAATTGATAGACCACAACAAGTTAAATTGGGGAATATAAAGTCTCCAGTATTTAGGTTTAGCACTGGTACCTCACAGGGTTTTATATTCACTCTTATTTTCTCTTTTTACCTATGTCTGTGTCCCCTAGTTTGAAACTATTTTTATTCTGAAATTTGCTGATGATGCCATGGTGGTGGGTCTCATCAAGGATGGAGATGAGAATGCGTACTATGATAAAGTGGAGCATTTGGTTAATTGGAGTGAGAAAAATTATTTGCTTTAAAATTTGAAAAAATGAAAGAAATAATTCTTGATTTTAGAAGAACGAATAGGTCAAAGTTGTTGCCTTTATCTACTATATAAAAGTGAAAATGTGTCCTTCTGTCCTTCTGTCTTTCTATACAAATCCACAGTTTACAAGCCACGATCATTAAATTTTACATACGAGTGTATTAAAACACTGCGGAGGCAACTATTAAAATTTGAAATCAAAATGAATTACTGTTAATTTTTAATTAATGAAAAACCACAATTTTTGCATAGAATTTGCCCTCTACAGATCAGGAACGGATTACAAAAGGATTTAGCTTATCTACTATTTTTTTTCTTTTCTATCTTCTCTATTACATCAAAATTAATTACTGTTACTTTTTAATTAATTAAAAACAACTACTTTTGCATAGCATTCGCCCTCTACAGGTCAGGTTCAGACTTACAAAAGGATTTAGCTTATATACTATTTTTTCTTTTCTATCTTCTCTACTATATCAAAGCGAAAATTTGTCCTTCTGTACTTCTGTCTTTCTATACAAATCCACAGTTTACAAGCAAAGGTCGTGACATTTTACATATGAGTGTATTAAAACACGGCAGAGGCAACAAAAAATGTTAAATTGACATGAATTACTGTTAATTTTTAATTAATTTAAAACCACAAGTTTTGCTGGATGCTCATTGTGTTGCCTCATGGCATATGGGTAGGGCCTCTGAGCAAGCGTTTGTATTGTCATGTTTGTCATGATTTTAATGTTTATTATCGAAGAGAGCTTTACCAGGCTTTGTCAGCATTATCAGCTCTCTGACTATACCAAATTACGCAACAACATTTATTTCATTCTTTCAACTGTCAAAATGATGACTTTGCAAGGACCCTGCTGTACTGTGAGCTGCTAAAATATTACACATGGAATGCTTCTCCCAAAGTTTTCCTGCGCAGAAAACAGGGAGTCGCTGTAGATGGTCATCCTGGTATCAAAGCAACAGAAGCTCTTGGCCGTGTTTACACTGTATTTCCTAAAAATGTTGAAAGCTTATGTCTCCAAATTTTGCTTTACACCATTACAGGTCCTACTTCCTTTGAAGACCTTAGGACTGTTGACGGGGATGTTTATCACACTTTTTGTGAGGCCTACCTAAGGAGAGGTTGGTTGGAGGATGATGTGTAAACAAAAATTCTCAAAATACCAGGCAACGCTGGGTACCCCAGCCAGTCTATTGATAATTTGGAGGTAGCGAGGGTAAAGGATTTTAAACTACTAGGTATTTTACCTCAAGGACTTAACATGAAACACTAACACTTTACCTATGGTATCAAAGGCTCAACAAATTATATTTTTCTGAAGAAATTGTGAGCTGCAACTTGAAAATGTTATTTGGTTATGTTTATGATTGGCTTGAAGAAAATGCTTTTTTATCAACTGGTCACTTGTGCCTTTTTCAAAGCCTGCCTAATAGCACTCCTATGTAAATCTGTCCTTTCTTTGAACATTCTGTCTGTTTTTCCTATGTAATTTTCACTACATGAGCAGGTAATCATTTAAATTACATACTTTATACTGCATGTTTTACAGCTGGGGAATTTACAGCAACCCACATTTTTATCCATTAGATAGTGTCTGCTCTGTTTTTGAGTAATTGTGGTGTGTTTTTGAGTAATTGTGGTGTTATCAGATTTGACTAATATATGTTTCTGACCTTTACCGCACGTATAGCAATACCTGATTTTTAATTTTCAATTATGTAAGTTCCAGATCACTAATGTTTATAGCCCAATATTTTCAAGTAGCTTTTGAACCTAGCTGACTAGCCTGGTTAAATTGGTTAACCCATGTTATCCTGTGTAACACGGGGTATAGAAATGAGGACTCCAGACAAGCAGGTACTTGGTAAAGCAGTGTCTTAAATGGCAGAATACGCTGAACTTTTAGCATACATGAGCATAGGCCTGGATACACACAGGCACATAACAGAAAATAAGCAAATAAACATAAAAGTAAATGTCCAAGCACTCCTTGTTTTTAACAGTCAGAAGTTACAGTAAATTTCCCAGCACTCCTTGTGCTTAACAGTCAGCAGTTACCGTAAATGTCCCAGCACTCCTTGTGCTTAACAGTCAGCAGTTACAATATCTGTGGAACTTCCAATTCCTGGCACCCTTATGCTAACCACCACCCCTGGCCTATCATCTAGCCAGCTTGTCTGGCATAAGGAGCAAAGAGAATCATGTATGTGGGCATTTTAAAACCCTTCCTGTGCTCCAGTGATTATTCCAACTGGGTCTGTGTAAATGTGAAAAACTGGAATTCCACACCTCCACTGCTAATGCAGAATGCACAGGTTTTACTCCAGACTCCCTTGTAGGGAGCTGATTCCAGCAGAATGTGAGCAGTTCAGGTGACAAACAACCCCTCTCACTACACATCTCCGCTTTCACTTTTCCAAGCTTGGGGAAGCACACTTTTCCTTTTGCGACAGCCGAGACCATTCAGCCTTCTGAACCACTTTTCCAGGAGTGTATTCTTTATACCCCTGAACATGGTGTGTCCTGGCAGAGGACACTGGCTTCTGCTCTTTTCCGCTGCTATGCAGACAAAGTATCTTTCAAATAGCCAGTCCAACATCGGAGGGACCATCATTTTTTCTTGCCAAATAGCTTGTCACCATGCCTCAGGAATATTTATCTTTTACTCAATTAAGGTAGTGCCCCATGGCAGGGAAGTAAACACATCCTGATTATTGTGAACTAAGGCTTCTGCTTCTTTTCTCTGTTCTGCTGACAAGCTGTACACCAGTGGAACATCTCTAGGGCCAAGCAAACTTGAGAAGCTCCCAGGAACCTGAGAGGTGGCGGTTTCCAGCACATCCATGGCAACATCTGTCTTTGGTATAACATCTCTGCCAATATTTTTGTCTGGCCATAACTGGACAAAGTGGATTTCTTTCCACAGGCATTAATTGCTCAGAGATTCTCTCCCCAGAGAGGACTGGCCATGAGTTTCAACTCTTCGCCCTATACAGAGGTAGGGCCTTGGAGACTTTACATTGGCATTGTCTCTATTGTTCCTTTAAGAGCTCAACAAATCCTGGGAAATTGCATCCCAATATGATAGGATAGGAGAGCTTAGGGCCAACTGCAGCAACGACATCATAAGCATGCCCCTCTATGGTGAGGCTCACTCACACCCGGGAGAAGTTTTCTGTGGATCCACCACACTTTGACTAACCCTGGCTCCTTTTCCACTGGTTTGGTCCAGACAGCCTCTGAGATCAGGGTTAGCTCATTCCTTGAGTCTATGATAGCTGGCAGCTCTCGGCCACTCAGTAATACAATTTACCACATTAACATGGGTCTGGAATCCAGGAGTACCATCATGCATAAAGCAGGGTATGTAGTACCCATAATAGCAACCCTACACTCCATAGGCACAGTTTTTCTGTTACAATCCACCTTATATGACCTGGCTCTCTGCATCTCCAGCAGCATTTCCATGAGGAGGGGTGATAGTCAGGGTCACAGCCCAATGGGGTGCCATCTTAATGGGTCGCTCATTCCCTGGTTTCTTTTCTGGAACTTTTGCCATATTTCCTGCTGTCTCATACAGCTCCAATACTGTAATTAATTACTGCAAATTCTGAGTATCAATTTGTGTGACCCAGCACTGCATATTCCACCCTAGGGTTCTAATACACTAGTCAACAACCACCATCTCTACAATCTGAGCAGCAGTGGGGTCTTCTGGCTGGATCCAACTTCACCCCTGTCTGGCGAATTCTGCAACCTGCTTCCGAATAGGGACCCCTGGTAGTAGGCCCATTAGTGGAAGCGCTGCACTTTCGCAGAAGGAGTGAGACCTGAAATGGCCAGAATGGCACTTTTGACTAGGTCATATATATTTGCAGAAGCAGAGGATAAATCAGCATAGGCTCTCTGAGCTTCACCAGTGAGATAGGGGGCAACTCTATCAGTCCAAGTATCTGCTGGCCATATTAAACACTGTGCAACCCTCTCAAATATTAACAAATAACCCTCTGGGTCATCAGAGGCAGACATTTTATTTAGATGCCCAGCAGCTGCTGTGTCCACTGACTGAGTGTCTGACTGTAACATTTGCTCCTCTGTCTTTTGATGAGAGGCCAAAAAATGTACTATAGCACAAAAAACTTCCTCCATTTTTACATTGAGAGGTATATGTGCAAGTGTAGGTGCTTTAAGATAAGAACAATGACAAGCCAATATATATATATATATATATATATATATATATATATCAACACAGACAGTCCCGGCTCTCCCTTCCTCAATGTACATAGTAATAGGCCGGGTGCCCACACGAATGCATAAACATATGCTATATACTACCCGTTGGTGTGGCACTCCTGGACAATACATTACACTCAGACAGCGGCATCATCACGGCAACATTTCAGTGCCTATTTATTGGTGTGGCATTTTCATCAGGATAACAATATACAAAAGCATGTCTTACCTTAATATAGACAAACACCAGGTGAACGCCATTGCTGATTATGGGACTTCCCACCCACCTCATTCATTTTTGTCCTCCAAATTCTACATACAATAACCCATAATGACAACATGTAAAAAGTTTTTCTGAGATTTTTGCAAATTTAATTAAAAAAAACTAAGAAATCACATGTACATAAGTATGCACAGCCATTGCCATGAAGCTCAAAACTGAGCTCAGGTGCATCCTGTTTCCACTGATCATCCTTGAGATGTTCCTACAGCTTAATTGGAGTCCAACTGTGGTAAAATCAGTTGTTTTGACATGATTTTGAAAGACATGCACCAGTCTATATAAGGTCTCACACTTGACAGTGCATATCAGAGCACAAACCAAGCTTGAAGTCCAAGGAATTGTCAGTAGACCTCTGAGACAGGATTGTCTTGAGGCACAAATCTAGGGAAGGGTACAGTAAAATATCTGCTACTTTGAAGCTCACAATGAGCACAGTGGCCTTCATCATCCATAAATGGAAGAAGTTCGGAACCACCAGGACTCTTCCTGGAGTTTTCCAGCTGTCTAAACTGAGTGATTGGGGGAGAAGGGCCCTAGTCAGAGGGGTGACCAAGAACCTGATGGTCACTCTGTCAGAGCTACAATCCTCTGTGGAGAGAGGAGAACCTTCTAGAAGGACAACCATCTCTGCAGCAATCCATCAATCAGGCCTGTATGGTAGAGTGGACAGATGGAAGTCACTCCTTAGTAAGAAGCACATGGCAGCCCACATGGAGTTTGCTAAAATGCACCTGAAACACTCTCAGATCATGAGAAACAAAATTTTCTAATCTGATGAGACAAAGATTGAACTCTTTGGCATGAATGCCAGGCATTATGTTTGGAGGAAACCAGGCACGGCTCATCACCAGACCAATACCATCCCTACAGTGAAGCATGGTGGTGGCAGCATCATGCTGTGGGGAAGTTTTTCAGCTGCAGGAACTGGGAGACTTGTCAGAATAGAGGGAAAGATGAATGCAGCAATGTACAGAGACATTCTGGATGAAAACCTGCTCCAGAGCGCTCTTGATCTCAGACTGGGGTGACAGTTCATCTTTCAGCAGGACAACAACCCTAAGCACACAGCCAATATACCAAAGGACTAGTTTTAGGACAACTCTGTGAAAGTCCTTGAGTGGCCCAGCCAGAGCCCAGACTTGAATCCAATTGAACATCTCTGGAAAGATCTCAAAATGGTTGTGCACTGATGTTTCCCATCCAACACATTGTCATTATGGGGTATTGTGTGTAGAATTTTGAGGCCAAAAATGAATTTATTTCATTTTGGAATAAGTATGTAACATAACAAAATGTGGAAAAAGTTAAGAGCTGTGACTTCTTTCCGGATGCACTGTATCTCTTTCTTTCAGCATATAAATTGTTATTCAAGTTTAACACAGAAAAGGAAGCTGATTCCACTAGAATGTAGACAATTCAGGTGAGAGACAATCCCACACCTGTTAGCAATTTTTTCTTTTGTTTTTGTCTTAAGTAGGTTTTTACGTGGTTGTTGCAATGCCTTGTCTCATTGGAGAGTTAGTTTATTAAGATGCTACCCTCTCTGCAAAAGTCTAGTGAACATATTGTCAGGCTGTTTTTTTATTACTTTGTCATCATTTGTAATTCTGCATGTATGCTGAAATTGTGAGTATGGTAGACTTTTTTCTGAGGCTAATGGAGCGTACACACGGTCAGATTTGTCAGACTTGTCAGATTTGTCAGATGAACGATTGAACGATTAAATGATCTGAACGATTTGAACGATTTGACCAAAGTTTTGAACGATTTGAACGATTGAACGATTTTTGACTGCATTAAAATGAATGGAATCGTCCAAGTCTGACTGCAAACCCAACAGATGTCAGATATCGTTATCTGACAAACGGGAACGCGCATCGTTGATCGTCCATCGTTCAGGCATGTCAGATATGAACGATTTTCCTTCAGATATGAACGACTGAACGATTTTTAAATCGTTATCGTCCATATCTGAAGAAAAACTCTGATCGTGTGTATGCACCATAATTGGTTGATGAGTAGCATAGTGCACAGTAGCAAGTTGTTTTTATCAGTTAGTTTCGATGAGTATATTGATGTAAACAATGTATTTTCATGTCTGGTTATGTGTACATCAAGATAGTCCACTTTTATGTCAGTAATGGTATAGGTGATTTTGATAGGGTGTGAGGTAAGCTCTCATGAGCAGGGACCTCTTCCCTCATGTGCTTCTCTTTACATTTTCTTCTACTCTCTACTCCCCATTAGGGCACCTAACACGGGACCGCCAACTCCCGGCAGCTTATTGTGAGTGCTTTAATCACTATTTCAGCAATGTATATAAGTTGTGTCCCTGTCCTGCACTGTAATGTACTGTAAGTTACTTGTTTCTTGTTCACTTATTAGTTCTATGTACTATGTAAGGCGCTGCGGAACACTTGTGGCGCCATATAAATAAAGGATAATAATAATAATAATAATAATAATAATAATAATTGTTGTGAGCTTCTAATAATGTGCTTAACAGAAAATTAAAACACTGTTTTTCTCTCCAGCAATTCAGGGGTTAAACAGAACACAGCACTGCAGTATGTGTGCTTTGCTTTGATCAGTCAACAGGTGAAGTTAATAACACAGCTTGAACGCTAGCTGGTGAACACAATAATCAACATTTTGATATGTCTTAGCACCTTAGTAAACAAAGTAATTTAACTTTTTTTTCCAGTAGACACACAAACAACTTTTTTTCAGTGCAAAGCAGGTTGCACAATGTCCTTATTATAACTGCAGTTTTTCTCATTCGCCAACTATACTCACATATACTGAATGTTTTGCATTGTCATTTCCTTTGCTATGTCGTAGGTGTCTAGTGATTGCACTGCGACACAGCAGTGCAGAGTCCTGGTATGGGCCACCACATGTAAAATAGGGTATAGAAATGAGGACTCCAAACAGGCAGGTACTTGGTAAAACAGTGACTTTTAATGGCAGCAAACACTGCACCTTTAGCATATGTGAGCATAGGCCTGGATACAAACAGACACATAACAGAAAATAAACAAACAAACATAGAAATAAATGTTCCAGCACTCCTTGTGCTTAACAGTCAGCAGTTACAGTAAATGTCCCAGCACTCCTTGTGCTTAACAGTCAGCAGTTACAACATCTGTGGACCTTCCAGTTCCTCACACCCTTATGATAACCAACACCAATGGCCTATCACCTGGCCAGCTTGTCTGGCATCAGGAGCAATGAGCATCAGGTGTGTGGGAGTTTTAAACCCTTCCTGTGCTACAATGATTATTCCAGCTGGGTCTGTGTAAATGAGAAAACCTGGAATTCCATACCTCCGCTGCTAATTCAGAATGTACAGGTTTCATTCCAGTCTCCCTTGGAGGAAGCTGATTCCACCAGAATGTAGGCAATTCAGGTGAGAGACAATCCCACACCTGTTAGCAATTTTTTCTTTTGTTTTTGTCTTAAGTAGGTCTTTAAGTGGTTGTTGCAATGCCTTGTCTCATTGGAGAGTTAGTTTATTAAGATGCTACCCTCTCTGCAAAAGTCTAGTGAACATATTGTCAGGCTGTTTTTTTATTACTTTGTCATCATTTGTAATTCTGCATGTATGCAGAAATTGTGAGTATGGTAGACATTTTTCTAAGGCTAATTGGTTGATGAGTAGCATAGTGCACAGTAGCAAGTTGTTTTTATCAGTTAGTTTCGATGAGTATATTGATGTAAACAATGTATTTTCATGTCTGGTTATGTGTACATCAAGATAGTCCACTTCTATGTCAGTAATGGTATAGGTGATCTTGATAGGGTGTGAGATATTATTGGGAGCTTCTAATAATGTGCTTAACCCTTCCCTAGGGCCCTGCAAAAAAACACATTATATATATATATATATATATATATATATATATAAATAAATAAATATATATATATATATATATATATACATATTGAGTCTCCGATATCCAAAATGCTTGGCACCAGGGGTATTTTGGATAATGGAATATTCCATATTTTGGTATATTTGCATGTCATAATTAAATATATTGGGAATGGGACATAAAATATACACTTGAATGCATTTAGGTGTTATATACACCTTATACACACAGCCTGCAGTTAATTTTATACAATATTTTCAATAATTTTGTGGCTCAAACAAAGTTTGTGTACAGAAATGAAATTCCTATATGTTTCATATACACCCTATACATACAGCCTGAAGGTAATTTTATACAATATTTGTAATAATTTGTGCCTTAGACAAAGTTTGTGTACATTGAACCATCAAAAATCAAAGGTTTCATTTTCTCAGTCAAGCCAAAAAATTCCGTATTTCGGAATATTCTGTATTTTGGAATATTTGGATATGGGAGACTCAACCTGTATATATATAAATATATATATATATATATATATATATATTTGATATAAGAACAATTTTGGTGTCTGATGATGGTATCCAACAGGAACAAATCCTTTTCAACAGCAAACATAAATCTGTTGGAATAAGAAAGTTCCACAGCCGATCCCATGGCACACCCCAAAACCTGCAAATAAAAATTGCTATCAGAATAAAAATATATATTTTTTTCAAACTAAATTCCAATAATGATAGGAACAGATTAATGTCCTGGACCCTTATATTTAGGGTTATTGGTGATCAGCTGGTATGCCGCATACAAACCTTGTAATGTGTAATGCACACATATAAGTTGTTAACATCCTTTGTGCAGACAAAAAGAACATCAGGCAAAGTAGAGATATAATCTATAACAATGTGTATGTGTCTTTAAGCCAGTTTCTTTCATCCTGGACACCTGGTTGTAATATGCTATCTAGGTGCACTGAAATTGATAGTTGAATAACCCTTTAGCTGAAATTATTGGTCTCCCTGGTGGCTTTTGGAGTGACTTGCATATCTTTGGGACTGTGTAATGAAGTGGGCAGATACAAAAATATTGACTATGGTTGCAACAAGCCATCCAAACCTACACAACAAGCAATGATATAGGGAGAGGAGGGGGAATCTACCTTAGTCCAGCACACTGGATAATATTTTGTTTTATGCAAGCTACTTAAACCATTAGAAGTAGTAACTAATGAAGTGAGTTCAGATACTGCCTGCTTAAGTTACTGTGGGAGATTCCTTAATAAATCTACCACAAAAGCAGCAAGAGAAACTGAAGAAGGAGATGAAAAAATATCAACTTCTTTATGCTCTATGCTATGACATAAGGGTTGTCATGATCTTGCATTGGACCCCTACATTTTGGCAACCATGCTTGTCATGTGTGAGGCCCCCTGTCATGTGAGACCCCCGGTGTGTGAGATCCCTGTCATGTGTTAGTGTGTGTGAGACCCTCTGTCAGTGTGTGTTAGACTACCTATCAGTGTTTGTGACCCCCTCATCTGTGTGTGAGACCCTATCAGCCTCAGTGTGTGTGTCAGCCCAGTGTGTGTGTCAACCACAGTGTGTCTTGGACCCAGTCAGTGGTGTGTGTGTATTCTGTGGTGTGTGCTCCTGCCTGTAGTGTGAAACATGTGCAGCTGGGCACAGCTGACCGGAAATGGCCTCAACACATTGGTAAATGCCTAATTGTTCCTGGGGGGCAACTTTTGTTTTTTTCCCACTGGGTTTTGCAACCAATTTTATTTAATGGAATACCATGGGTATTGATAGCATGCATACCTGTGGTAATTCAAAATTGGTCACAAGGTCCACATGATTTTTTACACCCAAAATCCTGCACCTATATGAATATGCCCTATTGCCTGTCTAATTCCAGTGGTAATGCTTGGTATTGCTTTGATTCATTATATTACCCATGGGGTGGTCCAAAAAATGTCCTATCTAGTCAAATAAATATTGCACAACTTGTAGATTATAAACTCTTGCTAGCAGGGCCTTTCCCATTTGTATTTTCTAATAACGTAATTTGAGCATTGTAATTATGTATATACATTAGTTATGTCCTTGTCTCTACTGCTTTGTACTTATGCAATTTGTTGTATGTGTTACTCGTATGTATGGTGCTACAAAACCATTGTCATGGCACCATATAAATAAAACAATACTAATTATATCTAAAATCTTATTTCTATGATGCCATTTACAATTTGTTTTATTCACATTAAACTAGCTAGCCTTCACACCGCTGCATTGCACTGATCAAAAAACATTTGCAGAAAGCAACATGATTAAGGTTTTGCAAAGGCTGCTTCCCCTGACTTTTTGTTAAATCTTCTATTTATATGTGAAAGCTTTCACTATAAGATCCTTTAGTGAAGATAAATTGCATCTAACCACTTAATCAGAGCTTTGAATGTTCATACATGAGTCAGTTGCCTTCTTCGAGTTTTAAAAATATGACAATAGTATGTGCTTTCCAGTCAAAACACAATCATTTTCTTTCCAGTGCTGTTTAAGATTTAGTTTAGCTAAAACAAAATAAAAGTATTTTTTGCCAATCCTCAAACTTTTATAGCATTGCAGAGCACAACCTTCTAAGCTTAAGTCATTGACAATCGCCAACATCCCATCTGTGCTGAATGCATTGTTTTTACTTTATATTTAGAATGACTATATTTTAAATGAAGTCTCCTACACATACAGACAACTACTCTTTACTTTCACAAGAAGCAGAACAACTGAGATATACAAAGTGACAGGTTATATTACTTGTCTAAGTAACATTTTCTTTACATCTAAAAAATGTGGATCCTATGTCTTTCTGTGACCTGTAAAAAATCTTCTGTTGTTCAATTGTCAAATATTGATCATTGCAGACAACTGTTTGTTCATTGCAGTGTAGCTAATAAGCTCATTTTATTTGTCTTCATGACTCTGAATTCTTATCATGGTCTTCTGGGTTCTGTGGGACTAGTTACATTATGTTTTCCTCACTATAAATTGGGCATAGAAATTAGGTTGCAGAATAGCTTTTTTTTGACAAACATTCTTTTTTTCTATCAATTCTCATCACATCTATTGATTGCTGTGCATTTAGATAAGGTACATTTGTAAACATCAATGACCATCCATTTCTATGTCTTTCTAAATCATTTCTTGCAACCTCTTCCAAATTTCAAGTAAGTTATTTCAAATATCTAATAAATCTATCTTCTCCAAACCACTGACAAAAAATTTTGACTTTATAGCATTGTACAGCTATTTTTGGTTAATAAAAGGTGCATTTTTTCAGCATGTACTATTTTAGCCGTTATTGGCATGATGCTGAAGTGTATGCAAAATTAGTAAATTTTTCCTCACAAAATGCATACACACATAAAACACACCTGCTCTTTTTGTAAATGCAGAACCACACTGATCTCTTAGCATATAAAAGTAAAGGCATATGATTGAGTAAAGAGTAGTGTCACAAATCAGCCTGTTCCCAGATACATCAATCTGAAACGGCTGTCAGTGACTTAGCGGTTCCGTTAGCAGTTAATCACACAGCCTCACTGCCACCATTAAGGGATTCTAAAGTTATTTGACACCAGGTAGCCCTTCCCTTCTACCTACACACAGTTACTAATACTCACAAATTATATCACATATGTATATGTAGCATGGAACTTGATACTTCAAGGCCTAAAGGTTCATCAAAGAAATACACTAGAATAAAATGAAAATTTAATTGAAAAAGATTTCCAAAACTTACAGGTACTTTGGCACACAGGTTAAAATGCAAAGTCAGTTTCAAGAAAATTAAAAGGATAAATCAGATAATTTGGATCACTTACAACAAGGCCTATAGTATATATCTCTTTTATAAATCACAGGAAATTTAAATTTGTTCAAATGTAACCAAAGCTACGCCAGGAGGTAGGTGAGTATTGGATTTTTTATTTTCACAGGTAAACCTGTGGGAGTTCTATTGGAGAAGGGGACATGAAGATCTAGTAGAATGGGAAGTAAGTGTGAGTGTGTTAGGTATGCAATAAAGTTTTAAATTATATATGGTGTGTCTGTACTGTTTTGTTTTTACTATTTTTGTAACAGTGATGGTATGGGGGCTGGCCATCTGCTGGCACTTGTAGTTCCGCAAGTGCCAGAGCTTGAGGTATTAATGCTTTGACCAGGAAGACCCAGCAAAAGTGTCCCTTGGCCGTGGCATTACACCCTAGCTAGATTTGAGTCTAGTGCTGGTTTTAAAAAAAGGGGGAACGCTAGGTGATTTTTTTCTCTCTATTTTTAAAACTAGGACTGGCTCTGGGAGCCCAGTGCTGGTTCATAAAATACGGAGAAGCCCTACTAATTTTTTCCCCATATTTTTAAAACCAGGACTGACTAAGGAGTCCAGGAATGGTTACGATTTTCTTGGGAGAAACCCTACATATTTTTTTTTAACATTAACCCTTTAGACAGTAATTACAGGCAGAAACATACACATATCACACTGATCTGTGTATGTTTCTGCCAAACATGCAGCTCAGGGGGTAGTCTATTTATAACTTCTATTTAGGACTGTGGGCCTGATTCAGACCCACTCACGAGTGCTGAGCGCTCGCAAGTGGGTCGATGGGGCCCTAGTGCACATGCGCATGATGGAGGGAGCTCCATCGTGCGCATGCGCGAGACCCTCATAGCAACAGCCAAGCTGTCACTATGGGTCTCGCACAAAAGGGAGTGTGCTGTCGATGGCGAGTGACAGCACGCCACCTTTGGTGGGCGTGCCGGGGGCGTTGCTGCCCAGATGGAGGCATTCCCATTCACTAGTGATGTCAGTGGGAGTGCTTTTGGCTCTGATAGAGCCAAAAGCACTCCAGGGCTTGCGGCAGCAAGACCCTACCACAGGGTCTCATCGCAAGCCCGATGGTCGCGATGGTCTTGACCATCGCGACCATCTTTTTGGCCGCACGCACAAGCTGTGGGTGGTCACCCACAGCTATGCGAGCGACCAGGAGGCTGCTCCATTTTTAGGTAGGAGGGCCCTGATTCAGAGCGAGCGCTCTGGTCAGAGCATCCGGCTCTGAATCAGGCCCTGTGTTTGCTCAAATTACACCCTTGATTATAATCACAATACTTAGTAGATTCCCGAGTTGCATATTTTCCGATGGTGTATTGAATTGAGATTGCATTCTCATATGAGATTTTCTGTCTAAATAGAGAAATCTTTCCTGGGTTTGCCTTTATTAAATTTGCATGTTGTAAAAAATGGCAAAACACACCCAAAATTGCAATCTTGACCAAACACGATTCTTAGTAAATTTACCATGCCACTGAGAGACAGCGGCGATCAGTGCCCAAAGCAGCACCGTTACTCAAGGGAATTCTAACCTTGTTACAACTGGCTGCCCGGGAAACTCCTGTGTAAGACTGTAACAAGAATAGAAGCCCCTGGAGCTCCAGTGCTGATTTGGCCACTAATCGCCACTGTATCTCAATGGCATGGAAGGAGCTGGGCATAGAGAACGCTGCTAGACATATAATAATAATAATAATAATAATAATAATAATAATAATAATAATAATTTTATTTATATAGCGCTTTTCTCCTAAAGGACTCAAAGTGCTTTACATTTACAGTACAAAATACAAAATAAGCTTAAACAAGGGACATTAGTGAAATGCCTGGGTGAATAGGTGAGTCTTGAGTCTATTTTTGAAGAATTCTAGAGTGGAGGCCTCTCGATCTGTGCGGGGATGTGAGTTCCAAAAGGTTGGAGCCACAAAACTGAAAGCTCGACCCCCAGACGAATTCCGTGAGATTCTAGGTACTGTTAATAGTCCTTTGTCAAGGGATTGCAGTAATCGAGAGGGACGGTAAGGAATCAGAAGCTGCTTAACATCCAGGAACCGTTGCCTCAGTCCTGGCGTTAGCGGTGAAAGAAGAAAAGAGGCATGCCGGCTATCTGAACTAACCTCTAAGAGGAGACTCATCGGTAGGGTAAGGTAGGGACACCATTCAGTTTTTACTTTGCCAGAGTTCAGGAGGAGAATCACAATATACTTGCTAAAGGGGCTATAAACATCTAAATAGTTTGTATTTTATGTGTGTCTGTTTTTTACTGATTTTATCATTGCAGATCCGTAATTTATTTTATTTTTTAATTTTGGAGATTTACATACTCTATATTTATACATTTTTAGTAGGTTTACATTTAGCGCTTTCTGTCTATTTAACAGGTTAGGAAGGACTAGTGACATAGGAACCAACACTGTTGATTTCCCTAATAGCAGAGTTGAGTCAGACCCCATGAGATCCCAGAAAACATAGTCCAAAACACACACGCACACACACACACATTTCACCATATTTGCTGTGTGAACTCCCTCCCATGTGCATACTGGCCTCCAGCACTCCCAGCAGTGGTGTAACTAGGGGGGGTTGGGCAGGGTGCGTGCCCTGGGTGCCGTGGGACCTGCAACACAGGGGGGGCGCCGCTGGCCATGGTCCAGCCCGCCCCAGTTAGTAACCAGTGTAGCGCCGACCGCAGTGATTTCGGTCAGCGCTACACATTTACACAGCACTGGCGGCGATTACGTGTGTTAAACAGCAGCCAATGAGAGTCAGATAGACTCTCATTGTCTGCTGCAGCACCCACTGCAAAGCCGGGCTTCCATCTGGCTCCTGCAGTGGGTAATGGGACAGATGTCATGACATCATGACGTCTCTCCCATAATGCTGAGCGCGCCAGCCCGAAAGAGCAGCAGCAGCGTGGATTCAGGTAAGTATATTTTTATATATATTTTTTTTAAACCTATCTGCACTACTGGGGGCACAATGGGGAAGGGGGTGGCTACTACTGGGGAGACCTCTACTGGGGATGGGGGCACAATGGGGGAGGGGTGGCTACTACTGGGGGCACCATTATTGGGAGGACCTCTACTGGGGGGGCGGCTACTACTGGGGGCACTTAATCGGGAGGGGGAACCTCTACTGGGGACTACCACTTGGAGGGGGACTACCACTGGGGGCATTATAAAAGGGGCCTACTACTAGAGGCACTGCACTGGGGGGACCACTACTGGGGGCAAAAATAGGAAGGGCCACAACAGGGGGCACTGGATAGGGGGAATCACTACTGGGTGCCTGCATAAGGGGGACCACTACTGGGAAAACTGCATGGGGGGGACTACTGCTGGGGGCACTATATAAAGGGCACTGCATAGGGGGGTACTACTGCTGGGGGCACTATATAAAGGGCACTGTATAGGGGGGACTACTACTGGGGGCACTATATAAAGGGCACTGCATAACTGTATACCACTACTGGGCACACTGCATTGTGAGGACTGCTACTGGGGGCACTGCATAAGGTGGAACACTACATGAGGCACTGCATTTGGGGGGCCAGTACTGGGAGTACTGAGTAAGGGGAACTAATTGGGGGCTGTATAAGGGGGACCACTACTGGGGATACTGTATAAGGGGCACATTGGG